>OZ012736.1:561451377-561968877 GCA_963859935.3 Lathyrus sativus
CCATTTCTTTTTATTTATTTATTCGCTTATGAAAATAAACGAGTCTTCACTCAAAACCTGAATATTCTACCTGAAAACTTATAATCATAAGTTCATGGTAATTCACCGATCGATAATCTTCAACCTTTCTTCTCTACGAGAAGGGAAATCCTTCACATGCAGTATTGTTTCAACACTCGAACATATTCTTCAGGTTACTACTGTTTTTCTTTTAGGGGTTTCCAATTTTTTCACAATTATTCGCTGGTTTTGAACACGCCGTTTTAAAATTGGTAACTTGAGTAGCGGTATCACTGGTATGTATGTAGAAGGTTCTATCTTGTTTGAAACTAAGGGAAACAATTGAGTAGGGAAAATGGGTGTTCAAGATATTAATTAAAGTTGTGATTTTTAGTGTTACATTTACTTCAGTTATGTTCAATTCAACTATTTCATATTTTTTATAATTGTTTCCTCGTTTATTGATGAAAGGTTGTTGTGGAAATGAATACTTGATTAGTTAATGGTGAAAAAGTACTCGTATCAGATCCAGAACTGCGGGTGAGTAAAATGTACAATGCAATGGAAGAAACACATGGCGAGGATTATGTTTCCGATCTACCCGAGTATGATTTTAACAGGCAAGGGAATCATAGGACTGGTATAACAGGTCTGAAGAAGAGAGGTCATGTGAGTCGTTCTTGGATAAAAATTGATCAAGATGGAAACTCAGAGGTCGTGACGCTTGACAAGGCTACTATCATGAGAGATTGCTCTTTGCCTTCTAGAGATCTTCGATTGTTGGATCCCATGTTCATTTATCCTTCTTCCATATTAGGAAGGGAGATGGCTATTGTTGTTAACCTTGAGCAAATCCGGTGTATAATCACTGCGGATGAAGTAATTCTGATGAATTCATTGGATGGTACTGTTGGTCGGTACAGGTCACAATTATGCAATCGGCTCAGGAAAGAAAAATCTGGTAAGGATTCTTCCTCTTTTTGCTTTTTAATTATGAAGTTTTTTGTTTGAGGTAATTACCGTGTACAATTGCTTACCTTGTTTCTGTTTTTGAACAGATGATCTTCCCTTTGAATTTCGGGCATTGGAGTTGGCTCTGGAATTGACATGCACATCTTTAGATGCACAGGTATTAAGTATTAACTGACCACAAACTGTACTATTTTGGGGTAATTGTGTGTTTTTATGTTTCAGAATTCCGCACTATATTGCTTGTTATATGCGTTAGAAGTCGTTGATTAAGCTATAAGCCATATGTGCGTAAGAAAGCTATCATCTTGAATTTGTTATATTAAGAACTGTTTTGATTTGATAGGTGAACGAATTAGAGATGGAAATATATCCCGTGCTAGATGAACTGGCCTCATCTATCAGTACTCTCCTTCTGGAACGTGTTCGAAGATTCAAAGGTCACCTTCTTGCTTTGACTCAGCGAGTTCAGAAGGTTGATCAACTTGGAATTCTCATCTTTAGTTATCGTATCTTTTTTCTTTCTTTCTAGCTTTCTATGACCTGCAACTAGTAACTTATATATTGCTATCAGGTTCGTGATGAAATAGAACATCTCATGGATGACGATGGTGACATGGCTGAGATGTGCCTGACTGAGAAAAGGAGAAGATCAGATGCCTACCCTTCAAGTGATTTTAATCTAAGTCATACATCATCAGGCAAAGTGATTTCGAAATCAGACCCTACTTCACCGGAGCAGTCAGTTAGTGGCTTACAGATGTTGCGTAGGACTTTCAGCAGCAGTATCGGAAGTTCAAGTAAATATGGCAGTTCAACAAGTTCATCTGATAATGGAGAAAGGATTCAACCACTGGAGATGTTGCTGGAAGCATACTTTATCGTCATTGATAATACTCTCAATACATTATCGTCGGTACGAGAAAATTGACTTTTTCAGAGCTGTAGTTTTAGAATTTAGCCACATTGCTTATTTTCATTGATAATACTCTTGCTGGTAATGCAGCTCAAAGAATACATAGACGACACGGAAGATTTTCTCAACATAAAACTGGTAAGCTAAGATTAACAATTAGTAACATTCTTCTGTTACTTTATTTGTTTGATATATTCTGAACAGTGTAAACCAGGTACTCTTACTTTTCACTCTATCTGTTACATGGGAAATATTCAAAACCTCCTATTAAAGTTTGATATGCTTCTTACACTTTTCACTCTATCTGTTACAGGGAAATATTCAAAACCTCCTCATAAAGTTTGAGATGCTTCTTACAGCGGCGACATTGGTGGCTGCAATATTTGCCGCTGTGACAGGAGTATTTGGAATGAACTTTCAAACCTCAGTTTTTGACTATTCATCTGGATTCAACTGGGTTTTGGTAATTACTGGAATCGGTTGTGTAGCATTGTATTTCTCCTTACTATCCTATTTTAGATACAAAAAAGTGCTTCCAGAATAAAAATTCAACACTATATTAATTGTGCATTCTATCAAAGTCAATTTGGTTAAGCTGACATGACTGGCAATTGTATATTATTTACATATTTATCTGTTTGTCGAAGATAATATAAGCGATATCGATAAGCGATATTTTCACACAACTAGATGCATTAAAGTTGTTGCCATTGCCATTTCATCAATCACGACGCCATTGTTGCACTAGGACAACTATCCATGGTGCAAGCCAATATGTCTCTGTAATCCCGAGATATTTTGAAGGAGTCATAAACCTTCCCATCTCTGCTCTTCTTGTACTCAAACAGCAAAGTTGAATGATTAAACGCAGTTAGTTTTACAAATCCATAATCATAGTCTTTAAAGATGCTCCATTTGGTTTTGATAGAAGTAAATGTTGAAAGGCTTGCTCCACCGCCTCCAGCAACAATATGTATGGTTCCATTAAAGGTTCCCTTATAGTTGTGTTTCTCTTCACTAGTGCAGATATTCTGTATGAATATGCAAAAGATTTTAAAAAAAAAACAAAAAACAAAAAACACAAGCCATTTTAGGTGCACATTATAATAGTTCTATATTTGCGAAAATTTGGAAAGATAGATAAATTTCATTAAGTTGAATAAACCTGGTATATGGGACATGTCCTCTCATAATTATGCACATGACCATAGATGGCAATGTCTACTTTGTATTTCTGCCACAGCTTTTGAAGGCTCTCTCTCCCCATTGGTTCAGCGAATGATCCCTCTTCTGCATAACAAATACAAGAAGAATAACCAAGTACCCGATGTGCAAGGAAGATTAGCCACGGCTGTTTTTGTCGGTCAACCGACGCCAAACAATGTTCGATGAACTTGTACTGCTCTGTTCCTTCTCTCCAGTCATGTTCAGTATCAGCAACACAGAAATGGAACATGCCGTAGTCAATTGAATACCTAGCAAGCAAAAGTAAAAAAAATGTAACATCAATTTACAGTGAATGTTTCACCTTTCAATCATATTAAGTTTCACCACTCAATCAATGCAAATTTTTTAATCCAACAGAAGGTAACATTCACTCTAAAAAGAAAACAAGTAAAATAGTGTCTGCCATACCAGAATTTAGCCCTGTTTGAAGCAGGGACATAGAACATAGTCTCTGCCAAAACACCACATTCTCCTCCAGAATCCATGTTCCCATAAAAGGATCCTGACCCGGGCCAGTCACGCTCATGATTCCCACTGGAAAACCACATTATTAGAATTTCATTTTGTTATTAAAAGAAAAGTACTTCCTTGACTAATTTTTGAAGTATGCCACAAAAAAACCTTGCAATCATGTAAGGCACAGCTGATGCAATTGGCTCCACTTGTGCTGTAAACTGATCCCACTGAGAAAGATATCCATTTGCATAACTTATATCTCCAATATGGAAAACCATGTCAATGTTTTCTAAGTCCTGGATAAGTTGCACGGTAGTTTTAGTTGAACCATGCTGAAAGTCGTTGTATTCATTGGAACCATCAACTTCCTCCTGCATGATAATACAATTACAGTTCAAAGCCAAGCGAATAGAATCTCATAAGCACGTCGAAACGAAGAAACTCAATATATCTTGCAGGCAAAGAATTATAATCTAAATAGTTGATCAGAAACTAGAAACTTGAAACTGCAACAAATGCAATCCATTATCAGTCATAACTTTTTTTTTAATCTAACAGTTCAAAGTTCAAACCTTCCCCATATCACCAAATATAACTACACGTTGCAAAGACTTCTGCCCGGGAAAGGGAGCTGCTCTAAATTGATATTGTTTACTCCAAATGTATGTTCCATTATTGAGTCTGTGTCCTATCTTGTACTCATATCTACACAACACACAACACGCAGAAAGCACAAAGAACTTTGATTTAGTTTAATTGAACATATATCATGACATAACAAGAACATCCTTATTAACATTAAATAGAAAAGATTACACAACATGATATGCTAAAAAGTGCATATAAATAGGTCAGCATAAGCTAGAAATAACATACATTCTGTTAGGCCACAGTTCTTTCAAATGACTGGTGTGAATGTATCCAGGGTCACGCCATCCTACTGATCTAGCTGGTGCACCTGTTAGCGATGATGACAAACATTGTTGGAAAAAATTTCAATTAAACAAAACATGTTGAGTAAAACTGATGATTCTATCGGTGGCATGGCCTAAGCACTTGTTAAGGATATATGATGTATCAGAAGTGTGTCGGACAAGAATTTGGATTAGTAAGAAAAATTAATCACATGATATATATCAAGTGCACAAATTCAAAGGTAAGGCTTGGCTTACTTACCACATAAGCTGTCACGAGTGAAAGTCAGTGTCCCAGCAGGTGAATGTACATGATCCCCTCCTTTTGGATTCCATTCAACAAACGGCTCAGCATCACTAATCCCGTATCCACTTGTCCATGTTACAGTCATCTGTTTTTAAGTGATAAATGATAATATTTTAATTTTGAAAAAAGTAAAACAACCATTTTTATAGTAATGCAATCTATGACAGAAGAAGTTGAACTTACCTCATTCCATGTCTTTCCCAGTGCCAGACGAGGGTAAACTGGTGCATTTGGATTTGCAAAAGCGATTTTATTGGACACTGCTGCCAGCCTCGGCTATCAACAGGTAAACAGAAACAAATAAACGATTGCATTTTAGCTAAATTATGATAGATGTGAAAATCGGAAGCTTCCGAGGGAATTTAAATAATAATTTGAATTTGTATAATTGGGAAATCTGATCCTGACATACAAATTACTAATTAGAGGATTATTATTCAAAATTTCAAATGTGCGAAAATCCAAAAGAAATGTATGTCAGCCATGATCCTAGAATTGGTAAATAACGCGAATCAACGAATTTCAAACTAATGATGGGCTTACAGTTGACAAACCACCAGAAAACAGTCCAAATGAGAAATCTGATCTCTGATTAATAAGCTGAAGCTTCAAAAGCCCTTTTCCAGTTGTTTTGTACTGAGGATTCAAGTAACTTGCATTTTGAAACTGTCCAATAAAAAACACATACATTAGACCATCACTTCAATTCTTTCAACCTTAAGCTTCTCAGGCTTCAAGAAAAACAACTGAGATTAATGGTTACATCCAACACATGTACCTTAATGGGTGCAGAACACAAAAGTGGTGGATAAACCCTACCATTTTCTTTTGGACATGTAGAATCACTGAAAAGCCAATCAAGCTTGACAGTTACTGATATATAGAATTTATGAAAGGACTAGAATTTGAAAGCCAGTTTTGTAGCTATATAGTATAGATATGAACAGATATTTGAATTTGACCTAAAGTTTGCAGGAGAAAAGACTCCAATCCAATCATCAATTGAAGGAATTGGAGAACTGTATTCTACAGTTATCCATTCTGAAGTTTTCCCCTACAAAAGAATCAACTAAACTAGCATCAACAATAAGAAAATAAGCATGAAATTTAATCTAGAAGCAAAAATAACTTGGTATAATTAATTACCAATGAAAGTTATTGCAAATTATACTAGTGAAATTATGAAGTTATATTTGATAAAAAATTGCTGAAACTTACTTGTAATCCCAGAAGTGATGGAGTTGCTTTGATATGAGCAAGGTGAAGAAGGGAAAATGTTGATTTATGAATAGCAAGTTTTGACAGTGGATGATTTCCATGTGAGTGTACCCTTTGTAGCACTGAAGAAAGTAGTAGAAGTGATAAGAAGACAAATATTGATTCCTCCATTTGTTGTTGATGTTTAAGAATGATAATCTCTGATTAATTACACTTCACACAACACTATATGTATGTATTTAATAATTAAGATACTAGTTGTTCACAATAAACAAAAACAAATATGTCACTCTCACTCTAATATTTTTCTTTAACTTCAATATGGATGCAAGAAGGGAAATATCTTCAGCATTAGCATTTTGCTTTAACGTTGTGAGTGAAGCATGCCGCGTCATCGATTGCGCTACTGCGTGTAATGTGGTTTGTGTCGTTTACGTATATCGTTACGTATTTCATGTTTATAAATTATGACATCAGAGAACCTTACACAACGAAGCTGGAATAGCTCAGTTGGTTAGAGCGTGTGGCTGTTAACCACAAGGTCGGAGGTTCAACCCCTCCTTCTAGCGTTTTTCATTTTTTTTCATACTTTTCTTTTACTTCTATAACCCTCGCTTCTCTCTATACATCATTCATATCTATCCACTATTGGGGCCAAATTTTTATTTTGTCATATTTATATTAAAATTTTATTTCATCAATATTTATGTTTTAACAACTTTATAAATTTCAAAAAATTAATTTTTAAATGTCATAAACCAAAACTAAATTATATAATTTATTCAAATGAGTAATAAATTTTGTAAATATATAAATAATATTTTTATAAACTTGCAAATCTAGTATCCCATACGCATTATATAGAAATTGTACAGATATATTTATCTCATTATTAAAATTAAAGTTTTTTTTCTCAATAAGTTATGAATTATGAACAAACTATTTTTTTTTATTTAAAAAGTGGCACAAAAACACCACAAAATATATTAGAAAGTATAAGATGTTACAAAGACAAAAAAATGAAGGGGATCAAACCAAAATTTCTTAATGACAAACTCTATAGCAAGGGAGTCCTATGGAAATCCTAGCAAAATCCATAAGATCCATATGAACAAAATTTCACCATGTAAAATCATGTAAATGTAAACCTAAGTTAACAAATTTATCTGCGCAATGGTTATCTTTTCTATAGATACGAGTTACCAAAAAATGAATGGATCTAGTATGATGTAACACATTCTCCCACCTGTTCCAAAGGCTCCAAAGAATCATGTGTTAGAACACAAATTAATTGTTAATATATCTCTATGTTTTGATGATAACATTAATGAAATTTTGTATAAAGGAAATATATACTCTAATTTTGTTCAAGTGTTTTTGTTTCAGATATCAAAATTAATATTCCTCTAGAAGCAAAAACTCCTCTGAAAGTTAAGTAACGCAAGACTCTAAGCGTCAGAAACAAAGCTACAGAAGACTCTGAAGCGAAGCTGCAGAAGACTCTGAAGCGTAGCTGCAGAAGACTCTGAGAGAAGAGCATAAGTAAAGATTCAGAAGACTTTGGAAGTACTCAACGCTGCAAGTACAGATGCTCTGATAAACAAGTCTGCTCTGATAAAGACATTCACGCTAAGCACTAGCTGCACAACTCTGGAATAGAGTGACTCTGATAAGAAGAACAAGGAATATCATCAGAGGATCTGATGAAAGATTATTTCCATATTTGTTCATTTGAAAATATGTCAGCTCAAAGAAAGATTCGTTGCTAATCTCAATGTCTACTCCGACGACATTATTCCTCATTCGTGTATGACACAAGAATTCAAACAAAAGGGATATGTCTAAACATTCCTCTTCTGAGAAAGGAAAGTCAAACAAGACAAAAGGCAACAGCTGCACAGTTTTTGAGAAATGGACTTGAAGTGGTATTTAAGCAAGTCTTCAGCATCATTTCAAAGTTGACAAAACATTGAACAAACAAATATTGAACAACTCTTACAATCTTACTACCAAAACTGAATGGTTTAATTATTCTTCATTTTGTGTAAAAATCACTGTTTGTGATAATAGCTTTTTAGAAGCACTTAAACACATTGTATTTTTTCTTTTGTAAAAGATCCTTAAGAGACCAAGTTGTGGTCAGATTTCTTGAGAAGACTAAGACTGTTTGTCTTAGTGGTATCACTGTAATCAGTTTGATTTAGTGGATTAAGTCATTGTTGAGAAAGGAAAAATCACCTTGGCCGGGTGGACTGGAGTAGTTTGAGTTCAAACGAACTAGGATAAAATAACTTGTTATTTTCTATTGTCATAGTTGTTTTTGAAACCCTTATTCAACCCCCCTTTCTAAGTGTTTTTCCTACCTTCAGTTGGTATCAGAGCTCCGACTCTGTATTGTTATCACCTAACAGTGATTGAGATAAGATCCAGTTGAGAAAACTCTTTTAATTTATTATCCTTGATTTAATATGGCTGATTCAAACAACGTTGGGTTGAACAAATATGAAGATAGAGATAGAACCAGTACAAAGCCTCCAATGTTTGATGGAGAGAAATTTGACTATTGGAAGGATAGAATAGAAAATTTCTTTCTTGGGTATGATGCTGATCTTTGGGATACAGTCATTGATGGTTACATTCATCCTACAAACGATGAAGGTAAAAAGATTGACAGAAAGTCAATGACTGATCAACAGAAGAAGGATTTCAGAAATCATCACAAAGCTAGAAGTATTCTGTTAAACGCTATATCTCATACTGAGTATGAGAAAATCACAAATAGAGAAACAACGTTTGACATGTTTGAGTCATTAAAGACGACACGTGAAGGAAATTCTCAGGTGAATGAGACAAAGGCTCTTGCGCTTATTCAGAAGTATGAAGCCTTCAAGATGGAGGAAAAAGAATCTGTGGAAACCATGTTTTCAAGATTCCAGATTCTGACATCTGGTTTGAAGGTCCTTGACAAAGGATACTCCATTTCTGATCATGTGAAGAAGATCATCAGAAGTCTACCAAAGAAGTAGAGACCCATGGTCACAACGCTGAAGCTATCAAAGGATCTGAATAAGATCACTCTGGAGGAACTAATCAGTTCCTTAAGAAGTCACGAGATAGAGTTGGAAGAAGACGAGCCTCAGAAGAAAGGTAAGTCTATTGCTTTGAAATCTAATAAGAAATCTGACAATAAAGCTTTTTAGGTACTTGAGGAAAGCTCTAGAGAATCTTCCTCAGATGAAGATGAATTGTCTTTGCTTTCCAGAAGGATAAATCAACTCTGGAAGCATAAGCAAAAGAAGTTCAGAAACTTCAAAAGACCAGAACAACGAGGAGAATCTTTTGGACACAAAAGATCTGGCAAGAAAAAAGTTGTGTGTTATGAGTGCAAGGAGCCAGGGCACTACAAAAATGAATGTACCAAACTTTAGAAGGAGAAACCCAGAAAGAAGTTTGAGAAAAAGAAGAAAGTCCTGATGGCCACGTGGGATGACTCAGATGCTTCTGAAGCCTCATCAGAATCAGAGGACGAATGTGCAAATATGGCACTAACGACTGACATGGAGGAGCACGAAGAAACATCTGAATCTGGATCAGAATCAGATTCAAAAGAGGTATTTTCTGATCTTACCAGAGCTGAACTAATTGAAAGCTTATCTGAGATGTTTGAAAACTATAGTAAGATTAGACTCAAATACAAGAAGCTTCAGAGCTATCTTGCATCTGAGACTGATCAGATGAAATTAGAAATTGCTGAGCTAAAAGCAAATAGTTTTCAAATAAAAACTGATTTAGAAAAAGCTCAACAAAAGTCTGATTCAGATACTATGTCTTGCTCCAAAAATATTTTAGAAGAGTACGACTATAGTTTTCAGAGGTTCCAGTCTAGAGGCCTAGATAAAAACAAAATGATTTCTATGATCTATGGTGTTAGCAGGAATAACAGAAAAGGAATTGGATATGAATCACCCTCGGGGAATGAATCAAATCCAAAACCTGTTGATAAGCTAATCATCAATTATCCTCCTCTATACACTCATTTTAAATATGGTCACCTAAATGACATCAAACACACACGTACAGATCAGAACACAAAAAGTTTTATTAAACCAAAACTCCGTCAGAACAAAGATGCTTTTAAGGGAAAGAAGTTCAGACAGAACTTCAGACCAACTAACCCCAAAGGACCCAAAAAGATATGGGTACCTAAAGATAAAATAATCTTTGTTGCAGATGTCCTTAGCAGCAAAGTTAAGACACTAGTCATGGTACCTGGACTCTGGCTGCTCATGACATATGACGGGAAGAAGGTCTATGTTCCAAAGCCTAGAACTTAGATCTGGAGGAGACGTGAAGTTTGGAGGAAACCAGAAGGGCAAAATCATTGGCTCTGGAACAATTGGAATGATAACCTCCCTTCTATCTCTAATGTTCTGCTTGTTGAAGGATTAACACATAACTTATTGTCCATAAGTCAATTAAGTGACAATGGTTATGATATAATCTTTAATCAAAAATGTTGTAAAACTGTTAGTAAAAAAGATGGTTCAATCCTCTTTAATGGTAAGAGAAAGAACAACATTTATAAGATAAATCTTTCTGAATTGAAAAATCAAAATGTTCAATGCCTTATGTCTGTTAATGATGAGCAATGGGTCTGGCATAGAAGATTGGGTCATGTTAGCATGAGACGTATATCTCAGATTAACAAGCTCAATCTGGTCAGAGGACTTCCTAAGTTGAAGTTCAACTCAGATGCTCTTTGTGAAGCATGTCAGAAAGGAAAATTTTCAAAATCTTCTTTCAAAGCTAAAAATGTTGTTTCTACCTCTAGACCATTCAAGATACTTCATATTGATCTGTTTGGACCAGCGAAAACTGCATCCATCAGAGGCAAAAAGTATGGATTAGTCATAGTTGATGACTACATCAGATGGACTTGGGTAAAATTCCTGAAACACAAGGATGAGTCCTATTTTATATTCTTTGACTTTTGGAATCAAATTCAAAATGAAAAGGATTTTAAAATTGTCAAAGTCAGAAGTGATCATGGTGGTGAATTTGAAAATAAATCTTTTGAAAAATATTTTAAAGATAATGGCATTGCACATGATTTCTCTTGTCCTAGAACTCCTCAACGGAATGGAGTTGTAGAATGAAAGAATAGAACATTGCAAGAAATGGCCAGAACCATGATCAATGAGACTAATATGGCTAAACACTTTTGGGCAGAAGCAATCAACACAACATGTTATATTCAGAACAAAGTGTCTGTAAGACCTCTTCTGGAGAAGACTCCTTATTATTTGTGGAGGAATAGAAAGCCCAACATTTCTTATTTCCATCCTTTTGGATGTGTTTGTTTTATTTTGAATACTAAAGACAATCTGAACAAGTTTGATTCTAAAGCACAAAAATGTTTTATGATTGGATATTATGAATGCTCAAAAGGCTACAGAGTATACAATACTGAGACACAGATTGTGGAAGAATCAATTCATGTCAGATTTTATGATAAGCTTGGCAATCAAAAGCCAAAGCAGTTTGAAATTTCTGCAGATAGAGAAGTTCTTCTCACAAACTCTGAAGAATCAGAGGCAGACAAATTTCAAGCAAAAGAACCAGAAGCTACTTCAGATGCTGCTCATCTGGACAACTTGACCATTTCTGAAGAACCCAATCTAAAAGGATCCTTCAGAATCAAAGCTTCTCATCCAGAGGAAATGATTATTGGAAAGAAGGATGATCCAATCAGAACAAGATCATTTCTCAAATCATATGGAACATCACTGTTTGGTTTGGTGTCAATTATTGAACCTACCTCTGTGGATGAAGCTCTGCAAGATAATGATTGGATACTTGCTATGCAAGAGGAGCTTAACCAATTCACAAGAAATGATGTTTGGGATATGGTTCCAAGACCAAAAGGATTTAATATCATTGGAACGAAATTGGTTTATAGAAACAAGTTGACTGAACAAGGAGAAGTCATCAGAAACAAAGCTAGACTGGTTGCTCAAGGATACAGTCAGCAAGAAGGTATTGATTATACAGAGACATATGCTTCTGTGGCAAGGTTAGAATCTATACGTTTGCTTATTTCCTTTGTTGCATAGAATAACATCACTCTGTATCAGATGGATGTTAAAAGTGGTTTCTTAAATGGCTTAATTGAAGAAGAAGTTTATGTTTATCAATCTCCTGGTTTTGAAAATGAAAAATTTCCAGAACATGTTTTCAAATTAAAGAAATCACTTTATGGCCTAAAATAATCTCCCAGAGCTTGGTATGAGAGTTTGAGTAATTTTCTTCTGGAAAATAGTTTTATCAGAGGAAAGGTGGACACCACTCTTTTTCATAAATCAATTAAGAAAGACATCTTAGTCTGTAAGATTTATGTAGATGATATTATTTTTGGAACAACAAATATTACGCTTGGAAAGGAGTTTGCTCAGTCTATGCAGGCAGAATTTAAAGTGAGCATGATGGGAGAACTCAGATTCTTTCTGGGAATTCAAGTTAATCAAACTCCAGAAGGCATCTACATACATCAGACAAAGTATGTGAAGGAGCTTCTGAAGACTCCAATGCATCCAACTAGCACTCTAAGAAAAGAAGAGGTAAGTAAAAAGGTAGATCAGAAGCTCTACAGAGGTATGCTTGGTTCTCTTCTGTATTTGATTACTTCTAGGCTTGATATTCTTTTCAGTGTTTGTCTATGTGCTAGATTCTAATCAGATCCTAGAGAATCTCACTTAACAGCTGTTAAGAGAATTCTGAGGTATCTGAAAGGTACAACTAACGTGGTTTTGTGTTACAGAAGATCTGATGAATTTAAATTAGTTGGCTTCTGTGATGCTGATTATGCTGGAGACAGAGTTGAACGTAAAAGTACTTCTGAAAGCTGTCAGTTTCTGGGAGGCAATCTGATCTCATGGTACAACAAGAAGCAACCAGCAATAGCACTTTCAACTACAAAAGCAGAATATATTGCTGCTGTTGGTTGTAGTACACAGATGCTCTGGATAAAGAGTCAGCTGAAAGACTATCAGATATATGAAAGTAACATTCCTATCTTCTGTGATAATACTTCTTCTATTTGCCTCTCTAAAAACTCTATGTTACATTCTAAGGTAAAGCATATAGAAATTAAACATCATTTCATCAGAGACTATATTCAGAAGGGAATTTTAAGTTTAAATTTTGTTGATACAGACCATCAATGGGCTGATATTTTTACAAAACCCCTTGCTGAAGATAGATTTAAATTTATTTTGAAAAATATTAGTATGGATTTTTGTCCAGAATAAAAAAATTTCTTCAGAAGCAAATTTACTCAGATGAAAAATGTTTAGTGTAACACCCCAAATTTAATCGGAATGTTTTAATTAAGTATTTAATTGAGAATATTCGTATTTTGGTGGATTATTGGGAATTATGCGTTTTTGGACTATTTATTTAATTAATAGTATACTATATGAGAATATTAGTATTATTATTGATTAAAATGAATATAAGTGAAATAAGGGTAAATTGGGCATTTTGAGAAGTTATTAAGGGTGTTATGGGAAAAGCCCAATTGTGTGGCCCAAGTCTAAGTTTGACAAAATAGAATTCTGAAGGTTTAGGATTCATTTTGTTAACTGTGAAAAGAATGGAGGCCAGAGCTCTGAGGAGGGAGAGTGGAGGCAAAAGCTTCGGAAGATTGCCGGAGTTAATCGTGAAAGCTTTGAATCAGCTAAGGTATGGGGAGTATCGCATTTCATGATTTTCTATGTATGCCTTTTGGTGTGTTTATGGTGGGGTTTATGATTTTAGGTATTTGGGTTGATTTTGGGGAATTGGGGGAAATTGATTATGAGACTCTGAAGTTATGGCCAGTGGTTGGTATTTCTGACTGGTTGATGTGTAACATGAATTTAGGGAACCTTAGGCCTTCGTGGTCAAAACCTTGGATTTTGATATGTTGGACCTTGTAGGAATAGGGATATTCAATTGTGAGTAGCTCTGATGCACTCAGAGCAATTGTAGGGAAATAGTGTTTTACGCAGTGCAAATGTTGTCAGATTGGCCTAATAAACCATAGATGTTGTGTCGTTATCGCCATATGATCTTAGGGATGATTTAGGGATGTTTTGGGGGTATTGGGTATGTGAATTGTGTGAGTTGTTGGGTAGAAATCAGTTCTGGTGCGTAGCAGGTTTTACTGTCATCGCACTGTTCGCCTAGCGAGCATGCCAGCGAGCATTCGCCACAAAACTCGCCTAGCGAACAAGCCAGCGAAGGTTTGCTAGAGACTCGCTTAGCGAGCAAGCCAGCGAAGGTTCACTACAGACTCGCCTAGCGAGCAAGCCAGTGAACGTAGCAGAGTTCGCGAAATTTGATCGTGTGCAACGATGTCGTGATGTGTGATTCCGGGATTTCTGTGATGAGTTACTATGAGTATGACAGTGAGGTTGCGTGAGTAATAAGTGATAGTATGAGAATTACCGCGAGTGTAATTATGATGAATTAATATGAGGCGATGTGAGATCATATTAGGGATTAATATGTGAATACTAGGTGATGATATGACGAATTAACATGAGTAGAACTGTGAAGTTTATGTGATTGATAGGCGATAGTGTGAGGATTACCGTGAGTCTAATTTGATAAATTAATATGAGATGATATGAGGATAGTATTACGAATTAATATGGGATGATATGACTATGTGCTAATATGTGATTTATACATGATTATATGGTGATATGTCGTATGATGAGTAATATGATGAATTATGATGATATGTCGTATGATGAGTAATATTATGAATTATGATGATATGTTGTATGATGATTAATATGATAAATTATGAAGATATGTTGTATGATGAGTAATATGATGAATTATAACGTTCAATGGTGATGAGTATGATGAATATGATGAATGATGATGCACCTATTATGTTATTGTGAGGGTGATTTATGAAGTGTGCATCATGCATTCATGTGCATCCGAACTTCGGTTCAGGACCTCGATTATTTTGGCTTCAATCCCATTGTGTGGATGTGAGGTATTTTGATGTGCTCCGGTTCTCTAGGAGAATCGATCCTATTGATGGGGATCTATGGAGGGTTGATGGCCCAGTGTCCATCGAGCTGTGATGATTGGTACCACATGCATTAAGTTGTGTCGCATTGCATCTATGAGTCTGTTTGTATGAATTATGACGTTGTGGCCTTTGAGGCATATTTGAAGGATATCAATGTGTTGAATATAATTATGAATAATATGTTGTTTATGCATTAATTGTTATACATTGATTATTATGAATTATTTTACTCACCATGCATGTTTGAATGTTACCTGCACGTGGATAACGTGCAGATAAGCAAGTTTAGATGTGGACACCGCTGATGAGTTACTCTTGAAGTTTAGAGTCGTTAGCCTTATGGTTAACTTAGAGGGTCTTGCTCTGATATGTAACATCGGGTTGGGTTCTTTGAGTTGATTTTATATCATTGGGTTATTTTACTGATGTTCTCTTTTGAGGAGAAACCTTGATTTATGCTTTGAGTTCTGCTATTTTATGTTGTTTGATGTACTTTGAGGAAAACCCGTCGTTACGGAGTATTGACCAATTTTGTTGACTTTGAGAAATGTACGCCCTTTTGTGGCTTTTTAATGAGATTTATTTATTCACTATGATTTATGTGTTATTTTACCTTGATAATTTTGGGGTAGAAAAAGGGTGTTACATTAGTGGTATCAGAGCGGGTCGGTCCGTCCGACCAAGTTGTCTAATGTTGTTGGTTCCCTTGTATGCGACATGTGTGTGAAAACATTGTCGGTACATATTTGTTTTCTAACCTTGTCTGCAGAAGTGGAAATGATTCAAGTGGGGGAGAAGCTTGTGCTTCTCCAGGATGCTGCAAGTGTGGGTTGTGGCTCAGTGTGTCGATGAACGCTCTTATAGTTTGGTAAAGATGGTTTATATCCCATCATGATTTTTGGTTGTCTATTGACAAATTGAGGAACTGATCACCCTTAATCTCTTTCTGATAGTGGACGGAGTCATGTTGGATGTGATAAATATGTCTTGTAAGCTAAGATGGCGTGAGCAGTGAATTGTCTTGGGTTAAGCTAAGTGCTTAAGAATTGTTTTGATGAGTCGGCGCAGGACAATGTTGAGATGTTTAATTTTTATGGGAATTTTGAGTGTTAATGAAAGTGGGGGAGTTGATGGTTTGCCAATTAATTGTGATTGTCTGGAAGTTTTCCTGATAAGATAGTGATGTACAGCCAGAACTTGAAGTGGAGTTGTGACCGACTTAGTTACGGAAACTAGTCTGATATTGGGAGCTCCATATTATATATCTGTTTGGATGGTCAAGGAATTAAACTAATTGAGTAGTTTTTAGACTTGTGTCTGGTGTGTGTACTAAAGCAACGGATTGTGAGGTCGAGTATATTAAAGGTGGACAACGAGTTCTGGTGACTATTAGAGAAAGTCAGATGTGGAATGAAATATTGGTATAATTAGGCCTTAAAATATTTCAAGAGTTGAAGATGTGTTGAATGGCTTCCTAAGTGTGAAATTGTTGTTGTACGTTGAATTCTGAGATCGCAGCTTTTTACGGAATCGAAATCGGACACCCGAAAGTCAGCTAATGGTCGAAAATAAGATTTCGGACTGTCAGGTTCGCCACATCCTTCACCTAGCGAACAACTCCAGGAGGCCGCTCGCTTCTGTGTTCGCCTAGTGAAGATGTCCTGGGCAGAAGAATGTTATTTTGGTATTTTTGTCGTAGTGGGAGAACCGTAATTCAGAATGACGCACGATTCAAAGCGTTAGAAAGCTATTCCAATGCTCTATGTGATGGTGCATTAGTGGCATGGAATTAAGTTATTTATTGATGGAATATGTTTGGATGTTGAAGTAAGTGCAGAAAGTGCAGTTCGTGTTTCCGCCATAACTCGCAAATTGAGTGTCCGTTTGGCATGGGATTTTCCATACTTATTTGAGCGAGTCATTGGTTGTGTTAACCGATGATATTTTTATATATTCGAAGAGTATAGAGGATCATGTTGAGCATCGGGAACTTGAGTTATCGGTGTTGGAGAAGAAGCAGTTATATGCCACTGTGAAGAAAATTCAAAGAGTTTTTGGGAGGACTGTCAACAGCTCGTGTGTTGATTTTTTGCCGAATCCGACAGAACTATTTGTTGTGTTTTGTGATGCTTTGTTGATGTGATTGGGAGACATGTTAAGTGCAACATCAGCGAGTTTTAGTTATACTTTGAGGCAATTTAAAGTACATAAGAGGGATTATCTGACAAGTGATTTAGAGTTGGTTGTTGTGGTGTTTGTGTCAAAGTTGGAGGCTTCAATTGTTTAGTTTGAGATTTGAAATGTTTGGTGATCTCAAGAGCTTAAGATATTTGTTTAATTTGGAAGATTTGAATATGAGGCAGAGAAAATAATTAGAACTCCTGAAGGATTATGGTTTTGGATTGAATTATCATTCGGGTGAAGCAAACATGGTAGCTTATGCATTGATTTGGAAATCTTTGCATATACTGATGATGATGGTGAAAAGAGTTAGAGCGGATTGAACAATTTTGTGATATGAGTTTAATTTGTGAAGGGACTTCTTATAAAGTTAAGCTTAGTATGTCGGAGCTTACTAATGAAATTCTTGAAGAGATTCGAGAAGTTGAGAAATCGTATTTGAGTTGGTAGATCGGTTGAATTTGACGAATCAAAGTCGAAGAGCTGATTTTTGGATTAATGGAAATGGAATCATGAGATATCGTGATAGAGTTTGGGTTCCAGATATTGTTGAATTGGAAAAAGAGTATTCTTGAAGAAGGACATTGAGGTAGATTGAGTATCCATCTCGGTGCTATGAAGATGTGACCATATTTGAGGAAATTGTTTTGGTGGCCATAGATGGAGAGAGAAGTGGTTGAGGTTGTATATGCTGCTTAGACTTGTCGAAATTCGAAGATTGAACATCAGAGACTGTTGGGCCTGATGCAACTGTTGAATATTCCAGAGTGGAAATCAGATAGTATTTCCATGGATTTTGTGTTAGGTTTCCGAAGAATTGGAGGGATATGATTTTAATTGGGTGATTTTTGATAGATTGACTAGATTGGCTCTTTTCTTACCAATGAGGATTAATCATTCTATGTTGAAGCTAGCTGAGATGTATAGTGATGAAGTTGTGAAGTTGTGAAGTTGTATGAGATGTCGTCGAATATTGTGTCAGATGAGAATCTGAGTTTTCATCGAGGTTTTGGGAGAGGTTGCAGACGCTTTGGGTACCATGTTGAAGTTGAACTCTGCCTATCATCCGTGGACGAATGGACGGACAAAGAGAACTATCCATTATTTAAAGGATTTGTGGAGAGCTTGTGTGTTGGATCAAGGTGGATCGTGGGATAGTTAATTATCGTTGATTGAGTTACCTACAATAACAATTATCATTCTGGTATCGGAATGGCACCGTAGGAGGCTTTGTATGGTAGGAGGTGTAGGACTCCTTTGTGTTGATATGAGTCAGGCGAGAGTGTTGTGCTCGGACCTGAGAATTGTGTAAGAGGCGACTGAAAAGATCAAGAAGATCCAAGAAAAGGCGTGTTTTGAGAGTTACGATGGTGACTGGTGTTGGTCGGGCTTTGAAGTCTCGGAAGCACACACCGTGTTTTGTTGATTTGTATCAGAGTAGCACAGCAAAAGCGTGGGAGAAGTAGCACGTTATACTGTTCTACCGTTGTCTCTTGTGAATTTATATGATGTGGCATGTGCCTAATGCTGAGGAAGTACCTTAATTCATATGGATGGTGTACAAGTTAGAGATAATTTGACTGTTAAGGCATTGCTAGTTCAGGTCGATGAACGACAAGCAACTTCGAGGTAAAGGGATTCCTTTGGTGAAGGTAGTTTGTGAGGACCAACTAGAGAAAGTTGGATTTGGGAGTATGGAGATCAATTGAGGGAGTCGTATCCGACTCTGTTCCTTGAAGTAATTTTCGAGGGCGAAAATCCTTTTAAGTGGGGGAGAGTTGTAACACCCCAAATTTAATCGAAATATTTTAATTAAGTATTTAATTAAGAATATTCGTATTTTGGTGGATTATTGGGAATTATGCGTTTTTGGACTATTTATTTAATTAATAGTATAGTATATGAGAATATTAGTATTATTATTGATTAAAATGAATATAAGTGAAATAAGGGTAAATTGGGAATTTTGAGGAGTTATTAAGGGTGTTATGGGAAAAGCCCAATTGTGTGGCCCAAGTTTAAGTTTGACAAAATAGAATTCTGAAGGTTTAAGATTCATTTTGTTAACCGTGAAAAGAATGGAGGCCAGAGCTCTGAGGAGGGAGAGTGGAGGCAAAAGCTTCGGAAGATTTCCGGAGTTAATCGTGAAAGCTTTGAATCGGCTAAGGTATGGGGAGTATCGCATTTCATGATTTTCTATGTATGTCTTTCGGTGTGTTTATGGTGGGGTTTATGATTTTAGGTATTTGGGTTGATTTTGGAGAATTGGGGGAAATTGATTATGAGACTCTGAAGTTATGGCCAGTGGTTGGTATTTTGGACTGGTTGATGTGTAACATGAATTTAGGGAACCTTAGGCCTTCGTGGTCAAAACCTTGGATTTTGATATTGGACCTTGTAGGAATAGGGATATTCAATTGTGAGTAGCTCTGATGCACTCAGAGCAATTGCAGGGAAATAGTGTTTTAGGCAGTGCAAATGTTGCCAGATTGGCCTAATAAACCATAGATGTTGTGTTGTTATCGTCGTATGACCTTAGGGATGATTTAGGGATGTTTTGGGGGCATTCGGTATGTGAATCGTGTGACTTGTTAGGTAGAAATTAGTTATGGTGCGTAGCAGGTTTTGTTGTCATCGTACTGTTCGCCTAGCGAGCATGCCAGCGAGCATTCGCCACAAGACTCGCCTAGCGAACAAGCCATCGAAAGTTCACTACAGACTCACCTAGCGAGCAAGCCAGCGAAGGTTCGCTACAGACTCGCCTAGCGAGCAAGCCAGCGAACGTAGCAGAGTTCGCGAAATTTGATCGTGTGCAGCGATGCCATGATGTGTGATTCTGGGATTTTTGTGATGAGTTACTATGAGTATGACAGTGAGGTTGCGTGAGTAATAAGTGATAGTAAGAGAATTACCGCAAGTGTAATTATGATGAATTAATATGAGGCGATGTGAGATGATATTAGGGATTAATATGTGAATACTAGGTGATGATATGACGAATTAACATGAGTAGAACTGTGAAGTTTATGTGATTGATAGGCAATAGTGTGAGGATTACCATGAGTATAATTTGATAAATTAATATGAGATGATATGGGGGTAGTATTATGAATTAATATGGGATAATATGGCTATGAGCTAATATGTTATTTATACGTGATTATATGATGATATGTCGTATGATGAGTAATATGATGAATTATGATGATATGTCGTATGATGAGTAATATGATGAATTATGATGATATGTTGTATGATGATTAATATGATGAATTATGACGATATGTTGTATGATGAGTAATATGATGAATTATAACGTTTAATGGTGATGAGTATGATGAATATGATGAATATGATGAATGATGATGCACCTATTATGTTATTATGAGGGTGATTTGTGAAGTGTGCATCATGCATTCATGTGCATCCGAACTTCGGTTCAGGACCTCGATTATTTTGGCTTCAATCCTATTGTGTGGATGTGAGGTATTTTGATGTGCTCCGGTTCTCTAGGATAATCGATCCTATTGATGGGGATCTATGAAGGGTTGATGGCCCAGTGTCCATCGAGCTGTGATGATTGGTACCACGTGTATTGAGTTGTGTCGCATTGCATCTATGAGTCTGTTTGTATGAATTATGACGTTGTGGCCTTTGAGGCATATTTGAAGGATATCAATGTGTTGAATATAATTATGAGTAATATGTCGTTTATGCATTAATTGTTATACATTGATTATTATGAATTGTTTTACTCACCCTGCCTGTTTGAATGTTACCTCCACATGGGTAACGTGCAGATGAGCAAGTTTAGATGTGGACGCCTCCGAGGAGTTATTCTTGAAGTTTAGAGTCGTTAGTCTTATGGTTAACTTAGAGGGTCTTGCTCTGATATGTAACATCAAGTTGGGTTCTTTGAGTTGATTTTATATCATTTGATTATTTTACTGATGTTCCCTTTTGAGGAGAAATCTTGATTTATGCTTTGAGTTCCGCTATTTTATGTTGTTTGATGTACTTTGAGGAAAACCCGTCGTTACAGAGTATTGACCAATTTTGTTGACTTTGAGAAATGTACGCCCTTTTGTGGCTTTTTAATGAGCTTTTATTTATTCACTCTGATTTATGTGTTATTTTGCCTTGATAATTTTGGTGTAGAAAAAGGGTGTTACATTTAGAGTCTATACTCTGAAGTGTTGCATCTGTAAGTTCTTTAATTACTTTATTTATTGTGTGAAAATCTGAACTAACAAAGCTTCAGAGGATCTGAACGCTAGCTAACGTTTCATTTCCTAAAGAGCTTCAGAGATACTTAAATATCAAACACGTGTCACTTGAAATCTAAAAAGGTGGAGTGTACAAAGTGAAGCGCCGTTTGAGGTACTGTTTGAATTATTACAATTCTCTTTTTCCCCCCACTTTTGTCAGATCACATTAAATGCTAGAAATCATTATTTCTTATTGATTTATGTTTTAATAAATGTGATTAATTGCTAAGTGTGTTTGCGTTTTGTGTGCCCTAATTTTTATATCTATATATTCCACGATCTCACACTTTTCACACTTTCATTCTCTCTCGAACACTATATGCATTTTGGCCTTCTCCATTGTTTTATCTTCTCTTCCAAACCTAAAAGAAGATCAGTTTATCTCACAAGTTCTGCTATGGCAACTTTTTCATCTTAGTCTTAAAAGTTAGCTTCAACAATGGCTGGTTTATCTACATCTCAAATGGGTAATACTACTTACGAAGAACGAGTAAGAACTCTTCTTACGCCTATTGATGATTTAGAAGTTCTATGTGAATTTATGGTGAATTTTGAATGTATTGCGAAGAACAGCTTTGATCTTCGTCCAACTGTATCTTCTCAAGGATGGGTGAAGTACTTTGATAGATTGATTGGTCCAGTTTATCCTCAAGTGGTTAAGGAATTCTGGATACATGCAAAGATCTACCCAAAGTTCATCTCCTCGTATGTGTTGGGTAAAGAAATCATAATCACTGAAGATATGATTTGCAAATTGATAGGATATGAAGAAACATATGGTGTTTCTCATCTCCCTGTAGGTCGTGTTAACATGGATGAAGTCTACAATAAAGTTTTCACTTCTGGGCTGCCTTCAAGCAAGATTAAAGATCTGAAGACACATTATAAGATCTGGGTAAAGATCTTTCTGGGTTGTATTCACCACAGAAAAGCTTCTAATTCTCCAGACTACATCAATGCAGAACAACTGTATTTCTTGTATTGTTTGGGAAACAATATCAAGGTAGATCTGCCACATTTGTTATTTGCTCATCTGTGGAGCCACGTGAAAATGTCCAGAGAAGAAGTTAGAACTAAACATTAGAAGATAAGAAATTGGATCCCCATGGGAAGATTGATATCTGATGTACCTACAGAAAATGGCTTGGTAGCTCATCTGACAGAGGTTGGTCAGAAGGAAGAATTAGTTCCAATTCTTGGGAAGCCTCTGGATGGGAAAAGTCTTCAGAGGATGAAGTTGGTGGAAACACTTTCCTCTGATCCAGTGAAGATCAACTCTGATGAATTAAGCAAAAGGAGAGTTCCAATGGATGACTTTTCAATTTTTACTGCAGAAGAGCCTAAGGAAGCTCTGCTTCATTACATTGCCTTGTGTCTGGAAGATGGAACTCCAATGCCACCAAATCTTCTGATACGAGCAAATGAACCAGCTCCAGAAATATTTATGAAGAAGAGAAGTAAGGAGAGAAAGGTTTCAGAAGAAGGTTCTACACGCACTAAAAGAAAAGCATCTGGAGAAGCGTCTTCTGTGAAGACCAAACATTTCAAGCAGTTAGAAACATCTGCAAATTTATCTCCAATTCTGGAAAAGGTAACAGAAACTCCAACACCTCAACCTCCTCCTCCCTATGATCATATCCATACCCCTTCTCCTCAACGCAACTCATCTGAACATCTTTCCTCTGAAAATGTTCATGACTCTGAACCACAACCACAAACCTCTGAACCTCATTTCACATATGTACCATCCACTCCTTCTTTCAACATCCATCCACAATCCGATTCTGCTGATATCCTCTCCAACCAACAACCAGAAACTCCAAAACCCTCTGAACCAAAATCATCTGAACCAAACCCCTATGTAAACCAACCTGTTATTTCTGAACCTAGCCCATCTGAAACTGAAACTGAAATTCTTAATCTCCAACCTCTCAAGACAGTTTACCCAGTTTCATTTGGATCATCTGATTCATCTGACTCTGACATATCAGATGCTACCTCCCCCACACACAACTCCCCAAACCATCCTACTTATATCCCTTCCACAAATCAACCAGATGTTTTAATTCCCTCTGCACCTAAAGTTGCTACCATCACATCTTAACCAACCCCATCTAAACCTATTTCATCTAAACCAAATCCTTCTGTCATCTTCATTCCCTTCTTTTCTAAACCTTCAACCTCTGCTACCCCTAAAACGTCTTTCTTAGAGGCCTACCTGAAACTCAAACCTAGGCTAGATGTTGGAACTCTGTTATCTATTTTTGAAAAAGAGATGCAGATGTGGTTATCTACTGTTAAGGAGAAGTGCCTCACAAGCATGAATCCTAATGACTCTGAAGCAGTCTGGAAGGCCTTCAGAAATAGATTCAACTTTGTGTCTATAAACCTTCAAGATATTTGCTCTACAGATGCGCATGTGAGATTTTATGAAGCTGTGAGACTTAATCTTCTAAGTGTTAGCAGAACTCCAACTCTGTATCTGGAAAACACACCTCCAACGATTGTGTGTTCCTCTTCTAGAGAATCTGTTACACTTCAAATTGCTGAAGTTTCTCAGCCTGAAGAAGTTCTCACAGAGGTTCCTGTTCCTGAAGAAACCCTTGCCTCTGATCAGCCTTCTACTATGGTTATTGAAAATGCATCTAATTCAATGGTTATTAAAAATGCATCTGCGTTAGTGGTTGTTCAGAATTCATTTGACCTGAAGGAAGAAGATGAAGATCTGGAAGCTAAGTTTGCTCAGCAAGAGGCTACAAACACTGAGATAAAAGAATGGATGATAAAGCAAGAGAAGACCACAGAATAAATTAAGAACTGGATGGCTAAGCAAGAAGAATCTACATCTGAGATCAAGCCTTGGATGGAAAAGCAAGAGAGCTCAACTTCTGAGATCACGAATCTGCTTAAGATTTTAGCCTCTCATTCCACTTAAATGTTGTTTGTGCACATCTGTGATACTTTGCTTGTTTTGTTTCTCCTCTGAATTTTATTAATAGATGTGATTCTGTTTCCTCTGGTTATATCTTATATTTATTTTCTTACTCTGATATTTTTGTCTTAAATGATTATCTGAAAATCACTTTTTGATATGACAAAAAGGGGGAGAAAATTGAAATTTTGATAATTCACATAAACAGATACTAAATGGCAACTCAGACATTTTAAAATATATCTAATCATATATTCAGTGTTTCAGAGTTATAACTATTCATCTGACAAATTTCATAGAAGTAACTCTGAACAATCTCTAAGAGTCTACAAGATTGCTGTGACTCTGGAAAGAATACAAGTGCTGAAAGGGAAGTATTTATTTTTTTCTAGAAGTATTCATTTCAGGGGAGATTCATAATCTCAGGGGGAGATATATATTTTTTCTTGTTTTGAACAAAATTTCGTATAGTTTTTGTCATCATAAAAAAGGGGGAGATTGTTAGAACACTGATTGGTTCTTAATATATCTCTATGTTTTGATGATAACATTAATGAAATTTTGTATAAAGGAAATATATACTCTAATTTTGCTCAAGTGTTTTTGTTTCAGATATCAAAATTAATATTCCTCTGGAAGCAAAAACTCCTCTGAAAGTTAAGTAACACAAGACTCTGAGCGAAGCTGCAGAAGACTCTGAGAGAAGAGCATAAGTAAATATTCAGAAGACTCTAGAAGTACTCAACTCTGCAAGTACAGAGGCTCTGATAAACAAGTCTGCTCTAATAAAGACATTCACACTAAGCACTAGCTGCACAACTCTGGAATAAAGTGACTCTGATAAGAAGAACAAGGAACATCATCAGAGGATCTGATGAAAGAATTATTTCCATATCTGTTCATTTGAAAAGATGCCAGCTCAAAGAAAGATTCATTGCTAATCTCAATGTCTACTCCAACGACACTATTCCTTATTCGTGTATGACACATGAATTCAGACAAAAGGGATATGTCTGAACATTTCTCTTCTGGGAAAGGAAAGTTAAACAAGACAAAAGGCAACAGTTGCACAGTCTTGCACAATCTTTAAGAAATGGACTTGAAGTGGTATTTAAGCAAGTCTTCAGCATCATTTCAAAGTTGACAAAACATTGAACAAACAAATCTTTAATAACTCTTACAATCTTACTACCAAAACTGAATAGTTTAATTGTTCTTCATTTTGTGTAAAAATCACTGTTTGTGATAATAGCTTTTTAGAAGCACTTAAACACATTGTATTTTTTTATTTTGTAAAAGATCCTTAAGAGATCAAGTTGTGGTCAGATTTCTTGAGAATACTAAGACTGCTTGTCTTAGTGGTATCACTGTAATCAGTTTGATTTAGTGGATTAAGTCCTTGTTGAGAAAGGCAAAATCACCTTGGCCGGGTGGACTGGAGTAGTTTGAGTTCAAACGAATCAGGATAAAATAACTTGTTATTTTCTATTGTCATAGTTGTTTTTGAAACCCTTATTCAACCCCCCCCCCCAATTCTAAGTGTTTTTCCTACCTTCATCATGGAAGGTTTTTTTAAAGCAAGAACAACCAATTTTGAATCGGATTCCAACCAGAGATGATTCCAATTTTTGTCTTTCGTAATCTCAATAGCCGCCATAGCAGTCATAAACTCAACCATGAAAGCATTCCTTATACCAAGATGATTTCCACAAGGATCCTTATATATACCAGCACAAGCAGCAACACCCATAACTCCCACCGAGTCTCCATTGGTATTACATTTAATCCAATTCAAAATAGGGGGTGTCATAGAAACTCTTTCACTATACAAGACTTTGGAGGATTCAACTTCACATTAAAACTATTAAGAATATTGAAATCCAACATAGAAATGCATATCCGAAACTTTCCAGGATGCTAACTAGTGTCTATTTCTTGTATTATTTCAGGAAAAATGGCTGCAAACAACAATGACATACTAAGATTCGATCGTGAGACCCAGCACGCGTGAGTTCGATGTGAGAGAGCTAGACTTCAGAATGAGCAGTTGAGATTTAGGAGGGTAACCGTCCCTAGGCCTTATGAGGGAGAAACACCGATTTCTAGAAGCTTCCTCTCACAGGGGTCCTCATCCCAGGGTCACGTCTTCCCTGATCATGTAGACTGTGAGGAAGCCCCTGTTTTTGCAAATGATGGTGTTCCTCCACTTGCAGACCCTTTTCCAAGAGGACCCTTTGACACCTCCTTACTGATATGTTATAGTGATTATGTTTTTGTGCATGTCTGGGATGGAGAGGTATTTTTGTTAACGATTGTTATTTATACGTTTTAAAAACTTGCCCTACGACTGATATTTGTTTTTTTTTTTTATGTTTTAACACGAGCGCGATTGTTTGAAGTTTGTTAACCATATTAGAAAGATTCTGAAGCTTTATTATCCTAATGATTATTAGTTCCAGAGTGTCCTTCAGTACTCCGGTCTTGCAGGATTGTGTTGCTTCGGGTACAAGACCATTAACCATGGCATGCAAGAGGCTTTTGCTGAGAAATGACATAAAGAAACGTCATCTTTCCACTTCCCCATTAGTGAGATGACGATCACCCTGGATGATGTTGCTTGCCTTCTATACCTTCCCATTAAGGCAAGGTTATTTAATCAGTTCAGGATCCAATGTGATAAAGCCTAGGATACAATGGTTATTTATATGGGAGATGACTCAATGGATGCCCCGATGCAGTGTGAGAGCACCAAAGGTGCACATGCCAAATTTTCTTACTTAGAGAAGCTTTATGAAGAAAACTTGGAATTGGTCATGAATGTTGATGACGATGATCTACTAGTTACATACCACAAAGAGTGTGTTTTTAGGTGTTTCCTCCTATTCTTGGTTGGCACGTCCATTTTTGTGGGCAAAAGCGCAACCTACATCGATGTGGCATACCTTAAGTACAACATCGACTTGTCGGCCATTCACGAGTGGAACTGGGGGGCCCGCCTATTTGGTACACCTATACTCCAAGCTGAGCAAAGGTTCTCTTTAGATGAAAAGAAAATGACAGGCTCCTGTACCCTGTTGATGGTAATTTCCATAGCCATTATTAATATTAAAACCACTTTTTTTACACTTGTTATTAATACTTTTTCTTATTCATTTTCAAGAGTGGATTATATCTCACTTTCACCGCATACACAGGTTTGATCGCATGCTAAATTATATTGAGGATTGTCCACGTGCTTGCATATATTTCCCGCGTAGAGAAAATGATATTGTGCAACTATTTTGTGTGTATATTGACCGAACTCAGCACGATGACATCGACTCGACACCATACAACACTCACTGAGACACTGTTCGCTTCGACCCCATCTTATTGTACTATAAACGGTTGGAATGTAGGACGAATTTGATGCGTGAGTATCTGCCAGAGCGATGCATGTGTCAGTTTAAATATGTGCAAATCGTTCTAAAATCCCCCTTTGTGTCGGCTCCTAACAGCATCGTCCGTATAGACCTTGATGACATACTAACATACTACGATAGCCATCTGGTACCAGGGGAGTATTAGAGTATGTAAGCCACAAGTCACTGGTCTTATTTGGACGGTTACATGACTTGGTTCTATAGTGTCTGACACCATGTCATGACACCGGAAGCTCCTGGGCGTCCACCTAAGTCTGCCCATGAGGAGATCCTGGAGAATGAGAAAGTCAGGGATGACCATGTCATTGATGTGTTTCTGATATGTCAAAATATTATGCGGATTATATATGAGGGTATAGAGTCCGAAGTGTTTTAGAGAGGTGACGATGATGCAATTTCTCTAGCACGTTCTATTCTTACCGAGGCATGAAATGTCTTGGGTTACCAGCAGCAGAGGAGGAGCTAGGGGTTAGGATTAGACATACACAGTAAGTTATACTTTTTTTGTATTTTGGGATGTTTTAGTTTTTTTTTCATACTTAACAATGTTTGTAATATGATTGAATATTTTTTTTAATTAACACATTACAATTTTCTACGATATTCATGTTTATTAATGTTTAAATCAGATAATGGAAATGTTAGTTTAATTAAAATGACTTTGAATTTATAAAAAAAATACAAACTTTAAGATAATGTTTTTGTCAAAAAATACGCAAAGATTTCAACAATGCATCTACGAATTCACCCAAAAAATATTCGCAGATGCATTTCCAAACTAAATTTTGGCAAAAATAAACTTTAGTGTGTTCAAAGATGCATCTCAGAAAAAAAAAAAAAACTGAAGACATTTTTAAATTTTCAGAAGTGCAACCCAACCCACACCATAAGGGTGGGAAAAGAAATTGCCTATAGATGTTTTGGCAGAAGAAATTTAGAATTATTTGACAATATGAAGGAGATAGGAATACATCTTTCTTTCATAGGTTGGAAAAAATTAAATGATCTAGATGTCAAATTAATTTGCTTAAAGATGGAGAAAACCTTCTCATATATGCTCAAGATATTGCAAGTCATGCGGTGTGCAGCTGCAGCTCAAGATAGCTCTATGGTTGAGCAAGTGATTCCTAAATTAAGGGATGAGGTCATGAACATTATGCTAACTTCAATTCCTTCTTTTGAAGAATTTACCAAGGTTATGTTCAACCTAAGTAAAGATAGTTCTTCTGAACTAAATAGCTTCGGTGGATTCTTTTACCAAACTTATTTGAAAATTGTCAAAATGAATGTGTAATTTTGTACGGCAAATTTTTATCTCAGGTTGCACATTGGCAAACACTTGGTCCAGAAAGTCAGAAACTATCTTTCTAAGTAAATTGCCAACATTATGTAAATTGATGTTGACAAGATGGACAGGTTTAGACCAATATCAATGGCTAACTCTGAGTTCAAATTAATATCCTAAATTTTGACAGATAGAATGGCTCATGTTATGTTCTTTTTTATTTTTAAAGAGGAAAAAGGACTCATCAGGGATAGAATTATAAAGGATGGTATCTCTTTGACATCAGAAGCTATTAATCTTTGAGTGGAAATATGGCTTTCAAAGTAGATTTGTGCAAGGCATTTCACAACTTAAATCGGAGTTTCCCTTTCAAAGTGTCGTCTAGTTTTGGTTTCAATCAACAGTTCTACAGTTGGGCTTCAATTATTCTATCTTCTGCTCATATGTCAATGGTAACCAATGGTGATCCCTATCACATATTCTCTTCTCAGCTGAAGAGGTGCTCAGTAAAAGAATTACCAAATTGGTTAGTGAAGGTAGGTTAGTACCTATGTCAGGTACGAGGGCTCTTCGAGTTCCTTCTCATACATTATAGGCGGATGATATCATCTTTATCTTCTGTAAAGGTAGCATTGCAAATGTCAGAGCCCTCTCGGAGTTTTTCTTTAATTATGCTCCAAGCTCTGGTAAGATCTACAACACTTCGAAATCAACCCTTTTTCCGAGGTTAGATTGAATCATATCCTTCTCTTAACGGGTTTTACAAAAGGATAGTTGCCTTTTAACTACCTAAGAGTCCCTATCTTTAAAGGTAAGGTGAAAAGGCATCTGCAACACATAACTTGACTGATATTGAAGCTTAACATAAGTTACACTTTTGGGTAATATGCAATGAAGAAACCATTCCTCATTACAGGTCTCTGTTGATCCATCTGTTACTACTTACTATGAATTTCATTTTGAAAAACATAAGGTTTAGAATCTTCATACCACAAGATAGCATCAAAGAGTAATGTCATGAAAATTCAAGCAGATGGTCAAGGTTAAGGGCTGGAGAGAAACAATTCTAAATAGAAAATCGAGAATATTCAACTCACTTAAAACAGCATTGTAAGGGCCATAGAGATTTGAACACAGTACATATCTTATATCTTAAATTAAGTGTTTGAATTCTATTAAACTCTGCTGCAATTTTATAGACACTTCGTTTATTTCTAGTCCTCTGCAACATTGCATCAACGATTGAGACATGAAATAAAACTAAGTGCATGAAAATTGAAGGTACAAATGACCTCTTCACTCTTATTCGATAAAATTTCAGATGAGCAAGATAGCAATGGTGGACCCTTGAATGACCCTAAATCAACTAAATCTCTTCAAAAGAAACATAAACAACAGTGTCATAACTACAGATATACACCCCTTTGCTAACACGTCAAAACCATTGCAAAAACTTAGAGATAGCAAGCCTGAAAAGTGCACGAGCTTGACTTGGAGACTTTGTAATTTGTTTGCTGACTTTTCATCATGTCGTACAGCAAAGTCTGAAAGAGTAAACAAAATTTAAGTTTTTGAAAAGGGTCGATGACCTGATCAAGAAAATATGTCAAATACAGGAAAAAGAACTGCTTCGTAATCATTGTGGCAGCAGTTCTGGTAAATTGCTTCACATTTTCAGCCGGGATTTATAACTTTTATGCAGTGACGTTTCCATATAAAGTAATGAAGTTATGCTCTCAGAGTTTTGATGAAGGCAAAACCACTGTCCTTGCTATTTGCAACTGATGTAGTTTATTACAAGTCTCAACTATGAGAGCTATTATCAAACAGTTTAGGATTTTTTAGAAAATATGTGAAACTGAATCAAAACATAAACCTAAAGATATGAGTTTTGGGGAAGAACAATATCCTGCTACAAACAAGACTTAGATATAGTGCTTAATTTCTATATGGTTTGGATAAAGACAAATAAATAAATAAACTCAATGGAAGCAAAAAACAAGCAATATGAACATTGAATGCAAAGAAGTTTGTACAAACAACAGTTGAGGTGTATGATATTGAATTATAAGATGTATGGTGGTATTAAATACGCCTTAGAGTTGCATTTCATTTCCTCCTTAAAACCATAAGAAGTTCTTATTTTATGTACAATAAGGGAGCTGAGGACGGCAATCAATGAGAAAAATCGGGAGAGAAGTAAGAACAAGATAGTAAAAATGATTACATTGGGCCCAAAAATGCTATAATTAGGCATAAACACTTATTAAAAGATTGTGAATAATACCTTTGTATTACATCAAAAATTATAAAGAGAATAGGAACTTAAGGAGTACCCACAAGACCCAAAATTCTGTTGTTTGTTATCGAGAAATGTAAAATATTGAAGTTCTTTGACTTTGTGAAATCACAAAGCCCTTCTCGAAAGAACATGCATGTTGAAATGAATCCTAAATTGACTATCATTTTAAGCTGTTATATCCAGAAATGATGATATAATCCTTGAGACAAGTGGTAGTCAGTCACCAGTACATACAGTTCATGCATTTAAGCCAGCCCAATTCTTGAAAGCAATAAGCCCTTCCATTTTTCTGAAATTCTTTTTTCTTAACCTGGCCACTTTGAGCTTTTTATGTTTCTCCATGAATGCTTGTTTGTATCTCCACTTATCAACAAATATTTTCATCTCTTTAGATTTCTCAACAACTTGCATCACAGCATCAAAGAAACCTCCCTTGACCATAGCATACAGGAATGCATCAACCAGATTCTGGTCAAACTTGATCCCCTTCGGTCCATTGGCTGATAATTTGCGTTTAACCTCATTCCACAACATCATTACGTCAAAATATTTCTCTGCCGAAACATATCAGTTAATCATGGACAAGTAAGTCTGATCATTTGGCTCAAATTTCAGGAATATCATCCTTCTGAAAGTTCTCCTTGCATCTTCTAGTCTCCCAGCTTTACAAAAAGCATGGATTATAGAATTCCAATCGTGAGTACCAACTTCAACACGTGGATCCTCAACCACTTCATCTAAGAAAGCTGCCATCAACTCAGGTCGATTATTCCCCATCAAACCTGTCATTATAGTCAGGTAACTCCCTTTCAAATCAGTAATCCTCGCCTCTCTCATATCCCTAAACAGAGAAAACACCGACTGAAAGTCTTGACATGACATCGACGTTTCTATCAGAGTATCATAAGTTTCCACGTCCAACTGAAGACCTGAACTACTAATCTCCATCACCAATAGAGTGGTCTCCACAGTTCGATTCTCTTTGCAGTAAGCCTTCAAGATCGGCACATAGACCCCAAGACCAACAGAGCCTCCCAAAGCATTCATTTCATCGAGAATACTGTGCGCTTTGTCTGATAATCCAATACTAACATGCATTAACAATGCCAAATCCTATAGACTCGTCAACTTTGATATTTGAAGATTCAAACTTCTGAGCTTGAATAATCAAATTAGCCAAACCCTTGATATTTCCCATCTGAAGATATTCCTTAACCACTAAGCAAAAAGTATCTCTATCAAAACTCCAAACATCCTCCCCATCTCTATCATTCAGACTACTGAGAAAACTCGACTCCACAGAAGCTAAATTACCAGACTTAACATAACCGCTAATAAAATTAGAATAGAAGCATTTATTGTTTTTCGAGTAACCAAAACCCTTCATCAAAACTTTCAACTCATCTATCTTATCTTGTAACCCTTTCAGTGCATATAAATAAGCAAGAAATCCAAAACTAAACTCATCAGGTTTAACACCAAGTTTCGACATTATTCCAACAACTCTCTCGGCATCCGTTACCGATTCAAGGCAACAACAGCAAGCTTCAAGAGCAGCATTGCAAGCAGTAGCATCCGGCTTCATGAACTCCATCTTCTCCTCCAAAGCAACCCTACAATTCTCTTCAAAAACAGGCAAAAAAGCAGCAAGGTTATCATTATTCCTGGCAATGTCAATAACCACACCACCCCACGAATCAAAAGGGATAAAAAACCTATTTTTAAACATTGTTTTGACCATTGCAAAAGCCGGGGCAGCAGTGTTGGCAGATTTCATGGAAACAAGCATGGTATGGATGGTATCGAAATCGAGCAAGTTGGGGTTTTTCTCAATGAGATAGATTGTGGATGCAAAAGCCCTTTTGAGATTATGAATGTCACCGAGGGAGGATAAGTTTGGTCTTTTTCTTATTGTGCAAAAAGAAATCTCAAATATTACAGCATGGAGTTGAAAGAAAGACCCGAATGATGTTCCGCATACTCTGAATTTATTGAGGATACTTCTTAGACTAGCTTCTAAATTTGGTGGTATTGAAACAGTGAATGATCCAAATCTCAACTACAGTTTTTTATATTCTACATGTGACAGCAAACCAAGATTAGGATATATGGAAATGATAGTTTTATAAATAAAATGACACTAATATCTATATATTATAGTAAAAAAAAAAAAATATGACAAAATTAACACAATAAGATGAACCCATTAAAATAATAGAATCAATTGCAATCAAACAAACATAAAACTCACATGCTTCAATCAAATTTCCAAAGAAATCTGGATACAGAAAATATCATAAGTTGAAGAGAATGAAGTGATGCATAAATAAGCCATTGAGTGGAGAATGCAAGCAAAGATATGCAGGACAAAGAGACAGGTTCTGCTCTTTCACTTATCTACATTTGATGCAACCTCTCCTCTTTTTTCCCTTCAAATTTCAAGTTTAGCAGCAGTTATCTGCTCTATAAGTTCTTTCCGTGAATAACAACTTCAAACAAATGGTATCTCAGTGCAAGTCAAATTGAAAATTACATCACAACTATTGAATTCTTGCAGCCATCACCGCCAACTTTGCTCAGAATAAAAACTAAATTTGAAAGAACTGTATATACCAGCAACATCATTGCATGTATTTTACGTTCTCTCTTAACATTTCTTCCATGTATTGCTCCTGAAAATTCTTTTTTTTTTTGGCGGATTTTGATGAGAATCACCTCTCAATAAGAGAACTTAAATAACAAGATTGATAATATTAGTGCCAAGAGATGAGCATGTTTATTGACTTCCAAGCTTAAATACAAGGCAGCAACCATAGTGTTGCGCCAATGACTCGGCCCAAAGAGAAAGGAAACGATAAACATCATAAACACCTTCAAAATTGATCAACTTCCCATAAAGAAGTTGAACACCGTAAGAATAATGACAGATTTATAAAAATCATACACATTAAATACCGACGGAATAATGTCAGATTTAAAAAAATCATACACATGAACAAAAAACTCATCTCATCTTCTAAAACATTTCATACTTCTTACCACCACCCTTCTTATCATGTTTCCCGTTGCCTCCTTTTCTTTTTCCTGTATTTGACATATTTTTTCCAGTGTCATGACCTCTTGTGGGAGTTGACTTCAACAAATGTTTCACGTCAAGTATACCATTTCTAAAACGACCTTCACTTAACTTCAAACCCCTGTCCTCAGGCTTGTGTTTTCCAACTGGTTTTTTACTGTTGCTACCACCAAACTTTCCCCCAAACCGTCCTAGAATCATATGCTACAAGCCACAAATAGGACAGATATAAGGACAGTGAGAGTTTTACAAACAAATAAAGATTGGAATGATAGAAACTAATTACCTCTTGGAGCATTTTTTCTTCTCTCTGCTTTTGTTTCTTCATCATTGGCCGTGCCACACTTAAAGGTAATCTCTGATTCTTGAGAGGCTGCATATTGGAAAATGAAATGCTGAAATGTGTGCACTGCGCATCCTGATATTATTACAATGATATAGAAAATAGAGCATCAACAAATAGACCTCACCTTCCCACCAAGGGAAACAACCTTCCTATCTTCAATCCTTTTGCGCTCTTTCCATGTCATATGCGAGTTGCCTAAGATATATTGCAAAGGTAACAAACCAAGTGAATACGCTTAGTTGCTTACCATAATTTATTTACCTCAAAATACACCCAATTTAAAATAACAAAAGGAACTAATATTTATATTATCATTCAATCAAGTCAACAACAACATCCAAGACTTATCCCACTATATATTTAAAAACTGAAAACAAAATATTGACTATATATTTCTGAGTGCATCGACAATAGAAAGCAGAACGAATGAGAAGATAAACTCAAAATGAGAAAAGGATAAGAACATACTGAAATTTTCAACATCTTTCATAATCGTCCTTAAGTCCATTTCGTTTTCCTGTTTATTGGTATGTTCTCTTGGAGGAACACGCGGTTTCTTCTGGTACATCTTTCCCATCACTGCTTGAAAATTGAGAGAGAAAAGATTTAAGGAAAAAAGCTTCAAACTAGAAACACAACCAGAATAGCAAATAGTTCAAATGATGGATATAAAAGCTGGAACCTCTACATCGAAATACTACCACAACCTAACTGATGGAGTAATAATCACAAATAAAGATAGATAAAACCTAATCGCAGCCAATAGTGGCGCGATGACCGTGGTGCGCCCTCTGGACGGCGCGCATCACTGTTGCGGCCGTCTCAGATATTTTTAAAGAGAACTACTCGGCGCGGCGCATGTAGGTGCCGTTAGGGAGTTACGCATCCGTTATGATGAAGTTTTTTGAAAATAACATGACGAATCAGAAGAGAGATGGTGAAGAGGAAAGGAGAATAGATCTGAGAGAGAGGGTACCTGAGGATGAAGCGTAAGGGAAAGGAGGATGAAGACCGTCTTCTTCTGTCTCTCTCCTTAACCACCAAAAGGACCCCCTTTTCTTCCTTTTTCTTTTCTATTTTTTGTTTTTGCCTAGCAAAATATTTTGGCATATAAGATGGAAATTGTAAATGTATTTCTCGCTCTTTTATTATAAACCATTTAATATATTCGTAGTTAGGTAGAAAAGAAAAAAATGTAGTTTATTTTTAATTTAAAGAAATTTAAAGAAGTAGAAATAAAATTGAAAAAAGTTACAATAAAAAATGAGAATCATAAAATTCTTCGATACATTTTTTTATCAAATGTTGAAAGATGTGTATTTGTTAAGATTTTAATAGAGACATTTGTATTTTGGTATAAAATGTTACAAATAGTTGTAAATTTCAATATATATTTGGTTTTATTTTGATTAATCGAGTTTTAGGTTATACTTATGACAATTTTACTACTAGAATTAAGAGTGTTCGTGGTTCGGTTTGAATCAATTTTGAATCAAAATATCATTTGATTTAAAGATAAATTACTTATGATTTAGTTCGGTTTTAGACGATTATTTAAAGAAAATCTGATTTGATCTGATTCAATTTTATACGGTTTAATTTTGATTGGTTTTTTGATATCCAAATTACAAATTAAATTTTATGTGTTTTAATTTTGATTGGTTTTTTATATCCAAATTATAAATTATATCTTTTATTAATATTTTAAAAGTACCGATAAATAATAAGTTTGATATGATATATAATATACTATATCAAAACTTCATATTATGAGATGAAAAAAATGAAAATAAATAGGTTAAATCAAACTAATAAATAGTTTTTGAAAAAATAAGTATCATTTAATATTAAATTAAAACAACATATGTATTAATAAAAAATATCTACATGCAGTTTGGTTTGGTTTGAATCGGTTTTTAAAAATAAATCCGAAATTCAATCTGAATCAAGCATTTTTATATTTAAATACATCTAAAAATTTTTGATTTTTTTCAATTTTCAACTTTTTTGGATCGATGTGCAGTTTTCATTTGGATCAATTTGGATTTAAACACCCCTTACTAAAATAAAATTAAAATAAATAGACAAAAATTCCGAATTTTAAAATAGAAGACCCATATTTAAATGGTTTAGAATTTTAAATTCTCTACCAATTTCTAATTAACACATCCAAATACACTCTTAATAAATAAATTTTATTTCATAAAATATTACTATTATTTATATATATTATTTCCTTCAATCTAACTAAATTATTTAGTCATTCCCAAAAGTCAAAACCTGTTACACATTGAAGACAACCTACGAAGTGATCAAGGTTTGTCACTTCACTTGTGTTTGTGTTTTATCTCGTAATCCAACTATCTCACTTCATGATCTCGGCACCATGAAATCAGTTTCACCATTTATCTCCTCCGACAAAACTTCATTCTTAACATTGGAAGAATGGAACGGTTCATCCCCCACTAAGCTCTCCAAGACTTTCACCATCAAAGCTTCTTCTTCCTCTTTCTCCATTCAAAGGTTCTTCTCCTTTCCATCTTTCTCCTTTTCCCCTTCGCAATTCCTTTCTTATTCTCAGACATACACAGATCTGGTGCCCGCTTTACCCATGTTTGGAGACGCTTTCTTCAAGCATTTGTTCCTGAGGCAAGCTTCTACATCATAATTTATAACTATCGTCGATTTCAACTATACTATATTACTATGTGATTGTTGAAAGGGTTTCTCTTTCAGGGGTTTCCAAGCAGTGTTACTCCGGATTATGTTCCTTTTCAAATTTGGGATTTATTGCAGGTAACTATTAAACTAAGAACTATGCATCACAACTATGTATTGTTATTGTTTTTGAGTTAATTATAAATTGGTTATTCCAGGGACTTTCAACATATATAAGGACCATGCTTTCTACTCAGGTAAGCCATTTTTGCATTATATATGTAGTAATACAAAGCTTAGAATAGTCAATGAGTTGTCAACAAAATCCTTTCAGGCTCTCTTGAGTGCTATTGGAGTTGGTGAGAAATCCGCTACGGTCATTGGTGCCACTTTTCAGGTATCATCTTGTTATATTCTACATTTGTTTGATTGTTATGTAGCACAGACAATTCATATTAGAGGTGTGTCCAGTGTCCAACACATGTTGGTGTTAGACATCACAAAACATGTGGTTGCATTTAGTTTTTATTTTCATATTGTTTTTCAATTTTTATTTTGTGGTGGAGCTTGGGCAATGAAACCTCAAGTTGTTTGTTTTTTTTTGGTTTGGTGCATTGCCTCTAGTGTTTTCTTAGGCTACAATGTGTTGACATTGAATGCTGAAACTATTTCCAGTGGATTAGTTTTATTATGTGTTTGCATGACCACCATGTAGCACCAGCATTTTAGATTGGAGGCGTGTCTGGTGTTCAACAGTTGTCTGTGTCAGAAACCGATACACGTGGTTATGTCAAATTACTTTCATTTTTCAAATTATTATTAATGTCAACGTGTGAGTGTCATGTATGGTGTTTGAGTGGTGTGGGGCATTGAATGTGTTGACATTGAATGTTGAAACTATTTCCAGTGGTTTTTGAGAGATCTAACTGGCATGCTTGGAGGAATCTTATTCACATTCTACCAGGTCTGTATCTCAAATGAAAATATCGTTCTTATTAATTTTGAATTGAAATATGCAGCAATGACTCTGTATGTATGCTGGTTCAATCTCCACTCAAACGATTCTGAAAGCATGATCTATTAACTATATTTCTATTTATTGTATATGCTGCAGGGATCAAATCTTGATAGCAATGCAAAAATGTGGCGTCTGGTTGCAGATCTCATGAATGATCTTGGTAGATTATTTGACACTTCGTCTTTTTATAGATGAAATTTGTGTAACCATGTTATTTATGAAAATTTTCCTGTGATGTATAAGCATAGGCCAATAACAGTTTAACTGATTGAATACTAGTTTCATAGTATATCAATTCAAGGACAGAGATTGGAAATGAATCTTGAGACCTGCATGTGCATCATTCTCCCCTTACGACCAAACAACATAACACTATTTGGTTGCAATGGGAGAATGATGCAGGAAGGCTTCAATATATCTTTTATTGATGCTACTGTGTTAAATTTTCGTTCACATTGCAATCTTCGCATCTCATATTGATCTGTTAAGGTTTGTAAACTGATTGCAGGTATGCTAATGGACCTCATTTCACCATTGTTTCCATCAGCTTTTGTTTTTATCGTTTGCTTAGGAAGCATATCAAGATCTTTCAGTAAGTTCCAACATTTCTTTAAGTTCAAAAATAGATCAGTAACGTAATTTATTAGTTAGTTTCTGTAATTTTTTACTCCTCTTTAGTTTCCATGTCAGTAATTTTGTAAGATAAGTTGATGTTAGATTATTGAATAAAACATTTCCTAAGAAATAAAGCTGTTAAACAGAAAAATATGCTTGGAATTATCCAAAACTAGGACACTCTTTTTCTTCTTTTATTTCCCAATTGATATCCTATTTGAATTTTTTCTTTAAATTAATATTTTTCTTCTTAAATCATGATTTTGAACTAGCCGGGGTTGCGAGTGGAGCTACTAGAGCAGCTTTGACTCAACATTTTGCACTTCAGGATAATGCTGCAGATATATCTGCTAAGGTATAAATTGTATTAATTTTAACTGTTTAGATTATTATTAAGTCTTTTATTTAGTAGGGAATCAAAAATAGATATATTTTGATTTTTGAACATACATCGATAGGAAGGAAGTCAAGAAACTGTGGCTACGATGATTGGCATGGCCCTGGGAATGCTTGTTGCGCGTATTACTATTGGACACCCACTAGCAATTTGGTTTTCGTTTTTGTCTCTGACCCTTTTTCATATGTATGGTATGTTTTCAAATTGTAATTTGTTTTTATGCATTGCTTTGAGTTTTGGCACTGAACTCGATAATGCTAATGGTGTCTTGTTTCAATGTAGCAAACTACCGAGCTGTTCGATGCTTGGCACTGAACTCACTAAACCCTGAAAGAAGCTCTATTCTTTTGCAGCATTTCACGGAGACTGGCCAAGGTATTATCTGTTTCCATTTTTACGACTTACCTTTGATGTTAGACTTAGACCATTTACTCTCCTGCTTATGATTTTGGCACATAAAATCGGCTGCATTTTACAACAGTTTTGCAACATAAAGCAAAGTTCGTTTGGTAGAGTTAGCACCCTGTCAAAGAGAATGATGTTATTTCCAATTTAGAAGCTAGCTTATTCTGTTCTCATTGTTTCTCTATATATTAATGCCTGCTTCTAAACTTTTTGCCAGTTCTCTCCCCTAAACAGGTCTCTTCACTGGAGCATGTTTTACCGATAAAGAAGGCTAATTCATTGGATACAAAAATACGTTTAGGCACAAGGATTTCCTCATTCGATGAAATGGAAATGTGAGTTGCTAAAATTTAGTCTGTGCCCTCGTCATAGATAACAAATTTCTTCTTTGAAATGTCATTCATAAAGCTTACTTAGAAAACTCTCTTTGTGTGGTACCAACAGTAAGGAGCATTTGCTTTCGGTAGCATCTTACTACACAAAAGGTTAATTTCTCAAATTCTTTTCAACTACTTGTTTCCGCTTCTTACTTTAAGTCGTAAAACCTTATTTCGTTTTCTCGTTGCTGTATTTAGCCAAGTACTTACTAGTGGAAAAGAAAGGAATCGTTAACGTTATTGTTCATAAAGATTCAAATGGCGCCGATGTCCTAAAGTCATTTATTCATGCTCTTGTCCTTGCAAATAATGCTTATAAAAGCAAATCTTTGCATTCAGACAGCCAAACATGGATGGAAAATCAGTATGAAGTGTTTATTCAGAAGGTACATATTTAAACATGGATGGAAAACTAAGGCATCGTCTAAATAACCCGGTTATTGTAAGATTCTTTTGAAGAGTTTACCGAAACTGAGTCTGTTTGGTACAGGTCAAGTCATTAGGGTGGAAAACAGAACGGCTCCTATCATCACCTATCATATGGAGAGCAAACTGGATACACCAACCGGCGGCTGAAAAAAACGATTAGCCGAAGAGGAAGCTAATGGAAGGACTGAATGGACTAAGTTATTTATGATTGTACAACATGTTTATGATTTTATTGAAGTTCTGTCAAGATAGAGAAATCTGATCATGTAACTGTTGCATTGCACTTGCATCCTATTTCTCTTTTTATTTTGTTTTTTTATTACACACCATTGTTGAGATCTTAAAATATTATTAATTTACTTATTTGATTTTTATTTATTTATTCATAAGATAATGATAGATTAAATTATTACATTAATAGTATTATTAATTTCACAAGGACTAGAGCCAATTAATTCTGAAAGATGAGAAAGTTATGTTTATTTTGAGACTGCTTAATTATCTAATGCAATCCATCCCTTTGACAAATAAAAAAACAATTTTCATTTTCACATATAGTATGTTAATAGCTACTACTTGTGTTACAAACAATCCAACTCTTCTCCCTCTTTCTTCCATCAATCTCAATTTGTTCCAACACTATTAACCAAGATTTTAAACTTAATTAACCACACACTTAATATACTTTTGGAATACAAATTGACTGATATAATTATCATAAGATAACACATTGTTCAAAGTTAAAATGAAGAAACTTAATTGGATCAAAAATTAACTTACAAGGCATTGCACCATTAATTTCTACTATATATCAACATCAGAACTAATATCTTTTTACATGTCTCGTCTTGTGCTTCCAGAACTCATCTTTTTTCCTCTTAGTTTTCTTAATGCCCACCTTTTTGTTAATTGCACCATACAAGGCTACCCTATCACTCTTAGTCTTGTCTGCGGCTTTGACATCGAGAATATCCCGTAGCCTCCGGTAAGAATTCATATCCATCACCTGCCCACTCTTGACCATCTGCTTGTGATAAAAAAATGCCCGCTTATAATCTCGAACACGGACAAAGGCGTATAACATGGTTGAATATGTTACCGAATCCGGTCTCAATTTAAGAGCTTCCATTTCTTTCAACAAATCCGGCAGCTTCGAGTCTAGCCCTCCTCGTGCATATGCATTCATGAGCATATTATAGGTCATCACTGTTGGTCGCAATCCGATCTTCCCGAACTCAGAGATCACATCTCTTGCTTCCATGAAGAGACCTTGTTTGGCAAAACCATCAACAAGAGTGTTGAATGTAACCTGTGTTCCTTTAACTTTCTCGCTCATCATCAGCTTCCATATTTTCATCATTGTTTCGGGGTCACCAGCTTGTCTGAAAGCATCTAGTAAAGTATTGTAGGTTTCTATTGAAGGCTTGATACCTTCTCTGATCATGTTTTCAAATGCAGCATAAGCTTTCTCGTACCAGCCATTAGCTGAATAAGCATGGATCACTGCTGTATAGGAATGTGAAGTGGGTTTTATACCGACTTTCTTCATCTTCAAGAATACATCGTAAGCCATTTCACTCATATTTTTCAGCCTCCCGTATGCGCCGATTAGACAAGTATATGAATTGACATTTGGCTTCAAGCCAAAATCCTGCATTTCTGACAGCAGACCCTCTACAATCTTAGGTTGCATTCTTCGGCTGTATGCATGCATTAGAATGTTGAAGGTAACTGCGGTTGGTTTAATCCCTTTAGCTTTCATCTCGACAAAAAGGCCTTCGGCTTCTTCTACACGATTGGATTTACAATATCCATCCATTAGAGTGTTGTACACAATTGCATTTGAAGAAACTCCTTTCTTCTCCATTTCAGATTGAATGATGAGAGCTTCACTCAGCAGACCCTCAACACAAAATGACTTTATCAGTGCACCGAGGACTTCTTCGCCCAATCGAACTCCTCTTTTGTTCATTTTCTCGAAAAACTGCCATGCATCTTTTGCACAATGGCCAAGTTTTCTAATAACAATAATCATAATAGAGCAGGTCACATGATCAGGACGAACATTATTTGTTTCCATCGACTCATAAACCTTCCAAGCATCTTCATATCTAATAAACACAACCAGGAACGCATCAACATCAAACTCTTATGTTATGCAGTATTCTAAGGTATAAAAGACTACCATATTGCTGCAATGGAAAAACTACATTGGTATGAACAAGTACAATAACAATGATGGAATAACATATAGATACTTTACAATAACTCAGGGTCGTCTTTTAGGACGTACAAGGCAGACTACCACACAGAACCAACATTTGTCACAGTTAAACTGTGGTTAAATAGAGTCTCATACAAATATTTGTCACAATGAAGTGTGACCAAATACGGCCTCTATTTAATTTGTCACAGTTATACTTCGGTAAACCTACATAGTACCTCCAAAAAAGCTGAAACGCCCTACAATAAGACACCTACACCGATGCTATATCAGTAATATAGAAATGATGGAATGTGAATAAATGTGTCGCTACCTGTCATTAGAGAGAAGGCCTGAAATTGCAGCATTATAAACACGAACATTTCTGAATTCCTTGCTAGACGGCAAGTTTCTGAACAAAACCATCAACTTATCACCCATCTTTGCTCTTCCCAACAAAGGGAACAACACAGTAAAAACCCTTGGTGTAACAAGTGATGGTTCCTGTGACCTCATCCACTGAAAGAAATACAAACAACACACCACAAGCTGTTCTTTCCCAAGTGTTTCCAAAACCTCTACACACTCTCTCTCATTGACCCTTTTTTCATACTCTCCCAAAGCTTCCTCTAGAGTCAAATTTTGTGGCAAATTCCTTGCAAGATGAAGAATTTCCCCAACAACACCCTGAGGCAGTGATGGTTCCTTCTTTTGAGACTCCGTTTCTTGGTTGTCTTCAACCAACAAAGGGATGTCTTCTTCTTCTTCGTCAAAGGCTTCTGAAGCAAGGTGCCACGATGAACGACGATTGCTTTGAAGGGACAGTTTTCCTCGTTTTCCAGGGTTTTGAGATGGAGCCTTAGTGCGGGTTTTGAAGAACTTGTAGATTGGATCATCTTGGTGATAGGATTGTTCATTTTGTTCTTCTTGTTCTTCTATGTTTTGGTCTTGTTCGTGTTGTTCGAAATATGGGAGAAAAATGGGGGTTGTTGAAAAGTTTGGGGTTGTAGTTAGAGAAAGTGGGGTTTTGTGTGAGTGAATGGGGAAAGAGGGTTTAGTGTGAGTGTTGGGTGAAATTGAAGGTTGAAGATAGAAGAAGCAATAAGAAGAAGAAGATGAAAGAGAGAGTTTATGGTTTATGAGACTGAGAAACATGGTTTGTTGGAGTTCATGAGATGTTGTGTTAGTTTCGATTTGGAAGGATAAATTTGTGGAATGAAATTTGGGTAAAATAAGGGATCGGTATTATTATTGTCAATTTTGTCATTGTTTGGAATTCGAACAAAACAAAATTGTTTAAAAAAAAAAAAAGATATTTGAAAGTGTTATGTGTTTTTTTTTAAATGCACATCTTCATTTGAGTGTACACGTGATTTTTTATTATTTTTGGAATAAGTCTTTAATAACAATAATTAACAATTGAAAACAAAAATCATACACACTGCTATTTTTTAGGATATGTACAGGTTTTGTGTGAGATATTTTTATTAAAAGGCCTAATTCTCAATTTATTTTAGAATGTTCCCATGAAAATCTTTTGGCAGGGGTAGGTGATGTTAATAGTTATGTTACTAAAGTGGGTTAGATATTTTTTCAAAGATTTTTTTTTGGTGTCAGCTTCTCACAAATTTATGGACCAATTTCTTTACTAAGTCATGATAGTAGCTGATTGAGAATCGTGACAGATTTAAATGTCATTTTAATGATGTGTCTTCGAAGTTCTAGAGAGAAGCTTGCATTTTAGAGAATTAGAGACTCTAATAATTGTCATTTGTGAATTAATGGATACGACACATTTTTAAGGGTCATTGTTGCTAATCGAAAATATAGAGATGAAACGGTTTAAAAATGGGAGGGGTTGAATAGAGCGACTCCCTTATATCATTTTCAAAAACAATTCTTTTACAAAAAATATGAGTTTAACGCGTGGAAGCAAAATGTGATAAGCAGAAGGAAAATACAATAGATGGATTCAAGAAATATGTTATAGATTGAGTCTGGGGTTGGCCTACCGTCGGGCAGACCTAACACAACTCCACGTCGAGGAGGGCCTAACACAAAGGTCCCAGTTTGCATGACCGTTGAAGACCACACCCCACACGCTAATCACGTGTTCTCCACGTGCTCCCCACGTGGGAACACGTCATCAGCCAACTACCCACGTCTGAGGGAACATGTCTTCCACTCTCTGGAGTTCGTGGGGCAGTTGACTCAGGACGAAGAACACATGCGGGTCTTCTTTACTGCCACGTAGGATCCTAGCAGTCATCTGTTATGGGCCTTGCGATCCAGCCCAAAGCAGATGACCATTGGCCCAGCGTCGGGGGCACATTATAAATACACTCCTCCACAGGAGGGTCAGATATTACAATTCATACTTTATACTTGCTTTCTTTCTCTCACTCTCTTCCTCACTTTGGCATCAGAGTGTCTTACCGGCGCACCCTCTCCTCTTCTCCGCCACCAGTGAACTTGGAGCTCACGACGTGTTACTGGCTGCTGATCCTCTTTCTGATCCGGTAAGATCAGTGGTGTTGTTTGTGGGAACCTTTTGCTCCCCCGTCTTTTCTTTCTACGAAATCAAAGGATCAAAGCAAATCTTCAACCTCTTTCCATCATGGCCAGTCAACACGTTGACGACAACGTCCACAAAACTGCCTTCACCACCTTCGCTGACGGCGACGACCACAACAACAACGTGGCACTCGCTGTAGGAGAAGTTGACCCTAGGGATGGGCTCACCGCCTCTCCCTCCTCCGACACTGCGGCCTACAACGCTGCCCAACGTTTCGAGAGTCCATCAGTTTTCCAGCCAATTCATGTGCCACCCAACACCGACCCTACCATTGTGGCCTTGTTCGCAGCAATCAACCAGACGAACCTGGTGATTTTCCAGTAAAACAAATGCATCAAAATGCTAGAGAAAGAACGACTGTCACGCTCTCCCCCGCAGAGAGATCGATGGCCAGTTTCTCGTAGCCTGTCCCCGCGACGATGAGAAACTCGTCACCACTCTCCCCTGCGGAGAGACCAACGAGACGAATCTCAAATCCTCTCGCTGCGATAATCCAGACGTAGGTCATAGCTGGAGAGACCACAAGTCGTGATGACCCAAAACTAGGATTACACTCCTCCCTGCAAGGAACGACGCTCCCCAGCTCGCAAAAGGAACAAAATCGGCGGGCATCCATAAAAACCAAAGGGTCGACCAAGGAACTCGTCGCGCCGCAGTAGAAGCCCCCGGCACGACCGCTCGTTGTCGCACTCACTAGTTTAGAGCGACGAAGACGACCCCCACAGTCCTCTTTCTCGTGCAATTATGGAGGCCCCCATCCCCGTTGGAATGGAAAAACCACCGAGCCTGGCGACCTACGACGACACGACGGACCCAGACGACCATATCGAGAACATTGACGTGATGCTCGATTATCGCAATGTCTGGGGTGCCATAAAGTGTTGGCTTTTCCCCACGATTCTAAGGAAGGGAGACATGACGTGGTATAAGAACCTCGACCCTGAGTCCATCACCTCCTGAAAGGACCTGAAAACACAGTTCACCAAACACTTCACCGCCTCCCGTCGACAACCGAAATCCGAGGCATCGCTAGAGGCCATAGTCAGGGGAAAGACGAATCTCTCCGAGACTATATAAATAGATAACCGAGAGGCTGTTCAGATCTCCACGACTGACCGGATGAAGAGATACTTGCTCGAGCGAGGGTTGCATCCCTGCAGCGACTTCCCTAAAGCAATGGGCATTGAGACGCCTCACTCACTGGACGCCCTTCTTCTTAAAGCCTAAGTGTACATCTAGTACGAAGAGATAGAGGTTTCCAACAATGTCTGCGACTCGCGAAACCAAGAGGGTGCCAAAGTCGCGAAACACGACGACACCATGGCTCCCCGATGTGGCAGGGAGAAAAGAAGAGAAAATAAACCTCACGACTCCCACGAGCACCGCAGACCAGCAGGCCATTTTTTTGAGTACACACTATTGATCGTTCCCCACAAGCGCATCTTGACCGAGTGTGCAAACTCAGAATTCCAAAAAGGGGATGTCCGCTTTCCCAGGTCAACACCCCCAAGCTAGATGTCGACAAATCTAAGTACTGTTGGTTCCATAGGAGCCACGGGCACGTTACGGAGGACTACATCCATCTCAAGGATGCGATCGAAATTCTGATTAAGGAAGGACGCCTGAAACAATACTTAAAAAGGAGTGGAGCTCCTCGATGGGCCTTCCGCGAAGTAAAGAAGGTCGACGAAGAAATACCACTTTCTTACGACGCCAGGTTGCAAGTCACTCTATGCGTCTCTTGGCCTGAGGACTTCTACATCCCCGGAAAGGTCGCAATGCTCGTGTCCACTCACAACACATGGGGAAACTTTCCCTCTACTATAGTCATATACGACAGAGGATTCAACAATCTCTCTATGGGGTCAGTGAAGAGAAAGTTCGACGAGCTGATCGACACGAGCTCGAACCAGACCGCGACCCTTGATAAGTTCCAGGGGAAATCAAACCTCATCACCTTCTACCTGGAGGAGCTGCCAAACGGTTCGCCTAACTCCAACATTCATTTTCTCATCAGAGCATATATGGTAAACTTTGACGTCCGTTGTATCCTGGTCGACCAAGAGAGCTCCGTTGATATTAGGTATGCTAACATGTTCATCACTCTCCAGCTCGACGAGAGGCATCTAACACCATATGTAGGCTCCGACCTGCAAGGCTTTGATGACACCACCACTAAGCCATGGGGCTATGTTGAGTTGCTCGTCACCTTCGGGTCTAAGGAAACCTCCAGGAAGGTCAAGGTTCGTTTCTTGGTCATAGGGTGCCCATCTCTATACCAGTGCATCTTGGGGAGACCAACTCTGCCCTAGATGACTGTCATACCCTCCACGGTCCATTTGAAGATGAAGTACTACACGACCATAGGACGCGTGGTCACGCTTCACAGGGACATTGAGGCCGCAAAAAAGATGTTTCTAAGCAGCAACAAAGGGGATAAACTCGATAAAATCCAATCTCCGTTGCTCGGGATAACAACCAACAATCCACCAATTAATCGTTTTAGGGTTTTAACCATTTTATTGTGTTTTTGGATGTTTTGAATAAGATGAACAAGATGAATATGATGAAAATAATATGAACTATGATAATAAGATCAAGATAATATCAACAATAATATAATCAAGATGATATCAATAATAGTATATGAACAAGAATATAGTCAATAGTATATGAACAATGATATATTAATAAAACAAGAGTATATTGAGCAAAAATTAAAGTAAGTGGTTAGTGATTAATCGAGTATGATCGAATGAATCGGGTTCGCTTTAAAAATAAATCATCGTAGCATGATCTATGACGAAGATCAATGATATATGAGGTCGTTCAACAATGTTTGTGCCAAAACAGGATGGAGAAACGATATGTAGATCGTTCTCATAAAATCGTGCCACACAAAAAGAAAAGGTGATGGTTTTGTCTTAATCACAAACTTGTGTCGATTAATCAAAGATAACCTATCATGATACCATAATATAAAAAATGATCTCGATGATCATTCACTACAGATTTGAAATAATGATGGTTAAGCAACCTCAATCAACTAACATTCGCGATATTTAAACGTCATCGACCCCGAATTTAAAATGAAATAAAAAAATCAAAATGAAAGGAAAAGAAGTTAATGTGAGATGAAATAAAATCAAAGGCAATAAATCACCGACATAAATAACAACATGTATTCTTGAAAATAAAAAATAATAATTAAAAAAATCTAGAAAAAGGGATTTAAAATAGAAATAAATTAAAGAAAATTAGTATACATAAAAGAGGGAAGGGTGCATGAGATAAGGTGGTGTGTGGATGAGAATTATCCCAGGCCACACGGCCCATTCACATTCAGCATACAAAAAAAAAAGGAAAGGGTGGATAGAAGAAAGTTTTACCCCATACTCCTGCAATTATACCCATACCCCTACACTAATATTTTTTGGACCAAAATATCCTCGTATAAAAATTTATAATTTTTTTCATTTGTTCACCGGAAGACTTTTTGCAAGTCTTCCGGTTCATATTTTTTTTATTTGTTCACCGGAAGACTTTTTGGAAGTCTTCCGGTTCACATTTTTTTTCGTTTGTTCACCGGAAGACTTTTTGCAAGTCTTCGGGTTTATATTTTTTTCGTTTGTTCACCGGAAGACTTTTTGGAAGTCTTCCGGTTTATTTTTTTTTAATTTTTAATTAATATTTAAGATTTATTAATTTTATATAAAGACCAATTTAGTGAATTTTTGTCTATTATATTTAATATATAAAAATTCTATAAATAGAGATTCATTTTAAAGGCCTATCACTCCTTCACTTCGTCTCAGGTTCGTTTTGATTTGGTGTTTATTTCTGTTCACGTTTGGATTCTCTTCTTCTCTTTCTCTTATTCGATTTGGGTTTTGGGTTGCTGTGATGGAGGTTGGGCGAGTTGTGGTTGTTAATGATTTTCAGATTTGAAATGTTTAGGTTGAAGAAAGATTGAAGGAGTGATTTTATCAGAGTTTGTTTGGCTTTGTGAGCTTCAATAGAATGGAAGAAAATGCTTGGTATTTATAGAGAGACGAGTGAATTGGGAATTTCAAATCGCTGCCATTTTGTGTTAATTTTTCGCGTTTCAATTGTTTTGTATAAGGTTTGTGCAAGATGGTTACGTCGTGTGGTACAGTTTTGGAGGTAGGGTCAAGTTAAATCTGTTTTGTAATTTATGCAGGATGGTTACGTCATGTTGCAAGGTCATAATGGCAAGGTTTTCGTGAATTGAATCATGGTCGAGCGGGCCCAGGATTATGGTTTGCGTGGAATCATTTTGTGTGTTGGCTGCATGGTTATTTTTTGCAAGCTTTTTTTTTCACTTTGTCTGGTAGCAGCTGGTGAGTGCGTGACGTTGTTGGGGTGTTAGATGGTATACGTTTTGGCTGGCTGTGTTGTAATGTTTTGTGAGGTTGGGATTTTGGCTTGCAATTTGGTGATAGTTTGTGGCTCGTAAGATGTAGAATAATGGTGTGGCGTGTATTTGGTGTTAGTTTGGCAGCTGCATAAAGTGGTATGTTTGGATCATGACTTGGCAAATAATGGAACCTTAACTTTTAGCACCTTTTTGTGTGTAATTGTAATAGTGTAAATGGGCTTTGTATTGGGCTCCTTTTTTGCAGCAATGGATCATTGTATCATCATTTTATTTAAATGGGCCTTTTTTTTATTTTGTAGAGCTTTTTGTAAATGGTGATGAACTTTTTGAATCATGGGCTTCATATGATAGACTTTGGAGATTCACAACTTCACCATAATTTGAATCTTTAATGAATTTTGAAGATTGAAACTTTTGTCATGATCTTGAAATTGAATCTTAAATGGACTTGGAAAAACATTGAATTTGGAACTTGAATGAAGTTGTACTTGAACATGAAATTTGTAACTTAGACTTAAAATGAATTAAGATCTTGACTCACAAATGCCTCTTAAATTCTTCACTAACTTATAACAGACTTGGGTTAGAAGCTTTGAACCAATAAATTCATTTGAGTCTTGCCACTTGATCACTGACAAACCCAATCTTTTACCATGAATCAAAAGAGCAATAAATGCCTCGAAATTAGAAGTGAATTCATTTGAACTTTTCCACTTGAATACCCAAAACTTCACTGTAAACCTTGATAAAAAATCATGACTTGAAATCAAAGGGATTATGAATATAGATATGAACTTTCGAAACATCGCACAAAACCCTAATTGAACTTGATCTGATCCTTGATGATCCTCAATCACAAAGCACTTGATTTAGCGCCACCTGATAAACTGACCCATACACAACTGAATTGAATTAGCAAAAACTCTAATTGAAACTTCATACATACACTTCTTGAATTGTGCACATGCTGGCCTTGATCTTAAAATGAAACCTTGCCTGACCAAAATTAGGTCAAAACCACTGAACCTCAATCAATACTGCACTTATCCCTGACTTGATAAACCTCAAACGAAACTTGATTCAATTTAATTCAACTTAGTAACACCTTGAGCAGGAACAACATATTTTTCGAATTTTCTAAATGATGGTCACTGGATCGAGATACAGGTAAAAAGTTATCCACTAGTAGGACAAATTCGAGGTATGACAACCAACACATGGTCTTTTCTCTGGGTCAACTGCCCTATGATCTTTGGAAAGTGGGTGACCTGTTCTTTCAGACGCAGGTAGTGGTCTGATGACGTATCCCCGCGTAGGGAGTACATGGAGACCGCGGGGGAGACGTGTGAGAGCTCCTAGTGGGCGTTGATGGATTATGCCTTCATTGGGCCCTCCCCGACGAGGAGCTGGGTTGGGCCGTGCCGACAGTGGGCCACCCTCTGGCCCAGTCCAGAATAAATATTTTCTAGAATAGGTAGCATAAGGGAAGATGAACTTGGAATACTGTGGAACTGAGAATCAGATTGCAGACATCATGAAGAAGGGGGTGCAAGTCGAAGTGTTCAAGAAGCTAAGGTCTATGATGAATATAGATAATTTAGACACAATGAATTAGGTGGTGTGTTAAATATGTAATTCATTGTTTTAGAAAGATTATATTTGATTTAGAAATATCAGATTTGATTTAAAAATACTAGATTAGATATTTTTGGGCTTTATAGTTTGAGTTTTAGCTTGAGATGCAAGTTAACCTAAATCTATAAATAGGGAGGAACCCTTTTCATTGTAATCATCAAGTTTGATAATCACGGTTTTGCAGTTGCAAAGTGATAATAAAATTTTGCAGTTGTGGGCAGAGAGTTACTCTGCAATCCAAACTCATCTTCTTTAAACGTGTTCTTATGTTTGTTCATTGTCATTGCGTGAGTGGAAATAATCTTGAGATCAAGATTGAATAGGAATTCTCCATAAGTTGTGGTTGAATTCCAACAAAAAATTTCGTCCTTTTGCGAAGTAGGCCTAAATAGAACGGATGTGTCAGTTTATCACTCCAAAAAATAAACTCTCAAACAATGTATAAATAAATATTAATCAAAACATAAACGGTAAAATGAATAATATCCTTTTTAAAAAAATTGTTGAATTAAAAATATCAAAAAATTATTTATAATATATAAATATAAATAAATTATATCGTTAGAGATTGAACCTATATTGATAATTTATACTTATTTAACTTAACTAACACATATCAGTTAAACTCCCCCATCAACCCAAATAAATAATATCAATGATTTAGCATAAAACCAAAATACAAAACTTTAAATAATTGAAATCCAACAAAACAAAAATAGCAAGCATTTGAATTACATTATTAAAAAAGGAAATTTATTTTTCCACCTCCATTAGTTCTCTCAAAACCTTGGCGAAAAGTAAAAAATATCTCCTATTTTTGGAGATATATCTTTGGACGAACCATTACCACACAAAATAAGCGTAAATGGTTGGGCTTTCCTCATTTTGCCAAAATTTAATTTGGAGATGCATCTCCGTATATGTTTTAGGGTTTTTCCACAAATGCATCTCCGAATTAATCCTTATTTTCAAATTTAGGTGCTTTTTCTGAGATGCATCTCCGGACATGTTAAATTTATATATAATGCATGCAGACATACCCTCTTCTCCTTCTTCATTTTCTGAAACTTTTAAAAATCCCAATTGGAGCTCATGAGTAACTTTCTTCCAGTCAATTTTTCAAGGAACAACAGTGTCTCTACTTCAATAGTATCAATCCCAACTCAATCCATACTACACTCGACATTTTTCATCCTCAACAATATAATTTTTAGTAAGTTTCTTATTTAACTTTTTATTTATTAATGTATTAGGTGAAATAGTTAGTTTAGTCACATTTAAAATAGGTAATTATTAGAGACATGCACTATAATTTTGTTGCATTTTGGGTTGTTAAGGAAAAACTAGTTTTTCTGCCATTGTTGCAAACACAAGCTTTTTCGGAGATGTACCTTTGAGTTTTATTCTTGCTGACTTTCGAAGATGCATATCCGAAAACGTCTTGGAAGTAAACTAATTTCTTTTTCTCGTATATTTTTAGGAAAAATGGCTACAAACAACGACGACAGAATGAGACTCGACACTGAAACCTAACACGCATATGTTCGATGTGAGAGAGATAGACTTCAAATGAACAAGCCATAGATAGGAGAGGAAATGTCCCTAGGAATCTTGACGGGGAAGCATCGACTTCTAGGATTTTCCCGTCACAAGGGCCCTCTTCCCAAAGGCATGTCTCTCCTGCTCACGATGATCAGGAGGAAGCTCCTGTTGCAAATGATGATGTCCCTCCACTTGTAGACCCTTATCAGGAAAGGATCTCTGACACCTCTTTATTGATATACTATAGAGATCATGTTGTTGGGCATGTCTGGGTCGAAGAGGTATATTTGTTAATGTTTGTTATTTATATGTTTTAAATAAATTCTTTGTGACTGATATTTTTTAACATGAGCGTGATTGTTTGAAGTCTGTTAACCACAATAGAAAGATTTTGAAGCTTTATCAGCCTAAAGATGATTGATTCCAAAGTGTCATCTGATACTCTGGTCTTGTCGGCTTGTGTTCTTCCGAGTATAAGAACATTAGCCATGTCATGCAGAGGGCTTTTGATAAGAGATGGGATAAGGAAACATCATTTTTCCACTTTTCCAAAGCTGAGATGATTATTACACTAGATGATGTCACTTGCCTTCTACATCTCCCATTAGAGGAAAGTTACTTGATCATTCCAGGATCAAACATGATGAAGCCTATGAGATGACGATCATTTATTTGGAATTTAACCCAATGGATGTCTGATGCAGTGTGACATCACTAGAGGTGCTCATGCCAAATTTTCATACTTGAAGAAGTTTTATGGAGAAAACTCAGAGTTGGTTGAAGAAGCTGACAACGATGGCCTACAGGTTACCTACCATCGGGAGTGTGCTTTGAGATGTTACCTCTTATTCTTAGTTGGCACGTCCTTGTTAATGGACAAAAGTGCAACCTACGTTGATGTGGCATACCTTAAGTACGTTATCAACTCGTCGGCCATTCACAAGTGGAACTAGGTGGCCGCCTGTTTGACATACCTGTAATCCAAGATGACCAAAAGTTCTCTTTGAACGACAAAGCAAATGACAGGCTCATACACCCTACTAACGGTAAATTCCATAGCCACTAATAATTTTAAAAGCACTTTTTTCACTTGTTATTAATATTTTTTCTTATTCCTTTTTAGATACGAATCATATCCCACTTTCACCTCATACACGAGTTTGATCGTGTGCTAGAGTATACTTAGAATTGGCCATATGCTTGCCTATATTTCTCGCGCAGAGGGCGATCGTTCCGTGTGTATATTGACCAAATTCAACATGATGACATCGATTGGGCACCATACACCACTCACCGGAACACTGCGGCCTTCGACCCCATTTAATTTTACTCTGGATGAGTGGTATGTGGGGTGAATCTGATGTGCATGTATCTGTCGGAGCGATGCATGCGTCAGTTTGGATATGTGCATATCATTTTGAGATCCCCCATTGAGTCTGCTCCTAACAGTATTGTACGCAGACATCTTGATGACATACGAGCGAACTACAAGAGTCATTTGGTACTAGAGGAGTATCGGAGTATGTCATCCACAAGTCAATGGTCTTATGTGGACAGTTACATGACTTGGATATATAGTGTGTCACACTATGTCATGACATCAAACACTCTTGAACGTGCACCTATGCCAGCTCATAAGGAGATCTTGAAGAATGAGCAGGCTATGGATGATCATGTCATTGATGTGTTGTCGATCTGTCAAAATATTATGTGAATTACGTATGAGGGCATATGTCTGGATTGTTTGAGAAAGGCGACGATGATGCAGTTGTCCTAGTACGTTCCATTCTTACTGAAGCACAAAATGCCTTGGGTTGCCGACGGCAGAGGCAGAGCCAATGAGTTAGGATTAGGCATGTGCAATAGGTTGTGTTTTATTTGTATTTTAGGATGTTTTAGTATTATTTTTCATACTTTGAGAACAATATTTGTAATATTCTGGGTTATTTTTTAATTAATGCATTACATTGTTCTATGATGTTTGTGTTTATTAATGTTTAAATCGAATTATGACATTGTTAGTCGAATTAAAATGACTTTGGATTAAACAAACTTATGATGATGCTTCTACCCAACATGCATGCAAATAAGTTTTCGAAGATATATCTCCGAATTCACCCAAAAAAAAATTGCATATGCATTTTCAAACCAATTTTTGAAAAAAAAATAAAATAAAATAACTATTTGATTTATGAAAAATAAAATAGTTTCATGTACGTTCGGAGATATATCTCCGAAAATACCTTTATAGCAATTTTTAATTCAGTGTGGTGATGTGTGCCCTGATGAAAAAAAATTCTCTTAAAAAAAGTTATAATGGACTAGCAAATATAACTAACAAAAATGAATAAAATAATGAATACTTGACTAATCCTTACACAAACAATCAACTACAATGAATACTTCACTTTTGTAAAAAGAAATGGAAAACAATCAACCGGCATCATAAGTTACTTTACGATTTGATCAAATTGCAGAGTACCAGCAAATACTTGATTGATTTCGCATTACAAAAGTAAAAACTAAATCTAAGATTGGTCTTTTTCTTATTGTGCAAAAAGAAATCTCAAATATTACAGCATGGAGTTGAAAGAAAGACCCGAATGATGCTCCGCATACTCTGAATTTATTGAGGATACTTCTTAGACTAGCTTCTAAATTTGGTGGAATTGAAACAGTGAATGATCCAAATCTCAACTACAGTTTTTTATATTCTACATGTGACAGCAAACCCAGATTAGGATATATGGACATGATAGTTTATAAATAAAATGACACTAATATCAAATTATATTTTAGTAAAAAATATAACAAAATTAACACAATAAGATGAACACGTTAAAATAATAAAATCAATTGCAATCAAACAACATAAAACTCACACGCTTTAATCAAATTTCCAAAGAAAATCTGGACACAAAAAATAACATAAGTTGAAGAGAATGAAGTGATGCATAAATAAGCCATTGAGAGTGGAGAATGCAAGCAAAGATATGCAGGACAAAGAGACAGGTTTTGCTTTTTCACTTCTCTACGTTTGATGCGACCTCGTTGTCCTCTTTTTTCCCTTCAAAATTCAAGTTTGGCAGCAGTTTTCTGCTCTATAAGTTCTTTCTATGAATAACAACTTCAAACAAACGGTATCTCAGTGTAAGTCAAATTGAAAATTACATCACAAATATTGAATTCTTGTGGCCATCACCACCGCCAACTTTGCTCAGAATAAAAACTAAATTTGACAGAATTGTATATACCAGCAACATCATTGCCTGTATTATATGTTCTCTCTTAACTTTTCTTCCATGTATTGCTCCTGAAAATTCTTTTTTTTTGTGACGGATTTTGATGAGAATCACCTCTCAATAAGAGAACTTAAATAACAAGATTGATAATATTAGTGCCTAGAGATGAGCATGTCTATTGACTTCCAAGCTTAAATACAAGGCAGCAACCATAGTGTTGCGCCAATGACTCGGCCCGAAGAGAAAGGAAATGATAAACATCAAAATTACCTTCAAAATTGATCAACTTTCCATAAAGAAGTTGAACACCATAAGAATAATGACAGATTTATAAAAATCATACACATTAAATACCATAGGAATAATGTCAGATTTATAAAAATCATACACATGAACAAAAAACTCATCTCATTTTCTAAAACATTTCGTACTTCTTACCACCACCCTTCTTATCATGTTTCCCGTTGCCTCCTTTTCTTTTTCCTGTTGCACCCCAAAATTTGGCCAAGCTTTTCCTTCTTGTTTTTGCATTAGCATAACATCATCATAACATTATCATAGCATTGCATTAGCATTTATGCAGGGGATCAAGTGTGATATACATCGAGAGAGGCCTATCTAAAGGTTTTATTCGAGCTTGGGGAGTCACGAAAGTCACCAGGAAGTGGTTCAGGCCCTTGGGAAGTTCAGATGCTTGGGTGGGGTTCATCCCCTGACTTAGAGGCCAACTGAAGATTATCAATGAGTTGGAAAACTATGATTACAGGTCATAAAATTACAGGTCAAGTTCAATACTTTGCATAACTCAAATGGACTTTTTTCCAACATGAAAGTTGCTCCGAATGGCGTCATTGGATCAACTAAACCTCAAGGTTTTAATGGGTTAGCTCACGGTGGAAGTTTGATAAAAGTCACTTTGGTGAAAACATGTGAAAATGCATAGTTTGGTATTTCTTCAAAATTTAATCAAATAAGTCCATGTTTGTACTTATTTTGAGTGGAAATCTCATTTTAAGAACAATGACACTTTTACATTTTTCATTCGAAACTTTTATCATGGCCCATTTCAAGTTTTCTTCATTCTTAAGCAACACTTTGAAACTAAGCCCTTAAGATTGAAACAAGGGCTAATTTTGGACCATTGATCATTCTTACAATGCAACACATATAAACATTTCAAGCCAAGGCAAAAATCATCTTCCATGATCATTTTTCTCACATTCTCCCATCATTTTTTCCATTTTCCCACACTTTCACACACTTTGAATTTCCACTTTTTTTTCAATCCTTTTTTTTCTCTCCATTTTTTGATCCTTTCTCATTGCCAATACATTCAATATACTCCATAGAATTTTTCCATCAATTTTTGAGAAGTTTTTAGTGCAATTCCATAGTTGTAGTAACATGAAAAAGTCTTCCATGATCATTTTTCTCACCTTCTTCACCACTTTTCCATATTCACCATAATTGAAAATCTCAAAAATTCAATTCTTTCTTTCTCCCATTTTTTGTCCATTCTTTCATTGCAAATCAATTCCATATACTTTCTATAATTGATTCCACCATTTTTTAGCCATTTTTGGTGCAAGAACAAGCTTATAGCAATTGGAAAAAGTGGTGTTCATGTCAAAATCGAATTCTGTTTTTCACTTCGTTTCAAGCATTTTGTTTGATCCTAATACCTCTACCATGGATTGTTGAATGTTTCTACATAATTTTCCAAAGAAATTCGTGCTCCATTGAAGCTCAAAAGAGTCATTTTCGGAGGTATAAAGAATTCACCATAACTCATGATTTATGAGTCTTTCTTGCATTATTGTTGTTGCATTACATTGCTCTCATCTCCTACATGGATTCTAGTACAAAAAAGAGCACTTTCATGACAATTTATGGTTCTTGAAAGTTGGAGATTCATATACGGGTTTTGAGCTAGAGGGCGTTTCAACAAAAAACAATGACATATTTGGATTCCTCTCGAAAAATCCCACAGGTTTCATTTAAAAATCGTCTCATTTAGTCATGAAATGAGGGAGATACGCGCTGTCGAAGAATGCCGGAAACGGCCGGCCGCCACCGTGCACAGCCCCAGCATCGTGTTCTTTTCCGATCGGTCATTTGGAGAAGACGGTGTTAGCACCGTCGGATGCATTCCCAAGTCAACGAGTCTTCTCGCCATTCAACGCCTCTCACTGCGCCACGCAATCGGCCACATAAGCCTCATTAATTGAGGTGGCACGCCACCTCAGCCCAGGGCGCCCCCTTGTACCTCTGTTCGAATCCCAGCCATGACATTTCTGATTTTATCTCACTTTATTTTCATTTGCCTTCATATATTCTTGTTCTTATGTGTTTTTTTATTTTTCTGTTTTATATGCTGACTTCAAATAATCATAAAAAATAGGAAAATTAGTCTTTTTGATCCCCAATTTTTTTCTGCGTAATCTTCTAAGATGTCTAGAATTTTATAGAATTATAACCATATTTTTTCCATTTTTCGTCATTTTATTAGATTTTTTTTACATTTTAGTTGTCAAAAAAATAGCAATGTTGGTGCTATCATGTTGTGAATTTTCTTTGACCCATCAAAATTACATATTTTGGCCTATACTTTTGCAGGGATCTCATACACATGTTGAGGTATTTTGATATATTTTTGTGGAAATTTTATTGTACCATTTTAATTGGTTTTGGATGCTTTCTTTAACATGCTCCATTTTAACTTTTCCTTTGGTATACATGAGATATCTTGCAATGTTTTCATCTTATTTGACCATTTTTCTTTGGATATTTTTGTTGTATCTCTCACCCCTGGTTTGTGGCTTGATGTAGGGAATTGGAGATTTTTATTTGAATTTTTTAGCACCTTTTGCTATTTTTCTTGTATTTTTGTATTCAGACTTGTAATTTGGACTTTCGAACGGACCTCGATTTTATTTCGGCTCCAACGGCCTCGATTTGTTTGTGTGATGAACACTAGGGTTTCTATTGCTCATTATAGACATTATATAGGATGTGTAGATCATTGATTGGCTGGTTTTATTATACATAATTGCCCATTAGGTTCCATATTTCCATGATAGCGCGTTATGATTCCAAATTGTGATATGCGTACGTCATTCGTAGGTTTTATTGCCTCGCATCTCTTTATAATCACTTGTGGCCAAGATTGTATGTTTAGAATAAGCCATTTTCCATTCATTATGGGCTTGAGGTTGAGATGACTTCCTCCCTCACTTGCATTCCATGTTTACTGTTATGGATCCGCGTTTCCTGTATGCTGTTTATTTCATCTGTTTTCTGTTGCTTCCTTTGCCTTTCCCTTAGGAGCTCCATTCTTTCTTGTTGAAGATAGAATGTGATAGACATTAGGCTTTGCATCCATGTATGACAACATTAGGGTAGTTTTCCCCTTTGCAAACTTCAACCTTAGGACGAACTTGGCATGATAACGTTAGAATTAAACTAGTTTCCCCGTAGTAAGCCGAACTACAGCTGCTCTGATCTTTCATACCAGATGAAAGTACGTAGGCACGAGATGCGATATCTCGACGAGCAACCTTCCCCCTTTTTACCCGTAGTTAGGCGAACTACGTTGACTCTGATTTCTCGTTCCAGACGGGAATACGTAGGCATAAAGTGTGATACTTTGCCGAGTCACTTTTCTTTTCTTTTGTCCTTAAGCCTTTAGCTAGATAGTATTAATCAAACCCTTATTAGATAAACAACAAGTGTGGATCCCGTCGAGTACGATGGACGTGAGGGGTGCTAATACCTTCCCCTTGCGTAACTGACTCCCGAATCTAGGACTTGGTTGTGATGACCATTCCTTTTCCCTCTTTCCGTTAGGTTTTCTCTGAGCGTTTCCTTTCCCTCCTTTGGGATAAATAACGCACGGTGGCGACTCTTCTGTTATGCCGACGCCGATTTTCGCAGTAGCGATAACCACCACCCTTCTTATCATGTTTCTCGTTGCCTCCTTTTCTTTTTCCTGTATTGGACATATTTTTTCCAGTGTCATGACCTCTTGTGGGAGTTGACTTCAACAAATGTTTCACGTCAAGTATACCATTTCTAAATCGACCTTCACTTAACTTCAAACCCCTGTCCTCAGGCTTGTGTTTTCCAACTGGTTTTTTACTGTTGCTACCACCAAACTTTCCCCCAAACCGTCCTAGAATCATACGCTACAAGCCACAAATAGGACAGATATAAGGAAAGTAAGAGTTTTAAATACAAATAAAGATTGGAATGGTAGAAGCTAATTACCTCTTGGAGCATTTTTTCTTCTCTCTGCTTTTGTTTCTTCATCATTGGCCGTGCCACACTTAAACGTAATATCTGATTCTTGAGAGGCTGCATATTGGAAAAGAAATGCTGAAATGTGTGCACCGGGCATCCTGATATTATTACCATGATATAGAAAATAGAGCATCAACAAATAGACCTCACCTTCCCACCAAGCGAAACAACCTTCCTATCTTCAATCTTTTTGCGCTCTTTCCATGTCATATGCGAGTTGCCTAAGATATATTGCAAAGGTAACAAACCAAGTGAATATGCTTAGTTGCTTATCATAATTTACTTACCTCAAAATACACCCAATTTAAAATAATGAAAGGAACTAATATTTATATTATCATTCAATCAAGTCAACAACAATAACAACATCCAAGCCTTATCCCACTAAGTGGTATCGGCTACATGGATCAACTTCTGCCATAATGTTCTATCCATGCACATTCTTCTCTCCAAATCATTAATCTCTAGATTTTTTTTAATAACTCCTCTACATATTATCTACTCTCCTTACCACATAATCTTCATGTCTTCTAACTACATACCCAAACAACCTAAGTCTTCTAACTACACTCTTTCTAATATTGTCATTTCCAATCTTATCATGTCTAGTCTTACCACACATCTAATACAACATCTTCATCTCTGCTACACTGATTTGTTATTTTTAACCACCCAAATTAAAACATCCAAATTAAAAACTTCTCTTATATCTTTTGAACATTTTAAAAAACTGAAAACAAAATATTGACTATATATTTTGAGTGCATCGACAATAAAAAGCAGAATGAATGAGAAGATAAACAACATTGAATGAGAAGATAAACTCAAAATGAGAAAAGGATAAGAGCATACTGAAATTTTCAACATCTTTCATAATCGTCCTTAAGTCCATTTTGTTTTCCTGCTTATTGGTATGTTCTCTTGGAGGAACATGTGGTTTCTTCTTGTACATCTTTCCCATCACTGCTTGAAAATGGAAAGAGAGAAGATTTAAGGAAAAAAGCTTCAAATTAGAAACACAATCAGAATAGAATAGTTCAAATGATGGATTTAAAAGCTTGAACCTCTTCATAGAAATACTACGACAACCTAACTGATGGAGTAATAATCATATAAATACTACCACAACCTAACTGATGGAGTAATAATCATATAAATACTACCACAACCTAACTGATGGAGTAATAATCATATAAATACTACCACAACCTAACTGATGGAGTAATAATCATATAAATACTACCACAACCTAATTGATGGAGTAATAATCATAGAAATACTAACACTGATGGATGGAGTAATAGAAATAAACAAATAAAAATAGATAAAACCTAATCGCAGCCAATAGTGGCGCGATGGCTGTGGTGCGCCCTCTGGACGGCGATAAACAAATAAAAATAGATAAAACCTAATCGCAGCCAATAGTGGCGCGATGGCCGTGGTGCGCCCTCTGTACGACGATAAACAAATAAAAATAGATAAAACCTAATCGCAGCCAATAAATGAATCAGAAGAGAGACGGTGAAGAGGAAATAACACATGAATCAAAAGAGAAGAGACGGTGAAGAGGAAATTACATTACTAACCGGCGTGCTTTAAATTACAGTAGCGGCGTCTGCTGGGTTGAAGGAAAAGGACGAAGAAATCAAATTTTCCCTTAATAAAATAGAAAAGGTATTCAGTAAGATAAAAACAATTCTAACCTATAATTATAAATTCTGTGGATCACAATATTTTATTAAATAAGACATGTCTGTTGAAAAAACAAAAACAAAAAATTGATATTTAAAATTAAATATTTTATATCTCATATAAATGTAATTGTTAATTAAAATATCATATATAAATGTCAAGTTTAGCTTGAAATTTATTTGATACAATATAAATTGTATAAATTTTAAATAAGTTATTTAATTATAAAATAAATGATCATATGAATTTAATTGTATTAAATAATAATATAAAAAATAACATGTGAAAAGGAGAAATAAAAATAAAAGTTAATTTTTTACATTTAAAAATAAGAAATTTATCTCTCAAATAAAAACAGATATTAATTAAAATAAGATATTTATTATGCTGATAATGACTCGTGCAATAAAAAATTTATTATTATATATTTATGTGTATCTTAACCATCATAATGTTGTTTATTTATAGTATTTTTGAATAGTCACAAAATAAATTTTTTAAATTTTACTTTCCTTTAAAATTTGGAAAAGTAATATTTTAAAAAATGGTTTCTTAAAGAGTTTGGTAACATCTTAACATTTATCACATATATAATTATACAATAAATATTTATTAAAGCAAATTATATGTTCATCTTTGATAAATAATCAGATTTTAATTAAGTAGTTAATAAAGATAATTTTTAAAATAATTGATCAATAAAATAAAAAGTTACGTTTGATTTTTAAAAACAATATTGAAAAACTTTTTTTTAATATATCATTTGCTTACAACTTTGTATTCATGTTTTCAAAAAAAACATAAAACTTTTTAGTCATATTTTTTAATTATTATTTAAAATTAAAATGTAGTTTCTCAATAAAAGATTGATAAAAAAAACTTTTTAAAGCTCTAATTATAAACGTATATATTTAATTTAATGCATTATAATTTCATCTTAATTCTTAGTAAAAGATTGATAAAAAATTTACAATATCATTTTATTAAATGAAATAAATTTGATATAATTGTAATCAATTGTATGACTATTTCTTTTTGTAGTAAATAATAAAAAAAATTTAAATTTTTTTTTTCAATATATAGTGATAATTATTTACACGTGTTTCACTTAAATTTATAAAAAAATTGTTAGTTTATATATTAAGTTAATATAATTTTATATAATTGTTCTTATATTTTCATAAATAAAAACATGTGTTTACCGGAAATTGGTACCCCATTCCACTGCAAATTAATTTTTTAATTAATTAATAAATAAATTCACCAATTCTTTTTTTTTAAACAACAAAATAAAAATTTATATTAAATAGCAGTTGCATAAGCTATGTCAAAAATTACACACCACCAGCAACCCTGATACAATAGATATGCATCCAAACTAAACATACAGAAAAAGCAAGACTCCATTGAGGCAGGCAAGGACAACAACACCCCAGCTACACTAATTGAGAATCATACAGAAAAAACACGCAACCAAAAATGAATACTGGCCTCAGAGATGAAACACAGAGAAACAACAAAATCCATCAAAATCTCCCAAAATTGCGTTGTTGTGAGATTTCAACACAAAAGATGATAACAATTCAAATCGAACTAAACTCCAACAGCCAAAAACCACAAGCCGCTGCTGACGTCTACTGAGAATCAGCTACAACAGATGCACTTAAAATAAATAAACACTTCTACATGTAATCAAACAGAATAAAAATTTCACTTTGCACCAGACTCACATCATATCAGATTCTGAATCAGCCAACAAGATAACAATTCAACCTGCACTGATAGTATGAAACCAATCCCACATGCACTGATAGTATGAAACCAATCCCACATGAACTAAAATCCACAAATTCTTAAATGACATCTTTAACATAATAATTGATTAAACAAAAAGAAACAAATAGGGATAGAATTTTGTATAATCATGTCATTCGATAATTTACAATTTTACTTTCCCTTTCTACTTTTGCATAAAATCTGAATTCTAACTAACTTGCCCACCTCTAATCTCAATCCTAAGATACAAAAACCATTTCACTCAACCTCAAAGACATAATATTGGGTATTAGCAACTAATAGTTGAAACTCAACATCTCATATGCCTCTGCAGCACACATCTCTGTCATAGCCTGCCTTAGATGCACTCACCGATAACAACACAACACAGCATATGCGGTGGCAGATTTTTGCACCGGCTACAATGAAGACATTGTTTTAAGGAAATAGAAATAGACTGTTATATAGTATGTGAGCAAGCACTGTAGGCTACATCTTTTTTATGCTTATGTCTTCCAAAATTTAAGTAACAAATATCTATGATGCACATAGTATACACAACCATATAGTATGTTGTTCCTTCAAAAGATACATATAATAAACTATCTTAAAATATAATGAAAGTGAAATTTCAGTTCAAAAAATGAAAACTAAAAATATATTGGTGGTGAATAAGTTACAGAGGAATAGCATGGGTGAAGTGGAATTACCAAAATATAGAATGACAAAAAAATTATATAGCAGTGAAACAGTGAAGAATTGATGATTTGATTCTCATTTCCAAACTAATGATAGATTGTTTAATAAATACAGCAAAATCGCATTGAATGGAACAGAAAGAGAAACACTAACTCTTGAAGTTGAGCAGAAAACTGTGCGACTTTCTGTTTGCACTGGATCACAGAGGTTGTTGAATCCCCGTGAAAATAAAAAAGTTCAACAACCCTCACAAAATATGATCTAGCATTCTCCATGTCTTGATCGAGCTCATATAACTCACCGATTTCCTAAATCCAGAAAAAGAGATTTAAATCCTGTCAAATGGTTAAATGTCGTTATCAAAACATAAAAAATTAAACAATTAACCGTATACATTTAAGATGTGTACACACACTAAAATAGAAAGTACCTTGCATCCATGATGTGTTGACTGATTTCGGTGAAGATACTTACTGCTTGATTCAAACATGTAATAGCTCATTAAATCATCAAAACATAAGCAACAAAAGTTATTAAAGTTATGCTCAAGGTTTAAAAATAACGTTCCAGAACCGCATAAGAATTAAGGCTTTAATGAAAGAACTTGGAAGGAAATTTATCAATATTTACTGGAGAGGTAGCTATAAATTAAAAAGTACTACCAATTTATGTTCTTCCATCATTCTGTATCAGAGAATGATAGATTTGTAATTAGGATTTTACTCATTTTACCATGGAAAGTCTAGTTTTGATGTACCTGATCTTCACAAAAATTCTCTAAAATGTTGGTGTCACATAAACTTTAGAAAAAGCCTATTGTCCTGTAGTAATATACTTCATAATATTGGCAAAATAGAATGTGAGAATTCATTTTATATTATACTTTAAATAATATAATACATGTTACTATAAGTACTTGACATCAAAATTTAGAGAAATCAGATAATTGAAAAAACAAAGCAGAACTGTGAATTTGGTGTGAGTGAGATTGCAATCCCCTCACCATAAGGCTTGGAACGTAAATTATCCATATTGATTCTCGTCACATTCATGATTGTATTTATAGCAGTTATTCCCTTGGACCCTAAACTTGGAGCAACCCTTGCTGGCTAAAAGCAAAATAATCCCTGAAATTACAAACATGATAATCATGAAAAATATAAAGGGTAAATATAGCAGAGGGGCACTATTTGATGCAAACCTGTGAAATATCAGTTATGTTGAGAGTCCTCTTGGCCCAAACTGCAACAAGAGCCTTTACATTTATCCATCCTAAACTTATTTCAAATTTACCCTTTTCAAACAATATGAATCACTCTATTTATCCAACAAATTAACCTAAACAAAAAACATCCAAAAATAAAATATTTAGAAATTGAAAAATACCTCATCTTTAAGTTCATCTAATTCCTAAGCCCTGAAACTTTACCCTTCTATCTCTTAACCTCCTTTCTCAAAACACCAACATATTCCTCAACTACTCTTTGATTCTGAGTAAAAACACATTCGTTCTCATTTCCAATAGATTGAAAATAAAGTTGACTCACATCTTTCTCCTTGCAACCTTGCTTGCAAACAGGACAAGTGTGTTTTTTCAATGTCGCACAGAACTCGAAACATTGTTGTAAACTTCATAAATCATACAAACTCACATAGAGAAAATGGTAAAAAAAACTTGGCCAGAAAACTATGTCATCATTCAGCCCACCGCAAAGGAAGCAATCCATACAACTTGGACAGAAAAGAACTACAAATAACTTAGCTTCATGACTTATTAAATTTACACACTAAATTCCACATTATCACAGAAACACAGATTTTAACATACGGAACTCAGAAGAATAACTTGAAGAAATAAACAACAAAAGGTAACACAAAAACACAATTCAAAGACATATTCCAAAAAGAGTAGTATCAATAATGACCAATGACTGGTAACCCACTAATTCTAGAAATATTGCAGTGTACTTTAAATCATGATTTCACAATTTCAATGAGTGCAACATAAAAAGAATTTAAAAGCATGTACCTGCCTCAAAAGCATAGTCATTTGTCATAGGATCCTTCACTACAGCTACTGTGAGACCAGGTTGTTGCGTTACCACAAACATAGATACCACGTGGAGAAACAGTTATTGCTGCCTGTAACAACTGGCTCTTACCTAAAGAGTGGAAAATACACAACACATAAACCACCAACATATTGTGAAACTATGCTACTAAGGAAAAAATATAAACAGAGGAAAAGAATAAAACTTGCGAAAATGCTAAAAACAAATAGTAAACAATATATTGTTGAACAAATAACTGAGAAAAATGTTGTAAAATCAGAAAGAAACAACTTGTAATGAAAACAACTTCAGCATAAACCATTCAAACTCACAAAATGGTATGGAAAGCGGAAAGATATCAAAGACACTAATCTAAATATTTTAATAAAATACATTGTGTTGGTTCTCAAAAAACAGATCTACACAAAACCATTGCAAATTTCATCAATTAACAAAAATATGAAAAGAAATGGGCGGCGACGGCGGTGCTAGGGTTTAACGGGAAAGAGAGAGAAGATAACAAACATGGAGAGAGAAGTATGGAAATATTAAAGGAATGAGAGAGAGAATGAAAAAGAGGGAAGAAAGCTTCAAAATGATATTGTAAGAGGTGTGACATCCGATGCATATGGATTTTAGGGTAAAAATCTAGTATCAATTAGGCAAACCATTTGGTGACACGTGGACACCAAAGAAGAGGAGGAAATGAATAAATTGAGTCTTTTGTTAATTACTTAATAACCCTTTTTGGAGTGTAACTTTTTTTGATTAAAGGACAATTTTGGAAAATCATTCAATGGTATAGTATTAGATAGAAATCTAGTATCCATTAGGCAAACCATTTGGTGACACGTGGACACCAAAGAGGAGGAGGAAGTGAATAAATTGAGTCTTTTGTTAATTACTTAATAACCCTTTTTGGAGTGTAATTTTTTTTTATTAAAGGACAATTTTGGAAAATCATTCAATGGTATAGTATTAGATAGATAGTAGACTTGTAAGTTCATATGATAATTTAGATCTGTTTAATAATGGTCTTTTAATTACGAGCTTATAACTTATTTTCTAGACTATTTCAAATAGAATTTTAGTGGAGGAGAGGCGGCCCAAAGGGCAAGTTTGGTCAGGCTGGGGCAGAGCGGATCAGATCCACCTACCCGAATCCACGTATTTAAGTGAGGTATGGATAACCCTTAGAGACAAAATGCCCAGCCGTGTTTCAACTTGTTTCAGCATGAATAAACAAAACGATGAAGAAGATGAACCTTAACCGTATGACCGATCCAAATTCTTCCCAATCGAAAATCAGAAATCAACTCGATTCAAAGTCCAGTTGTTCAATTCAAAAACCCTCCCTTTCTCTTTCTCGTGAATCAAGAATTCTCTCCCTACTCGTCCCTCATGATCTCCAATTCATTTCAAAATCCCTTAACACAACATTCGCTCGTTTGTCCACGTTTTGAACCATCAAAGTTACGAAAACTTTGACACAGATACAAGGAGTACAAAACAAACTGCTTTTACATATTCATGAAAACCAAAAATTGTGCGAAAACGGAGAAGATATGAGCCAAGGCGACAAAAGGAAAGTTCAGAATTTTACCCTATTTAAACGTTCAGGTGATGTCTCTTCTTGTTATTCCTCTTTTTCTTCTCCTTGTCTAAACTGTGTTGTATGGTGATGGATTTGTGGCTTTTGGTGTGAATTTCTAATGTTTTGTTTGAGAATTTTTATGTGTCTCAATGTTTCTGGTTACTTGAAAGTTTGTTTGTGATGGTTTTAGAATTTTTTGTGAGTGTTAAGGATGAGTTTTTCAGTCTGTTCGTTTCGTGTGAGTTTTTTTTGGGTAAGTTGATCTTCTTCCCCTAAACAAATCGACACCCTTCCTTTTTATTTCCCTTTGGGTTTGTCTTATTTTTGATGAGAAGTCAATTTCCTTTATTAACTTTGTGACTTGTTCGGCATTACTTTCATGGATGCAGGTTTTGATGCTTTGCTGAATTAGTGTCAAAGACTTTGAAGTGATGAGTTAGTTTTTACTGGTTGAGCAGATGTGCACAGGTTGGAGTTGTGTTGTTTTTGTATAGCAGGTTTAAGTTGATGTTTTTTGTCCTCATTGTTTTGGCTTGTACAGGGTGTATGTCAAGGTGGATTGGTTCTTTTTGTTGTATTGTGGGGCGTGGCAAGATCTGTGGGGTGTGGCAGGATCTGTGGAATTAAGGGTAGCAGGGTACGGATGGTACATAAGGCTTAGAATGTAGTGAATTCAATTTGTTTCTCTTTTTCTTGTAAAAGGAAATAGATTTTTATGGTTTTAATTTATAAAAAATGGTAAATGGGCTTAAAAGGGCTCTGTCTACTAATTTTTAATTCAACATCTCATGATAAGGTTTTTTGTGAATGATTTTTTTGTAGATTTTTTAAAACTTGAACGACAAAAAGAAAATTTGGTTAAATGGTATAATTAGATTTTGGTACAATTTTGACAAATAAATAAAAAAGAGAAATCTTTTTTTATTGTATTATGAACATGGATTTGATCCGCTGTCGCGCGCGGATCAAAAACGAGTTATTTTTTTAAAAGTGTAGTATCGTGGTAATGGTAACTCGGATATCGTCTCACAAAGATTCTTGATTTTATTAACTAGCAGTACAAACGATTAATAGGGGGGTTTGTTTGGTTTAGGATCGATTAAACAAAGAGGTTGCAATTAAGCGGTTAAAATAAGTGATTATCAAAATAAGCCAATCTATTATTTTCGGTTCCGGCTTATCACGGGTTTGTACCTTACCAATTTGCTAAGCGGCTTTGATCTCTATTCGATTCCTATGTCAATTGACAAGCGCGAAAGACATAAACTAGATTGACAATCCTATATTTCTAATTAAGCAAACGGATTAAGCTTTCGTGAATTAAGCAAACACGAATTACAAATGCGAATTAACGATAAAGCAACGTAACGGCGAATAAAAGTTAAGGACGCAATCATACGAATTTAATCAAGACAATTATATAAACTAACAAATTAAGCAAATGAAATTCATATAATAGTATTGAAAGAGAAACGAATTAAATTAATAAAGTATAAACCTCTTGTGAATAGTGTATAATGAACAGTAAAAACGAGGTCCCCTTTAAAAAGAAAAATAAGGGATCCGGTTCATAACCCTACTGGGTCGAAAACATAACCCAGACCTAAAACATGACCCAAAACAAAAATAAATTTCTAATGCTGTAACTTCAACGAATTTCTGGGAAATATGCGCTCCGAATCTGACTTTGACTCCAACACGAAAGTTGTAGCTCTCTGTCTTAGCTTTCCGTTGACTGGTAGAACGCGTCGATCCGACTTCTGAAACTCCAGTTATAATCATTTCCGTAAAAGCTGCTAAAGCTGAAAATTAAGCACGAAAATTAAATAAAAGGTAAATATAAAATGAAATAGAAAAACATTATAAAATATGAAAATGAGCAAATCAAACCATGAAAATACATAACTACAAACATGGAAGCATGTGCATCAAAATGCACTGATCAATAGACATTGATCTAAAAATGGGTATTGGATTTAGAAATGGTTCAAAATATGGATATTTGAATTGAAAATTAGAAAAGAGATGGATAATTGGATATTGAGATGGATTGGATTTAGAGAAATGAAAATGGACCGAATTGAAAATAGTTACGGGAATGAGCACATGTAAAGGTAACACACCTCCACAACACTTAAAAAGTCCACAAATGCACTTGACCGCCACAGATCCTAAACAATATTACAAACTCAAATTCAACCTGAAATAATCTTGATTGAACAACAAAATGACGAATCCTCAGGCCAAAGGTGAAAATCGTAACCATCTAATTAGTACTTGCAAACATATTGAACCTGCTAGCCTCAAGAGACTCAATTGAAACGACACTTGTCAATCATAAACTCCAAGGGTGAAAAGCCCTAATTCTCCAGAATCCTGATTCAGAATCTTTCTAGTCAAACCACTGATGAACCTTAAACAAACTAACACCCTTGTGGTCATTCAGAGAACTGAAGTCGTGCTTCGATAAACCTCTAAGAGAAACTGCTTATAACGATTGGGAACGTAACACCTCTGCCTCAGACTTGAGTACAAATAACTGAAGGAGACAAACTCTGAATAAAGAAGATCCACCTCAATAGAAAAACTCTGATTCCACGTCTTAAGAGCTTAAATGGTGGATGACCTATCTAAAACCTTGATTCACTGACCCCTGAAGCCCCTTAACGTGAACCCTGATTCACAAGTGAAATAAACAAAGCAAATGTTGATAATCTAGTTAGTTATGAAATATGATTGGTCTAAAATACTTATGCAGATGATGATGACATCTAAGGGGTAAAATTTGGTGCGTGGCAATTATGTCTTCTTTTAGGAAGGATTAGGCACACAAGCTTGATGAGGCTTTGTAGGCTTATCGGACCGTATTTAAATCTTTGATAGGGCTCACACCATTTAAGATGATCTATGAAAAAACTTGTCATTTGCTGGTAGAGTTAGAGCATAAGGCTTTTTGGGCCTTAAAATGTTTGAACTTTGATCCCACTTTAAGTGGTGAAAAGAGGAAACTGCAACTTCATGAATTGGACGAATTGCGACTCCAAGCTTATGACTCCAAGTCTTCAATACACTTTACAAGGAGAAGGTAAAAAAGTATCATGACAAAAATATTATAAGGAAAGAATTTCATGAATGGCAAATGGTCTTATTGTTCGATTCACGATTAAAACTGTTTCCGGGAAAGTTAAAGTCAAAATGGTCTGGTCCGTTTTGGATTAGGGGAATCAAGTGTTATGGAGCAGTTATAATTGAAGACCCTTTATCGAAAGAAATTTAGATAGTTAATGGGCAAATGTTGAAGGTGTACCTTGATGGTGAAGTTGTTACTGATGCGGGAATAATCTCTTTTGGTAATCCTTGAGTCGCTTTCAACCGTCGAGCTCAAACAACATTAAACAAAGCGCTAGTTAGGAGGCACCCTAACATTGTGAGCATTTCTGTTTTTTTTTTACTGAATTTTATTAGCATGTTGTTTTGAAAGGGTGTTGTAATAGACCGCAAGTAGAAAAACCAGAAATTTTGAATTATTGTAATGTTCGCCCTGTGTTCGCTTTTCGAACTGGGGCGAATGAGTTTGCTAGGCGAATAATTGTTTGCACGACGAACATGACAAATGCTGAAATGGTGAAAAGTTTATGCTACAACACGTGTGTAATGTTTTTGTAGTACTGTTGCATTACCTTTTTTGTAGTAGACCTAAGGGAATGCCTTTTTGAAAAGTAGTGGGCAGTATCTAGTAGTTTACTTTATTGTTGGTAGTGTGCTTTCTTTGAATTTAATGTTTCCTTTTCTGGTGATTAAATGTGAGAGCTTCTAGATTGGTTGTTATTTGCCAAAAGTATCCAATAAAGATTCTCCCAAGTTTGGATGGTGATGATAATATTTGATCATGTAAATGCTTGCAAGGTACATGATTAGCTCTTTATAGGATGCTATAATATTTAAGAATTTTCTTCTTTGTGCAAATGTAATTTTGTTTCAGTTTGTAACTTTGTTTGAATTCTTGTATCACTTAGGTTTCAATAGCCACAAATTTGTGAGAAACCTCCATTATTTACTAAATGCATAAGATAACTGATAAATCTTGTTGAACACATTTGATTCATACTTAATCTTGTGATTTGGAAGCATTAAATATGATCAAGGCATTTGTTGATAATGAACACAACCATATCTAAAAGTAACTTACCCGTGAGTAGTAAGAATTTGCTAACTCTTTTAAGCTTAATAGTTAGATCCTAGTTTAGTGATGAACTTGCTATTTGTGCATAATTTGAAAGTTAGTTCATTATTGAATTGTGTAGGATTCTAAAAAAAATCTTGAACCTTTAAAATTGTTCTAAATTGTCTTCCTTGCCATAAAGAGCAAGGAACATTCACTTAAGATTTGGTTGAATTGAAGTTGGGGAGAGTGAAAATAAAGTGGTTGGTTACTAAAAAATTTTGAAAAATTTCAAATAAGCATTAAAAAGAAAATTGTGAAAATGAATTGTGAAAAAGAAAAAGAAAAAGCTTGCTTGTTTGAATGAAAAAAAAAACAGAAAATGAATAATGTGCATAAAGGGTGTTAGAAGGGTGACCAATTGAGAAAAGAAATTGTTGGATGAAGTTGTAATGTGTACATAACCTTGCATAGTGAATGTTTCTTTTCCATTGGCAACTTTGATTCCATGGCCTTATAAATGTCCCTTTGTTGTGAACCTAACCAAGCTACAACCTTTAAAGACCTTAGTGATCTTCTTGCTTCCATAATTTCTTTAGTGATTGATTTAGATGAATGTATGAATTGGATTGTATTTGCATCATTTGTCAGGTGAGTGAAATTATCCCGCGATTGCAAACACGTTAATTTCTTCAATTCTTATTCGAAGAGTGATTCAAGCATGATAATTTAGTTATTATTTTAAGCATTGCATGATATTTATTTATGAACTAAATTATTTTTCATTGTTTGATTACAGGAAGTAGTCAACATTGCTTGTGTGTATTTGTTTGTTTATTTGAGCCATAAATCCATTCTTGGTTGAATTAAATGCTCGAGAAAATCCTCTTGTTTTTAATGAGAGGCATATTTTGCTTGAGGACAAACAAAGATATAGTTAGGGAGAGTTTATTGAATTCTAGACTTGCTTTAAATTGATCCTTATTTATTAGCATTTTTCAACTTATTTGTTATGTTTTGTTGAATTTCCTCCAGGATATCATGTTATTCTTCAATATTAATGAAAATACTTTTGGTTGCTTTAATTTGTGTGTTATTATGCAGAAATTAGGCATAAAAACATCAAAGTGTAAGACACAAGCAATTGGACAAGAAAGCCAAAAGAAAAGAAGAGGTTCAATATGTTCATTGTGTGAACTGCAAGCAAGGAGTACCAACGAATGTTTTCAGGGAAAAATCATGGCGAAGCTCCAGCGAACCATCTCAGGAAGATGGCAGTAAGATAAGGGAAGTAAGTTCGCTGCATGAACTAACAGCGAATGTTCACTTTGGCGAGGTCTTAATGAAGGACCAGCAAACCATCTCAAATTTGAGGCAGTAGCTAAAAGATCATAAGTTCGTTGTGCGAACTTGTAACGAGGTATTTTACAGTGTAAAGAATTGCTCGCACATCGAACTTCAGATATCTCTCAAGGGCGGTTTAAGTGTTCATAGGCACTTTAGGTGCCTAAAAGCATGTTCGATAGGCGAAGAAATGGTTCACAATATGAACGCGACAGATTTTGAAAGTACTATATATGTACTTTTCACTATTTTTGGGGATCATAACCCATTTTTCACACCAAAACTTCATTTCTCAACATTTATTCACAAAAAGGTGACATTTTGCAAATAGAAGCTGGATTCGCATCCAAGTTCGATTCTCCGACGTGGATGATCATTCATCTTCTTTCAAGACTTTTAAAGCAAACTACCATGATTATAAATAGCTAATTTCCTTTGTATCAAAGGTAGAGGTAGACTACCATTAGCTTGAACGTATTTCTTTTGATTGACCTTGTATGTGAACAAGTGATGCTTAATATATGATGAATATTTTTGTTCTTAATGATCCATTCTTATTTTGAAAAACTCTAGAGATAGATTTTGTGAAACTTGACCTACAATATTCATCTATCAGTTTATATATTGGAAATGTTAGTTCTATGATTGGCAGGAATTTTGGTAAAACTTGGTGATATCACATGATGTCCTACAGAATGTCTTGACATATGTTCTTAACATTCTGCAGGTGGTTATTATTATTATTGCGGGGTTTAGTTCATGATGTCAAGTGTGATATCCTGACATTTTGTGAACAGAACATTCAGTGAGAATGATTTGGTTTGACTGTTGCATTTTTGTGCAAATATTTGTGCTGTTATGATTAGAGTTTTAGTGGTTCAAATTTGCGTGGGAAATAGTCCTTATTCAAAAGAGTTTTTGGTGTATAATTCGTGGAGTAGTATGAAATCTTTTATGCTATTTTCTGAAGAAAATCTTGAATATTTGAAGAGTGATTTGATTTGATTTGATCAAATATGATTCGCCTCTATTTCCTTGATGGTTGTTATGATAAAATTTGAAGAATTATCTGAGTTGATTTTATCAAATCAGAAGTTGTTCTTGGCTGAAGCCCAAGCCCGTTCAAAGTGTTACTATATATAGTCTTCACAATCCTTATTTTTCATTTATAGAAGCTAGGTTAAGATAATGCATTATGTAATGTATAAGGTTTTAGCTTCGTGTGTTTGTATTTGTGAGCCATTCACTCATCACCTTGATGTGTGAATTAGACTGAGTTTTTATGTTGTAAGTTGTTCACTTAAAGCTTGTAAGTAAGAGTGTATTGTTCTTGATTGAAACTTTTAAGCAAGATCAAGTATTGTCTTTGAAGAGTGTTGACCGGTAAATTAGCAAGTGTACTGATTATACCGATGTAGTAATAAGGGAAAATTTCTCGAATGTCGATCTCTGAGGACTGCGTGTAAATATTTAGGTAAATCTTGTTATTTCAATCAGACAAAATAACCTTTGGTTTCGTTTGGTAACAGGATATAAGAAATAGTAAAATAATAAAGCTTTTAGAGTAAAATAAGAACAATGCTAAGGAAGTGGATAAATAGCTAGTAAAGGCCTTAAAGGATTGTTCTGAGATATTTGTTTCCAACCTTAATAAGTCAAATTTCAAAATTAGTTTTCCTTAATTCCTTAATGAAAAACCCGTTGATGATTTTTCTGCGCCCTAATTCCTTAGTTGCACACAAAAATCATCAAGTAATAGTTCTGACATAAAAACATGCTACTACGGGGTATCCCCATTCCTAGGCAATATCTACCGTAATAATATTTTGCAAAAGCATTAGGTTGACTTTCCAGACCAAAACCTAATCGTAAATTAAATTCTATTTTCCAATGTGAATTCGCATAAAGATCGTTGCAAAATAAAAGCTATAAGGTGAACAACAAAAATCTCGTAGAATAATCCCAACAAATGTCAATACATAGCAATTTAGGACCACCCCCTAACAATTGGGGGTTTAGCCACTCATAATATTTGATAAAAACAACATGATAAATAGAAACATTACAATGGTATTTGGAGTGAATTCGATCTCCAATTTCTTCCGAGCATGAAAATCTCCTTGTCCTCCCAATTCTCCAGAGCTTCAATCTCCCGTTCTATTTTTTCTGTGCAAAAAAGTGTCCTCTTTCCTTTGCAAACACGTATCAAATAATCTTAATTCAAACTCAGCACTAGGGAAATACCCACAATACCCTTGGGGATCACAAGAGTAAAAAATACAAGAAAAATAGGGAAAAAACGCTTCCTGCAACACGGGCCGTGTCAGGCAACACGGGCAGCCGTGTTGGCTTCCTGACACATTTTTCGCGTGAAATTTTCAAGTCCCAGGTGTCTTGACATGGGCAGCCATGTCAGGCCACTGTTTTCCACCAAAAAACACCTTTTCTGAGCACATCCTGACACGGGCCGTGTCACACAACACGAACACCAGTGTCAGGCCCCTGTTTCAAATATGACTTCGAATCCAACATGAAAGTCGTAGCTCTCTCTCTTAGCTTTCCGGCGGTTTGTAGAACGCCTCAAACGGATTCCCAGAACTCTAGTTATGATCGTTTCTGTGCAGACTGCTAAAGATTTCACAACAAAACTCTTCCAAAATCTTGCCATTTTCCCCCGTTTTTCGCTCTGCTTCTCCTTTATTGTATACCTGAACCTAGAAACAGTGAAAATACCAAATCGACGCGTAAAATGTAATAAAAACAACTAAAATGCGACAAGACAAAACAAATGATTAACTGAAATAAACGGTAAAATAACGTGTAAAAACCACTGATCAAACTCCCCCAAACTTAAACCATTGCTTGACCTCAAGAAAAAAGCTTGGATAAATAATTTTCAAGTCAAACAGCACATCAAGTGAAGGGTTCAGGGTGTAAGGCGTGTCGATACTCATACGTGAGTCTTAGTTCCGATCGGTTCAAACCAGCTCTCTCGGTACTCATCCGTTAACGAAGGCATTACATAAACACATACCGCAGTAAACTTACAGACCTAAATCTCCCTTTTGGCACCTCTCCAACTATGCTTTAGGCTTAAGTCTTTTCTTCAATTTTCTACCCCTTTCATTCGGATAATCAGATTAAGGCATGCACATTTTTGCTCGAGATTTTTTTTTTCTGTGGCACCTTTATTCTTTTTCTCGCTCACAGGCGTTTACTAGTCCACTTTGGGACGACTATAGAGATTCAACCGCCGCTAGGCTAAATAACCGGTTGAGGGTTACCCAACTTAGAAGGACATGTTGTCTTTACCGTCATTATTCAACTCTTTTTTTTTTGGTGTCACACATCATTCTCAAAATCAATATCTACCATTTTTTTCATGCCGGACTATCACAATGAACTAATCGGGGTATACTTTTCAAATCCAAGTACTATGGCACAAATCTACACGTTGGACTCGTTTCCTTACTCTAGGGAACCTAGGGTGTTCACGTTATACCTCAATTTCCAAACTTTCCCAAGTTCCTTAGTTCAAACCCCACTTCCCTTAAACTCTAAATACTTTCTAGACTACCTTACACACCTACCAATCACAAGAAAAAATTTTACGGTCTCCGTATGGGCGAATTCGATGTGATTTTTACAGAACTTAAAAATAAAAAGGGATTTAAATGGACAATTCAAAACGGTAAAACCTCCCCCAAACTTGAACTAAACATTGTCTCAATGTTCAAGAATCAAGAGAAGAAAAGGTGTACTCACAGAGATCCTCACAGAGGGGTCGACAGGTAATGCAGTACCTCTTTGTTGCTTCCACGTTTTCCCTTGTAAAATCTCGTTTATTCCTGCAAAAACAATAACAACAAAAGAAATAACATCAATTTATAAAACCGTGGATTGCCTCCCACGCAGCGCTTCGTTTAACGTCGCATGGCTCGACGATCGACTCCCCATTATTATGGGGGGTACTTCAGCTTCCAAACTCTATTGCTCGACTTCTTCACAAGGTTCAGAGATAAGAGCAACTTGAAATGGTTTTGATCTTTCTCCCTTCTTAGTTGTGTTAATCTTCCCAACTGAAGATTTGACATTTTTCTCCTTACCTTTCTTTCGACCCTCTTGAGTTTTTAAAGTGATTTCCTCATCAAAAAATTTCAAAGTGAGTGTACCTTTTTCCACATCAATATTGCACCGACTACTAAGCAAGAACGGTCGGCCAAGTATGATCGAAGTTTCTTCATCCTCGGGTATATCCATGATTTGAAAATCAACTGGGTAAGTGAAGTTATCGATTGTCACTAGAACATCCTCTGCTAGCCCATATGCCATCTTGGTTGTGTGGTCAGCAAACTTCAATCTTGTTCCCGTATCACTCACTTTTCCAATATCCAGCTTTTTGAAAATTGATAACGGCATGAGACTCACACTAGCACCTGAGTCGATTAGGACTTTCTTAAAAGGTCGATCCTTTATAGTACAAGGGATTACAACTGGTCCAGGATCCTTCATCTTGATGGGTATTTTCCTTTCTTGTGATATTTCCTTACATTGCTCAGTTGTGACTTCGGTTTTTCACCCATTGGTCTCTTTTTACCTATAACCTCTTTCATGAATTTCTTGTATAGAGGCATTTGCTCAAGTGCTTCAAAGAACGGCATGTTGATTTCCAATTTGTTGAACATTGCACTGAACCTTCTAAAGTCTTTCTTGTTCTGATCTTTCCTTGTAACTCTTTGAGGGAACGGTAATTTGATTTTCGGTTTGACCTCCTCTTTCTTTTTCTCCCCAGTTGACTTTTCAGATAGCACAACTTCTTCTGGTTCTTTTATTTTTTTCTCTTACCTCAAGTTCCACCTCTATGAATTCGTCCTCCTTTGTTTCTTCCTCTTCTATCACTTTCTTATTTCTTGTTGTGACAACATTAATACTTTCTTGATTTTTCGGATTCGGTACTATCGCACTCGGGAGGGTTCCTTGAGCGTGTGTTGAGAGGTGATGGGCTATCTGTCCCATTTGTGACTCAAGGTTTTTGATGGAAGCTGTGTTGTTCCTTTGAATGTTTTGGGTCTCTTCTTGGAATTGCATACTTTGAGGTGCTATACTTTCAATAGCTAACTCCCATTCTGCTTTTTTAGGAGCCTGTTGTTGTTGTTGTTGCGGATATGGGGGTTGATTTGGGTCTTTCCAGGAAAAGTTAGGATGATTCTTCCATCCTGGATTATAAGTATTGTAATAAGGATTGTTTTGCCTTAAAATGTTTATCTCTTCAACTTGTTGAGTATTCGCAAGACAATGCACAGTATAATGGGGACCATTACAAACCTCACAGCTAATAGCTTGGACAGGTTGAACTTGAGCTACAGTTTCAGTACTCACAGTCATCCCTTTAAGCCTTCTTTCCACTTCAGCTTTGATTCGATCTTCCATGTTCGCCACTTGTTCTGCTAGTTTCAAATCAATCTTACCCTCTGGTTTGTTCACATTGCGATCCTACAACTCAAGATGCTCATTTGAGGCAATTGCTTCTATGATCCTCTTGATACCAGTGGCTGTTGAGAAATTAGTTGAGCCACTGGCAGCAGTATCAATAAGCTGTTTTGTCTTGATTCTCAAACCATTCACAAAATTTTGCATCTGCTCTATGGCATCCATGTTATGAGTTGGGCATGCAGTCAGACACCTCTTAAACCTCTTGTATGCATCTCCCAGAGATTCCCCTTCTTTTTGTTTGAAGTTGACAATGTCGTACCTTTTTCGAATGAACACTGAAGCAGGGAAATACTTGTTAAGGAATGCAGTTTCCATCTCTAGCCATGTGGTAATACTCCCAACTAGAAGTGAATAGAACCATTCTTCCACATCATCGGTCAGTGTGAATGGAAACATAACAAGTCTCTTGGCCTCTTTGGAGTAACCTTCTATCTTCAGAGATGTGGAAGTCGTTAAGAATCTCTGTAGATGCTTGTATGCGTCTTCATTGATTCTTCCTGCGAAATTCTTGCTCTTCAGCTAGCGAATGGTGGACGAATGTAGCTAAAAGTGTGCCACATTCACCGGTTGATTTACGATAGTCATCCGGTTTGGTTGAGCATTGGCCCCTTCATAGTCTCCCAAAAGTCTTTCTGGCTGAGGTGGATTCCCAGCCATTTGAACAGTTTCTGGTGTTGTCTCCCTCTCTTCTTTTGAGTCACTGAGCACAAACACAACTTCTTCATTTTCTGCAATTTTGGTTTCTGCGTTTGAAGTGGTCAGTGTTTCAAGGTTGGCTTTCCTACGTCTGGAATACAACAATCTTTCAGGTTCTGAGTCAAAAGAAAATAAAGCTGAGGTCTTACCTCGCATACACAGGTTAGGAAATTATTAGTAATAACAAAAATATAATCAGAAAAATAACTAAAATTTTAGTCACAAAGTGACAAAATTCTAATTGAACGAACAAGATACTTAAAAATTTTGGCAGTCCCCAGCAACGGCGCCAAAAACTTAACCGGTAAATTAGCAAGTGTACTAATTATACCGATGTAGTAATAAGGGAAAATTCCCCGAATGTTGATCTCTGAGGACTGTGTGTAAATATTTAGGTAAAACTTGTTATTTCAATTAGACAAAATAACCTTTGGTTTCGTTTGGTAACAGGATATAAGAAATAGTAAAATAATAAAGTTTTTAGAGTAAAATAAGAAAAATGCTAGGGAAGTGGATAAATTGCTAGTAAATGCCTTAAAGGATTGTTCTGAGATATTTGTTTCCAACCTTAATAAGTCAAATTTCAAAATTAGTTTTCCTTAATTCCTTAATGAAAAACCCTTTGATGATTTTCCTGCGCCCTAATTCCTTAGTTGCACACAAAAATCATCAAGTAATAGTTTTGAAATAAAAACACGCTACTACGGGGTATCCCCATTCCTAGGCAATATCTACCGTAATAATATTTTGCAAAAGCATTAGGTTGACTTTCCAGACCAAAACCTAATCGTAAATCAAATTCTATTTTCCAATATGAATTCGCATAAAGATCGTTGCAAAATAAAAGCTATAAGGTGAACAACAAAAATCTCGTAGAATAATCCCAACAAAGGTCAATACATAGCAATTTAGGACCACCCCCTAACAATTGGGGGTTTAGCCACTCATAATATTTGATAAAAACAACATGATAAATAAAAACATTACAATGGTATTTGGAGTGAATTCGATCTTCAATTTCTTCCGAGCATGAAAATCTCCTTGTCCTCCAAATTCTTCAGAGCTTCAATCTCCCATTCTATTTTTTTCTGTGCAAAAAAGTGTCCTCTCTCCTTTGCAAACACGTATCAAATAATCTTAATTCAAACTTAGAACTAGGGAAATACCCACAATACCCTTGGGGATCAAAAGAGTAAAAAATACAAGAAAAATAGGGAAAAAAACGCTTCCTGCAACACGGGCCGTGTCAGGCAACACGAGTGGCTGTGTTGGATTTCTGACACATTTTTCGCGTGAAATTTTCAAGTCCCAGGTGCCTTGACACGGGCCGTGTCCCGTGACACGGGCGGCCGTGTCAGGCCACTGTTTTCCACCAAAAAACACCTTTTCTGAGCACATCTTGACACGGGCCATGTCACACAACACGGGCACCCGTGTCAGGCCCCTGTTTCGAATCTAACTTCGACTCCAACATGAAAGTCGTAGCTCTCTCTCTTAGCTTTCCGGCGGTTTGTAGAACGCCTCAAACGGATTTCCGGAACTCTAGTTATGATCGTTTCTATGCAGACTGCTAAAGATTTCACAACAAAACTCTTCTGAAATCTTGCCATTTTCCCCGGTTTTCGCTCTGCTTCTCCTTTATTGTATACCTAAACCTAGAAACAGTGAAAATACCAAATCGACGCGTAAAATGTAATAAAAACAACTAAAATGCGACAAGACAAAACAAATGGTTTACTGAAATAAACGGTAAAATAACGTGTAAAAACCACCGAAGTGAAATAAATGGTTTTCAGAGCAGTTTGAGAGAAGAGTCAACAGCTCTTCCTTTTGCAAACAGTTTCAAAGTGGAGTTGAGGTGATGAAGTAGTGATGAAGGGTTTGAAAAAATAGTGAGGAAATGAGTGAGATTCGAGGGAATTTTTCAGAGGAGAGCAAAAATGCAAGTTTGGTATTTCTTTTAAAATGGAGGCTAGGGGTCGGTTCAGCTGATCTTTAGCTTAAATACTGAAGGAGAATCAAGTTTGGAGGGTTTGACCAAAGTAAGAAATTGAATGGGCAGATTTTCATCTCCATGGTCATTTTTTGAATCAATAGTGGATGCAGAAATTGTGATGCAGCTGCTGCATCATTTGCTTTCTTTGCAACAATATGGGAAGACCTTGGGCTGTGTTGATTTTGACTCATAGCTCATTTGGACAATTTATTTGAAAATAAGAAAATGGAAAAAGGGATGTTTGGATGGTTTTGGCAAAGCTTGGAAGCAACAAAACACAACATCCCATGCACATGGGAGAATGCTAGGGCTGATAAACAAAGATGAATCAACAAAATCCATATTTCAACCCTTGGAAAACATGTTCAATATGCCAACTTTGAGCAATGATAACTTTGTGCACACAAATCCAATTGCTTTGATCTTGTGCTCAAATGAAAGAGGGCATGGAGTAGAAGAAATTTCATGTTGGAGTCATCTTGATTTGAGAATTGGAAGATCATGAAATTTGTGGTTGAAAATCGTGGCAAGCAAACTACTCATGAATAACTTAGAAAAAACTCTAAGTTATGAAATTGTCTTATTTTTTCTCAACTTTGCACATCCATAACTTGAGCTTCTCAAATCCAATGGAGGACTTTTAGGACTTTTTGGAAAGCTTGTAACATGCTCTACAACTCTCATTTGGGGCAAAGTTCTATTGGACATCAAGAAAGTTATGAAAATTGGCTTGCAAAGTAAGTGCAAAAATCTGTCCAACTTGCCAACTTTGAAATTATTAAAAATCCCCAACTTTGATTGATCATAACTTGAGCTCCAAGTATTATTTTGAGGACTTCTTGGACTTTTTGGAAAGCTTGAAATACAAGGAACAACTTCTATGTTTGATCCAAGTCCATTTGAAACCTTGATCATGAAGAAAAATGGCTTTGAAGATGGTTGTTTCAAACATGAAATTTTCCATAAATGGAAAGTTCTAAAACCCTAATTTTCCTTAAATGGCAACTTTCAACAACTTTTGATTTTTCATGATTCCCTTGACTTTTCTTGATCAAATTCCATCCATTGGTCATATTTAACTTGAGGAACATGATCTTGACCTCAAAAAGTCAGGAGTTGACTTTTTCACTCCACAGTTGACTTTTTTCTCCAAATCTCCTGATTTTCAGTTGGCTGATCAATTGAAGCTCCTCTGATTAAAACTGATGATCCATCTTTCATCCTCAAACACCTTAGGACATATGGAGGTACATGGAAACAAGTTTCTTGAAGAAACAAACTTTATCCTGATTAAAATTGAAACCCTAATTTCTCCTTTTTTTGCCTAGGCATTGCTTAGATGAACTGAGTGACCATTTCACTCCACTATAACCTATGAGGTACTCAACAAACTTCTACCTCATGTTCACACCAATGATAAATTCTTATGGATCCCCTAACAACCCTCTGATGGTTTGTACCAGTGCCTTTGCTTGAGCTTGAAGCTAAAAAATACCCTCCTATTGGATGACACACACACAATCACTTGATCCTCTGTAAGAACTATGATATGCAGATGCAAGATGCTAAAATGCAATAAAACATAAGCCAAAGATTAAGAAATGAAGTTGGTCAAATTTTGGGGTACAACACCAAGCAGGTCTCTATTGAACCACACAATATTTTCTAACGTCAAACCCATGATCCTCTCTGACCAATCAATTATGTCTGATGTATCAACAAAAGGTCCAGTCTGAGGAAGATGACCCACAAACCATCTGTAAGGAAGTGGCGCACATCAAGAGAAATTCTTTCCTCTTCTGTTCTCATTCTTGTAGTGCACAAAATAATATACATCTCCCAAAAGAGTGGGTACAGGATTTCGGGAAGCGAAAATATGAAAAGCGTTCAAATCAACGTAGTATGGGATATTAGGGGAAAAAACTATGCCATAAATGCAAAGCGCCAAAATAGCATTGAAAACCAACCAACAACCCTCCTTAGCAAAGTGTTGAGCTCTACTCACCTAGAATGACATTGGAAAACCAGGAACTTCATTTCTCCACACCATCTTACCATCCAATTCAGAGATACCCAGATGAAAAGCATTAGCCAGCTTGGTTAGGTCAGGTTCTCTCTCAGAGTGACAAAAAGGCATCTGCTCCAAGATCGGAACTACTATCAACATAGAAAACTCCTCCAAAATAGGCACCAAGACATAACCAGGAAAGGTGAAGCAGCGCAATTGAGGATAATAAAACTACAGCAGAGTATGGATACCTCCTAACTCATATCTAGAGATTTTACAGACAAAGCTCAAGATCTTCCCATAATCCTTTCTGAAGTCTTCCATAACACTACGATCAGCTACGAAAATAAGACCAAATAAAGGTCCTAACTGTAGAAGCATGCTTCATCTCAAGGCTTCAAGGTTCTGATGAAGACAACAATAAGACTCAAGCTCATTTCATCTGTGCAAAAAGTCAAAAGCTTTCAAAAGACCAAGATCAAAGTATTATGGAAGTGATCAACATTCAAGCTTCTTGTACATTTGCTCGATCATCTTTCAAGACTTGGACACAAGCTATGGTATATCAAAATTCTCTAATATAATTGATATACAAGTGTTCAAATCATTTATCATTTGATCATAATGCATGAACATGTTTTTGAAACAATTGGAATTGGTATAACATTGTTTTATTAAGTATTTTTCTGAAAAAATAACAGTGTTAACCGATTAACCATTTCAAAACTTAAATTTTCTGGCCTAACGTTCCAATGTTAACCGATTAACCATATAGGTTAACCGATTAACACTGAATGTTTTCTGAAAAATTGCTTTGTTTTGAATTCAAATGTTGTGTGATTGTTATACGATTCATCTTTTGAATTATACTTTAATATACCCTTTTGAAATGGTGTTTTGGCCCATATAAATTCTGATAATTTCAAATCAACAAACACCTCCAACAATTTTCAAAAAACAATCATTGAATCATATTCACTACTTTTCAAATAATTTCAAATACATTCAAAAAGTGTTCATACTTGCATAAACTTTCACATCCATTTGTTTGAACACTTGTATTGAGATTAAGTTGTGAAGTCTGATTAAAGGAGAAGATCAATCTTTGTATTGATATTACTATTGTACTCTCAAATTATAAAAAGAATTACAGAATAGTCTGTTGTGACTTGTGATCCAGGATTGTTGGACACAAGGGTTAGTGATTTGCAAGAGGATTGTTCTTGCACACTAGTTTGTTTTTTTGTTAGATTGTAGGCCTCACCGGTTGATGGTGTGATAGGTTGTACTTTCTAAAACAATAGTGAAAACTCTATTTCTTGTGGAAAGGGGAGTGGAGTACCTTCGGATTGTGAAGGGAACCACTATAAATCTTGGTGTCCACTTTCTTTATGCTTTCTACTGCATCCATCATCAAGAACATAACCAAAGAAAAATTCAAGAAAGTATAAAAACCGGAAAAAGTTTTTAAAAGGCCTAATTCACCCCCCCCTCTTAGGCATACTCTAAACTTACAATTGGCATCAGAGAAGATTAAGGTAACCTGTTCCTAATGATTCAGTATGGCTTCCGCAAGTACCAACCCGATTTTCAAAGATGGTGGAAGTAGTAACAAGCCACCACTCTTTTCTGGAGAATACTTCGATTTTTGGAAAATCCGTATGAAAGCACATCTTGAGGCTCAAGGAGACGGTATATGGGAAACCGTGGAAAATGGTCCGCATGTTCCTATGAGCGTCATAAATAACGTAGGCACTCCCAAGATAAAATCCTCATATGATGAAGATGACAAGAAGAGAATTTTGAATGAGAAGAAAGCAATCAACATACTTCAAAGCGCTCTCAGTATGGACGAACTCTTCCGTATATCACAGTGTAAATCAGCAAAGGAGATTTGGGACACCTTGGTAGAAACGCATGAAAGGACAGCCGAAGTAAAAAGATCAAGACTTAATACTTTAAGTCAAGAGTATGAAATGTTCCGTATGCAGCCTGGTGAATCCATTGTTGCCTTACAAAAGAGATTCGTTCATCTAACAAATCATTTGATTGCTCTCGGAAAGACCTTCACCAATGATGATCTCAACTTGAAAGTCCTAAGATCTTTAACAAGAGAATGGCAACCGAAGGTGACCGCTATTTCGGAAAAGAAGAGTCTTTCAACGATGACATCCGCTTCCTTATTTGGCAAACTTCAAGAGCATGAACTGGAACTTGGAAGGCTTGAAAAGCATGAAAGTCAAGACAAGAAGTCCAAAGGAATTGCCTTGAAGATTGACACAAAGGATGACAAAAATGACGAATCTTCCGAAGACGAAAATTTCATGCTTCTAGTAAAGAAGCTTGGTAAGTTTTTTAATAATAATAATAATTCCTATTTTTCTAAAAAGAATAGACATTTCAGGAAAAAAGGAGGTATCCACATAAAATCAAGAAGTTACATGTTACGAATGTGGGAAACAAGGTCACATAAAGCCGGATTGCCCGAAACTCGCAAATAAAGGAAAATTCAAAGGCAAAAAGGATTTCAAGAACAAAAAGGCTTATGTTGCGTGGGACGATAACGAGATAAGTTCATCATCAGAATCGGATAGCGATGAATGTGAAAATATGGCTTTAATGGCTTCACATCACTCCGATGAAGAAAATGAGGTTAGTAGCAATTTTTCTATTTATGATAATGATGCACAAGAAGTTATAGATGAACTTCTAAAAGAATGCAAGACTTTGTATAAAAGCATCTCAACACAAATGAAAAGAATTTCATCTTTAGAAGAACAAAATTCTGTTTTTATGAAAAATTTTGAAAATGAAAAACAGAAATTGATAAATGAAAAACAAAGTCTTGTATGTAAGAATTGTGAATCCTTATCTTTTCAAATTGTTCAACTTAAAAGAGTTTTAGAAAGATACGAAAAATGTCAAATTGGCTTGGAAGAAATTCTTAAACATCAAAGATATCCTAATGATAAAAGTGGATTAGGATATTCTAAATTTTCAAAACCAAGCACCAATGAGACCATTTTTGTAAGAGCAAGTGAACAAGTTGCTAAAGAAAAGGCAAGCATTTCTAAAATTCAGCATCAAAATCATAACAAGATAAAAGTTGCGAAGAAAAAGAATTATGTTTCTAGATATAGAAGTCACTTTCAACCTACATGTTCTTATTGTGGAATTAAAGGCTATACACCTAATGCTTTCTATGTGCGCAATATTGGTGTTGCTAAAGGGCATTATGTGTGGGTTGAAAAAGGTACTAACTATCAAGGACCCAAAGCAATTTGGGTACCTAACACTACTTAATTTTGTGTTGTAGGTATGCTTCAAGACAACGTCTAATCAATGGTATCTTGATAGCGGTTGCTCGAAGCATATGACACGAGATATAAACAAATTTTCAAATCTATCATTAAAGGCCAAAGGATATGTCACTTACGGTGATGATAATAAAGGAAAAATTCTTGGAGTTGGAACCATTGGTGCACCTCCATGTACAATCATCGAAGACGTTCTTTATGTGGAAGGCCTTAAACACAACCTACTTAGCATAAGTCAATTGTGTGACAAAGGGTTCCGAATCAACTTCACAAAGGAGGAATGCTTGATAGAACACAAAGTCACTCATGACATTTTGCTAAAAGGTAAAAGATATAATAACATTTTTATAATTTCTTTTGATGAATCCTCCTTGAAGGTAAAGTGTCTTATGGCAAACAACAACGAGGCATGGCTTTGGCATAAAAGATTTGCTCACATCCACATGGAGCATCTAAACAAATTGATAAAGTATGATCTAGTTGTTGGACTCCCAAAGATAAAATTCATCAAGGATAAATTATGCGATGCATGTCAAAAAGGGAAACAGACCAAGACAACTTTCAAATTCAAGCAAGTGGTTTCTACATCAAGGCCACTTCAGTTGTTGCATATGGATCTTTTTGGTCCATCAAGAACAAAAAGCTTCAGAGGTAATTTTTATGCTTTAGTTATTATTGATGATTTCTATCGATACACATGGACATTGTTTTTAGTGCAGAAAAATGATGCTTTCAAAGTATTCAAGAAGTATGTGAAGAAAATTCAGAATGAGAAATCACTCACCATAGCCTCTATAAGAAGAGATCACGGTGGAGAATTCCAAAATTCAGACTTTGAAGATTTTTGCGAAGAGCATGGAATTTCTCATAATTTTTCAGCGCCAAGAACACCTCAACAAAACGGTGTCGTAGAACGGAAGAATAGATCACTGGTGGAGCTTGCAAGGACAATGCTTAGCAACGCAAATCTACCTAAATATTTTTGGGCAGATGCAGTTAGTACGGCATGCTTCGTAAGCAACTGTGTCAATATTCGACCACTTCTCAAAAAGACTCCATATGAGTTGTTCAAGGGTAGAAAACCAAATATAGAATTCTTCCACATATTCGGATGCAAATGCTTTGTTCTCAACAACAATAAGGATAATCTCGGTAAGTTTGATGAGAAATCCGACGAAGGTATATTTCTTGGTTATTCTCTTTATAGTAGATCATTTAGAATTTTTAATAAGAGAACTCTTACTATTGAAGAATCCATTTATGTTTCTTTTGATGAGACTAACCCCTCGAAAGAGGATAATATTATTGTTGATGATAATGATGACATAGTAGTTACTCAACAAGAGGAGATTTCAAAGAATCAAGAAATACCCCAAAAAGATATCACGCAAATCATTGAAGAACATCAAGATCTTCCGAAATAATGGAGAACACATAGAGATCACCCAATAGACAAATTTATTGGTGATATTAGCCAAGGCGTTGCAACTCGACTTAATCTAAAGGATGCTTGTCTCAACATGGCTTTTGTGTCACAAATTGAACCACCCAAGATTGATGAAGCTTTAGGTGACGACCAATGGATTGTAGCAATGCAAGAAGAACTCAACCAATTCGAAAGGAATCAAGTTTGGAGTCTTGTACCAAGACCAGATCATAAGCACATCATAGGAACAAGATGGGTGTTCAAGAACAAACTCGACGAGAATGGGATCATAGTTCGTAACAAAGCAAGATTGGTCGCTCAAGGCTACAACCAGGAGGAAGGAATTGATTTTGATGAAACGTTCGCTCTGGTAGCAAGGTTAGAAGCAATTAGATTATTACTTGCTTACGCTTGTTCTATGAATTTTCAGTTGTTCCAGATGGATGTCAAAAGCGCTTTCCTGAATGGATACATCAATGAAGAAGTCTACGTCAAAAAACCTTCGGGTTTTGAAGACTTCAAGAATCCCTCGCATGTTTACAAACTGAAAAAGGCACTCTACAGACTGAAACAAGCACCGAGAGCATGGTATGACCGCCTTAGCAATTTCTTATGTGAAAAGGGATTTACAAAAGGAAAGGTTGAAAAGACGCTGTTCATGAAGAAGATCAAGGGTAACACCTTATTGGTTCAAGTCTATGTCGACGACATCATCTTCGGATCAACAAACAAAGAGCTTTGCAAAGAATTTTCACTTATGATGCAAGGAGAATTCGAGATGTCCATGATGGGAAAATTGTATTATTTTCTTGGACTACAAATAAAGCAAACAAAGGATGGCATCTTCCTCAACCAATCCAAGTATTGCAAGGAATTGTTGAAGAAATTCGATATGGATAGTTGCAAGGTGATGTCCACTCCTATGGGATCCGGAACGTACGTTGGTTCAAGTATTTTATGAGCATGGTTAAATATCCGTTCTAGCAGTTAGGGACGATGCCTGTTTGCGGTAGAATTGAAACTTAACATTCTCTTTCTGAAAATTAGGTTTGCAAACAATCCCGAAGGATGAAAAAGGTTAATCTTTTGTTTGTGTTTTTTAGAAGAAGATGTTAATTGAGTTAGTTTGTAACTCATGTTGCACTAAAGACTATGACATAAGAGAGAATGTGTCACATATCGCCCAAATGGCATACGCTAAACACTCTAGACAATGTGAGAAGAGGCCCCTCACTTATCATTTCTCATGTACTTAAGGCTCGTAGTACAACATTTTTTATCCTTTATTAAGTGTCTTAAGAGATTCTGAGATGAGAAGAGAAGACATAAGACTCTAAAGGGAACTGATAAACCCTAATGTTGTCATGCAAGATGGTCCTAAAGTTGAGATGAAAAGGATAATGCCTAATTTTATCATGTAAAGAATTGAAAGCCTAATGTCTCTCCTACTCCCATCTTAAACAGAGGGACTAGGAATCCTAAAGGATCATGGCAAGAAGCACAAGTAAACACACTGCATAATCAATCACAGATGAAAAACAAGAGGGGGACTTAAACAAGTCAATGCAAGATGAAAAATAGATATGAAAAAGTAAACACAAATGCAAACATGAAACAATGCAACAAAACAAACACAAGTCACAAAGATGGAAGACTTAAACAAGTCAAGAGAGATGAGATGAAATGGGAGAAGTAAGCTCCTACAACCAAATGCCATCAATCATCCAAACATGAAAGGTGCTAAGCAAAGGAGCAAAAACAAAAAAGTGAGGGAGGAAATAGAATAGGGCAGCTATCATGTCATAATTAACTCAACCAACACTTACACATGAACAAGATGGGAAAGCACTCAAACACCTCAAAAGAGGCACAATTGTTCATAACATCCTCAAAGTAACACAAGGATCACCAAGTCATCAAGAAAAAATTCAAAACCATCTAGTTCAGAAGTAAACATCAAATTAGAAACCTCAAATTCAAAGTCAAATCAACAAGCAATCCCAAGAATGATCAAGTCACATTGAAGAACCAGAGTTCAAACAATTATCTCACACTTCAAACAAATGGAAAGACATGATCCAAAGACAACTTGTGACACAAGTTACACAAACCATTGACCTATAAACATGCTAGGCAGCACCTCAAGCATGTTAACAAAAGTTAACAAGGCTTGAGAGGTGCTCAAGGGATCACTCACGATCATGTCCTAAAACTAGGTTAAGAAAGGGATGCATACACATAGTTGAAAACACATTGAATTTGAAATATCCACCAAAAATAGAATAAAGCTAAATTAAAATCCAAATAAAATACTCAATTCAAGTTGAAATAAACACAAATCATTATGCAAAAACTCAAGGCAAGATTCAATTCAAAGCACCACCAATTAAATCAAAGAAGGCAACATGTTCAACTTGTCAAGCATTCATCAAGGGTACACAAAAAGTCAATGAAAAACAATTGAATCATGATCATCAAGACTCCAAACCAACCCTAAAATATACCTAAATCAACCACCTAAGTGTGAGAGGAAATTTGGTCCTTGGGGGTTTTCAAATGAGGGTCAATGTTCAAGTTCAAAACAAGGTATTAACCATAAAACACATTAAATCATAAAATCAATTAAAAATATTAAACATAATTGAAAAATAAAATAAAAATATTGAAAATAATCCTAACATTTTGAAATTACAGAAATATATTTTTTGGGATTTTTTAAATGTACAAAACTATTTTTAAATGATTAAAATGAAAATGAAAATAAAATAAAAATAAAAGAAATCCAAACATGAGAGAGAGGTGCATCAACAAGAATGGACTGAACTGAGTCCTTCAATACACGCGCATGGGCCTCAGGACTGGGGGGTGTGAAAATCAATCTGCAAGGCCCAAACACAATTGAACTTAAGATTAATGAAACGCGTCGTTTCATTAAACAGAGTGGCATGCCAACTCAGCTTTCAACGTCCACGCGTGCGAAGTCAAAGGCCCATTCAGCAAGACACCTCAGCTCAAGCCTGGACGCTGGAGCCCTAGCGCCAGTCGTCTTCTCAGGTGAGCTTCACTGGAGCTGGGTGAAAACCATCATAAAAATCAAAACCCAAGATACCATCTTAAAGGATTTTTCACTAGGAATAAGAATATGACATACGTTTTTGAAAGAGGTCCTTAGAAATAGGTGAAATCAAGCTACAAACATTTTGTGCATAAACTGAAATTCAAACTAACAGCCACCAAAATGAATCAAACATTGCCTACAAGATGTAGGACTTCAGATGCACCAATTATGGACCCTAATGCAAACCTAAAATGAGAGATTAAGTTCAATGAATTTTACCTAACGGAGCTGCTCCGTTGGCCGTTCAACCTTGTTGCAAGCTTCACTTTAGTGCCTCTAATCTCTTCCTTGATCCTCAATGGTGATGAATTTAGCAAGCAATGGAAGAAAAACTCAGTGAAATGTGTGTTTCGAAGTGAGAGAATTTTCTGAAATTTTTGAGTGAATCTTGCTATTCTGGCTAGCTCCCTCTATCCTCTTGCATTAGGGTTGATTTTCAGCTTATGTATGATGGGTTAATGAGTCCCATGCAGACCCATAATGGCTGGTTTGGTTGATTTCAAAACTTGGACAAAAAACTTACATGAAGCATACACACGGTTTAAAGTTCTTGTACCTATCTCTTGGGTCAGCAAATGAACAATTAGGGTGTGTAGGAATGAATCATGTTGATTTTGGTTATTGAAAATGAGTGGATACCAAGGTTGTACCATTACTTCTTAAGGCATGATATTTTGAAAAATGGCATGTAACATGGTTCTATGTTGGCTCAAAAGAGGTAATATGCATCATGACCATTACATGATGATGTTATGATGCCAAAAGTTCAAAAACCTCTTCATTTAGTAACTTGAAATGAAAGATAATCATTCTAGGTCCAAAAACCAAGTTTTCATGTTCATCATGACCTAAATGACTTCATAATTCATCAAAAAATCATGGACATTGAGTTCAAGATGATGTTAAGGAAATGTGACACAACTTTCATGTGGCACAAAATTGGATTAGAGGTCTTGAAGTTCATGGAATTGGTCATTAAAATGAAAGACCTAAAGTGATGTTTCCAAAAATACCCTTGCCTTGTGAAGACCATAACTTGAGCTCCACACATGTGAATGATGAGTTCTAGGACTTTTTGGAAATATAAGACATAGAGGAACAACTTTCATGTTCATTGGAAAGTGAGAAAGAACTTGCATCATAGTGAAAAATTCCTTGGAAGTGAGTTGACTTTGAGTACCTCTAAAATCTCTTCATCTGATGACACCAACTTGTTGACATCATAACTTGAGATGTACCAATACAATGGATGAGTTTTTATACTAAAAAGAAAGCTTGAGAGATTATGAACAAGTCTCATGTTTGTTGGAAAATGAGATTGGACTTGTATCATAATGAAAATTGTCCTTGAAGTTAGGCACTAAAAGAGAGGATTTTACACTGAAGTCAACTGAAACCCTAATTTAGTAACTTCTTGAACTCTTGAACCTTATTGATTTAATATAAACATGACATTATATGTGCTCTATGATGACTTCCCATGGCTTGCATCACCTAGAACTAAGTCTTGAACCCCCTCAAATCCACAGTTGACTTTGGGTTGACCAGATGAAACCCTAACACCATGTCCATTGACTGAGGCTCTTGCAAATGATTTGTATGACCATACAAACTCCATAGAGAACCATCAAGATGCACATTGAGCTTTTTAATCATTACCTACCCAAATAGATGACCTCATTACCCTCTGATGACTATGTTTAGGAAGACATGTCCCATACATTGCAGGAAGACAATGTCCCATACATTGTCTTAACACCCTTTGAGAAGGCATCCACTTCAAAGGCTGGGGTTATATCAGATTTAAAGGAGACATGCAGAGAGTTAGGAGAAGTTATAAGTGTGGCTACAACAAGGAAGCTTAAGTTGGAGGCTCTGATAAAATGTCTGGAACGAAATGAAGAACATGCAATGAAGGATGATGATGATCAGGAAGAGAAAGATGAGGAAGTTTTTGGTTCAAGTGAGAAGACTGGTGATAATGCTTTTGGGTCTACATCTACTGGTGAAGATGAAAGTTCTGGGTCTGAGGAAGAAGATTGATAATGTTTGGCTTTGGTGTTCTTTGGCTTATGAATTGTTTTGTCTACTAGTTCAGAATTTATTCTCCTGGCACTTAATGTGCTTTTCAATTGTACTTTTTGGGTTCTCACTGTAGCCTTAACTCTTTTAGTTATGTTTAATTGCTCTATGCTCTTGTGTTTTGCATTAGTATGTTTTCCTAATTTATGGCTAAAAAAGGGGAGAAGGTGTGTGTGTTGTGTTGCTGGTGTGTTGTTGCTACTGAGATTTTAGGAGTTTTGAGGAGTTGTTGTTTATGCTGTTGAGGGGGGGTTTTGCCTTGTGTTTTGGTTTACTCTTTGCTTTGAAGGGAAGGGATTCATTCTTTTCTATGATCTGTGTTATTACTGTTGTGCTCTCTGATATAGGAGCTCTTGTGATCTATTGAATGTTTTAGCCAAAATTTGCCAAAGGGGGAGTTTGTTAGTTCTATGATTGGCAGGAATTTTGGTAAAACTTGGTGATATCACAAGATTTCCTACAGAATGTCTTGAGACGTGTTCTTAACATTTTGCCTTTGGTTATTGTTATTATTGCAGGGTTTAGTTCATTTTGTCAAGTGTGATGTCCTGAAATTTGTGAACAGAACATTCAGTGAGAATGTTGTGGTTTGACTGTTGCATTTTGTGCAAATATTTGCGTTGTTATAATTAGAGTTTTAATGGTTCAAATTTGCATGGAAATAGTCCTTATTCAAAAGAGTTTTTGGTGCATAATTCGTGGAGTAAGTATGAAATATTTTGTGCTATTTTCTGAAGAAAATCTTGAAGATTTGAAGAGTGATTTAATTTGATTTGATCAAATCTGATTTGGCTCTATTTCCTTGATGGTTATTATGATAATATTTGAAGAACTATTTGAATTGATTTTATCAAATTAGAAGTTGTTGTTGGTTGAAGCCCAAGCCCGTTTAAAGTGTTACTATATATACTCTTCATAATCCTATTTTGTCGTTTAGAGAAGCTAGGTTAAAATAGTGCATTACGTAAGGTATAAGGTTTTAGCTTCGTGTGTTTGTATTTGTGAGCCATTCACTCATCACCTTGATGTGTGAATTGGACTGAGTTTTTGTGTTGTAAGTGTCGCTACTGCGAAAATCGGCGCCGGCTGAACAGAAGAGTCGCCACCGTGCGTTATTTATCCCACGGGAGGGAAAGGAAACGCTCAGAGTAAACCTCGCACAACACAGGACAGGTATGGTCGTCGCAACCAAAACCTGGATTCGGGAGTCGGTTACGCAAGGGGAAGGTATTAGCACCCCTCACGTCCGTCGTACTCGACGGGATCCACGCTTGTTTTCGGGTATGGATTGTTATTCTATCTAAACTATAGGTCAAGGGTTAAAAGGAAAATAAAAAATGAAAAATAAAAATGACTCGGCAAAGTATCGCACTTTATGCCTACGTATTCTCGCCTGGAACGAGAAATCAGAGTCAACGTAGTTCGCCTACCTACGGGAAAGGAGGGGAAGGTTGCTCGCTAGGATATCGCATCCTATGCCTACGTACTTTCATACAGCATGAAAGATCAGAGCAAACGTAGTTCGGGCCACGTACGACACAAGCTTGTCTTGGTTGATTTTATTCCTTCTGAAAAAGGTTTTCTGATCAACAGTCCCAGCGGACAAAAATGACGGCTTGATGAGTTCACATTCTTTTACGGAAGAAGTGTCTTTTATTGTGTTTGAAATCTTTATGTGTTTTTCTGTTTGTTTTGAGAAAGAAAGAGACAGAACTCTAACCTACGGTTGCGAAGGGAAACAAACTAACCTAATGTTATCATGCATGGGTTAAGACCTAGTGTCTATCATGCTCCTCTCTTGCGCAGAGAGAAACAGAGATCCTACGGGATAGGCAGAAACAGAAACAATAACAGATATAATAAAGCAGTAAAATGCATGGATGCAACAGTACAAGCGAGGCAAGGGAGTCCCACTCAACCTCGAACCTAGAAAACAATAGGCGAAAGTGAACTGGATTCACTTTCAACCCAACAGGGTAAGCAGCAAACAATACAGTCCAGAAAACCAATCAATACATCAGAAATGAAATACAGTAATAAAACAAACAGCTTCAGCAGCTCTGAATCAACATCTGGCTTCAAGTAATCTCCAATCAGCTATAGGCTTCAACAAGCATCAATCTCCATCTTCATGGCCTTCAGGCAAGGGCTTTGATCATCAGTCTTCTATCTGCCATGGCTTTTCTTCAAGTTCAAACCTCCAGGATGAGGAATCAGTCACAAGAGTGAAGTGAATGAATGTTAGACAGTTAATTACCTACCAATGGTGGTTCATCAACTGTTAACATTAAACAGAAAGTTTCCTCTCAAAAGTTCTATCTTTCAAATATATTCACTGATCCTTCCAAAGGAAGGAGGTGGATATTTGAAAGAGACTTTGAATCATAGAGAAAGGATAGAGGCAAACAAAAGCCACCTATGTTTGAGAAGCAAGCTTTCTACTCTAGAGCTCTGCCTAGCCCCTAGACCCTGATCTTCTCAGCAGCTGCTGGCAAGAACCTCCTCAACTCTTGACAAATGATCTTAAATCTCTGGATCTCCAATGGTCTTCATCTCCTCAAGTCTTCAGCTTCCCCAAGTCCCCAGACAAACCCAATACCCAAACAAGCAAGCAATAATCCCCAGAGGGCACACCACACCAGTCAATCAGAGATATACAGAGTAATAGCAGTAGGGGAATCCTGACTTTTCTAAGGGGATCTAATAACTACCCATAGCCCCTATAGTCCCATAGCTAAACTATTCAAACCCTAAGTCCTAAGGGAAATGAATTGATTCTCCTAAGTAATCACCTAAAACCCTAGTTTGTTCATGTTGTTCACACCTAAACTAAACACCTAAAATTAATTTCTAAAAATGGGAACTAAATTGAATCTACAATTTTAATGTCTAAACTAAACAACCTAAAAAGAATGGACAAAAAATATTAAAGCATCTAATAGAACAAAAATTAACAAAATCATGCATGAAATGAAACTATTTAAAATGCTATTTATTTAGAAAATATGGGGAAAATATCAAATAAAAAATAAAATGCAATTTTTATTTTTTATAATTTTCTAGACTCTTTTAAAGAAAATGATGCAAAAAGAATGAATTAAAAATATGCAATTTCTAATTTGTTATGAATTTTCAAAAATGAAATGTTGAAGTTCAAGTATACTACTTAAAAACCCTAATTAAACTATCCTAAGTTCAATTATCTAAACTAATCAAATTTTATTCTAAAAAATCTAGTAATAAATTCTGGGAATACTACAATTCAATATTAATCACCACAAAAAAGAATGGGCAAAAAATCTATTTCTAAGTGTAAGAACAAAAATCTACAAGATCATGTATGAAATAAAACCTTCAAAATATGCATTTATTTGTAAAATATGTGGAAAATGCGAAAAAAATATAAAATGCAATTTTTATATTTTTTTAATTTTCTAGACATGTTAAGGAAAATATTAAAAAAAGAATGAGTTAAAAATATGCATTTTCCATTTAGTTATGAATTTTTGAAGTTTAATAAAATCTAGGCCGCTGGATTGAGGGACAAAGTCAAATATCCCAACATGAATCAATGGTAGAGATTATCTCTTCTACCTTGGACACTTAGGGTTTCTAAAAAAAAGAACTCATGCAAGCAACTTCCACCCTCTCTAACTCTCTCATTTCTCCACCATTTTTCACGATCCAAAGATGAAAACTCATCTACTCTTCTCCCTCTACACAGCCATGGTACTAGAATTCTCTAACTCTCCCTCAAGAAAGAAATACGAAGGCTACAAGGGGTGGTCACCATTTTCGCACCTTAGTTTGCATGGTAATCAAATGGTCTCATATTAACCTATCATGTACTACATCTTATGGGGATTATCCTAAGCCTAATACCTAAGATTATAGTACACTAAATCATGAGTTCTTGATCATTAAAGAATTGACACCATGGAAGCAAACCTCACAAACAGCCCTTAAACTCATCATACAACATCCCTAATTGGTCTCTATTAGATTTCTCCTAACAACATGCTTGAACTATGGATAAATAGAGAGTTTCATGAGAAAATGCATACCTTGCAAGTGATGATGGTGATGATGGTTCTCCTCCAATTCAGACCTTGCCAATTGCTTTGTATGGTCTTTGATGAATGTTGAAGCCTCTGGTTGCAGTAGTTCTTGTTCTATCTTCTTGAATCAACCTATTCAACTCTTCATGCAAGTTGGAGTGAAGTTGGAGATCTCATAATCCAGCCACGAATTCTTGAGCCTTTCCTTTGCCAAATGCTCAATGTTGATTATAGATGATGATGATGATCAGAATTGTAGTGATTGATGGTGTTTTAATGGAGTTTGGAATGAAAATGCAATTTTGGAGTGAAGGAATCAAAGTGTAGCATGCAAGCTTTTAGAATCACCAACCAATGCATGGAGTCACTCTAGGGCTTATATAGATGAGAATAGAAATGTGTGGAAGTTTGTAGAACCTTCCATGAAGTTTCTAGAATGTATCACGTAATGAGATTTTGAATTTGTCATCTTGAGTGAATCTCATGCCATCTCATGATAAACCATGCAATCTTACTTAAATTCTCCTCATATGGTATTATGACATGAAAATAAGGTCTTACAAACCTTTATGTAGCATTTTCTCATCTTTCCTTTTGATGCCTTAAAGTGCAAATAACAAATTTACAAAGAAACTCCAATTTTTAAGCCTAAACTCAAAAATGTGGCTAAACCATTGTTCTCAAAATGATGTTTCCAATCAAAATCATCTATCATATGCCCCATTTTGGATTTGTAGATCTCTCAAACCAAAATTCAATTCCAACTTTTTCAACTTATAAGCCATTTACAAGCCATTTTGACCATTTTAAAATATCCATGCTCCATGTATTTTCAAACTCTCACAACATCTTATCTAGCCTTAAAATCCCATTTTGAGAAACTTTGATGTTGGGAAGTTTTCCATTTGAAGCTTCCTTGTATGAGTTTTAAGCATATGCTATGAATGACCTGTAATCACCAAATTACCAAAATACCCCTGTCTTGCACAAGCCATAAGTAGAGTTCCCTAAATCATATGAAGGCATACCATACCTTTTTGGAAAGGGGAGACAATGAGGAACACCTCTCTTGCTTGTTCAAAGTCCATTTGAATTATCCTTGAGGGCCAAAAGTTTGTCAGAAGACAGTCAACTTGCACAGACAAATTTCAGTGCCATCTGGTGACCCCTAACTTGCAAGAGCTATAACTTGAGTTCTAGAAATCTCCTTGATGTCTTCCACCACTCAAATTAAAGGTCTTGAGATCCTCTACAAGTTTCATGTTGGCCAAGGATCCATTTGAAGCTTGCATTTTGACTTATTTTGCTTGGAAGTTTGACCTAAACTAGGGAATTTTACCTAGAAACCCTAATTTAGAACCTCCTCTTCTCCTTGATTTCTCTTGATTTATTCTTAGCATAACAACATATCTTTATTCTCCATGTCAAATTATGAACCCCACATCTCTCCAATAGCCCTTAATGCCTTTCAATCAGTCAATTGACCTAGAGTTGACCCAGGGTTGACCCAGATGAAACCCTAGTTGACTGTCTTCAACTGCAATACTTGTGATCACACCAATGACTTGTCTCCTTCTCCAAATGACTTTCTAAGTCCTCCAAGATGTCTAGATACTCCCCGTGCCTTCAATTCACAGCTCATACTTTCCTTGATGATCCCCAGATACCCTCAGCCAGGAGATAGATTAACTGCTTGACCCATTGACTTGATAGCTTTCAAATTCTTTTCTGATGACTTGAATGGGATTGAATCAGGATAATAACCTCTTGATAGGCCTCTAGAGATGAGAATAATGATTGGTCCCCCTGTTGTATGACTTGCTATGCTTATGCTATGCCGATGAGTAACCTATGTACATGACTCTATATGCAAATGCTAATGACATTGAAACATAAACCAAGTGAATAAGGTTGGGCAAATTTTAGGGTGCAACAGTTGCCCCTATTCAAGCGGCTTGGACCCGATTGGGTGAAGAGCCCGGAGCCTTCAGACATTCGCGGTACGAGACGGTTGAATACTAGGAACCCAGAAATTTGCCAACCGCAGAAATAAACTGCGCCACTGCTTGGGGAACGACATTCATCAGCTGAATTTAACTGTTACGGCAACCCACTGATCTCGTGCGACCGTGCTGGGGATTCTTCTCATCATCCTGAAAAAGATTGAATCATCGGAAACTTCGTCCTTTGCTTGTCCACGTCAGGACTCTATCTGCTGTCAACTCGGAAAAAACTTCAACAACTTTGTTGGGGACGGCTCGTCTGCCTTCTCGTCAGAGATAAATCGTCCACGTTAGGAATAAACTCTTCCACATTAGGAATACCACCGTCCACGTTAGGACTCACCTTTCCACGTAAGGAATAACCGTTCCACGTTAGGAATAATACTGTCCACGTTAGGACTCACCTTTCCACGTAAGGAATACATCGCTTTTCCCCGTCAGGGGTGACTTTTCTCTGCTTTGTCAAACTCTTCCACGTAAGGAATACGTCTTCTTTTGCTTTGTCCACGTAAGGACTCTTTCTTTTTCCACGTTAGGAATCACAAATTTTCCACGTAAGGAACCCCAATCTTTCCACGTGAGGAATACTATATCGATCTTTCTTTCCACGTTAGGAATGCTTCTTCTTTCCACGTTAGGAATACCGTTTCTTCTTTCCGTCCACGTCAGGACTAAACTTTCCACGTAAGGAATCTATCTTCTTCTTCCACGTTAGGAATAACTTCTTTGATCTGTCCGCGTCAGGACTAAACTCTTCCACGTCAGGAATAATCTCTTTCTTTCCACGTCAGGAATCAATCTTGATATGTCCGCGTGAGGACTCAATCTTTCCACGTAAGGAATAAACTCGTCTTTCCACGTAAGGAAACCATTTTTCTTCCACGTAAGGAATGCTCTTGATATGTCCACGTAAGGACTCTGATCTTTCCACGTTAGGAATCAAACCTTGATCTGTCCACGTCAGGACTAAACTTTTCCACGTAAGGAAACACCTTCTCTTTCCACGTCAGGAATCAACTTCTTTTCCATCTGTCCGCGTCAGGACTAAACTTTCCACGTAAGGAATCAATCTCTTTTCCACGTAAGGAATCACCATTTTTCCACGTAAGGAATAAGACTTCGTCTGGATCTGTCCGCGTCAGGACTAAACTCTTCCACGTTAGGAATGCACTTGTCTCCCCGTAAGGAATCCATCTCGATATGTCCGCGTAAGGACTCAATCTTTCCACGTAAGGAATACCAACTTCTTTCCGCGTAAGGAATAAATTCGTCTTTCCACGTAAGGAAACCATCTTCTTTCCACGTAAGGAAACATTGTCTTTCCACGTAAGGAGAACATCATCCACGTTGGGACCCACCTTTCCTCGTCAGGAACACCATCTTAATCTGTCCACGTAAGGACTCCAATCTTTCCACGTAAGGACTGATCTTGATCTGAATCTGTCCACGTCAGGACTAAACTTTCCACGTAAGGAATCTACCTTCTTTCCACGTTAGGAATCTCCTCTTGATATGTCCGCGTAAGGACTCTAATCTTTCCACGTAAGGAATCAATCTTGATATGTCCGCGTGAGGACTCAAATCTTTCCACGTAAGGAATCTCCATCTTTCCACGTTAGGAACACAATCTTAATCTGTCCACGTAAGGACTCCAATCTTTCCACGTAAGGAATATGATCTTTTTCCACGTAATGAATACGTTATCAATCTGTCCATGTAAGGACTCTGGCTTGATATGTCCACGTAAGGACTCAATCTTTCCACGTAAGGAAACAACTTCGTTCCACATCAGGACCCATGTTTCGTCTTGATTTGTCCACGTCAGGACTCAGGCATCTTTGAACCGCTGGGGAAATACAACTTGTCCACGTCAGGACTCACTTCTTCATTGGTCCCGACCCACAAACTTCTTAGCACTGACGTGACAGCGACTTTGAGGCGGACTCTACTGGGGATATCTGGAAACCAAACTACCGGATGCCTGTTCTGATGCCCGGAGGCCACTTCTGAAATTCTGGTTCATGAAACCTTTTGATGACAAATAACTCTGCTTGGGAATAAAGAGAGACTTATCCTGGTAACTCTGTGGGGAATACTGCCGAACTGATATTATCATTGGATGTCTCATGCCGAGATCTTGAATATTTGGTAGTTCATTTGAGCAAGAACTCTCTCTACCTGAACTGCTAAAATACAGGAACTGCTTCAGCAAAATAAATGCTGGAAGGATAATGCCGACTCCGCTGGGGATAGCCAGATGCTACAGAATTATTCCAGCAAAATAAATGCTGGAAGGGTGAAGTCAACCCTGCTGGGAAATTGGGAACTCAAACCAAACACCCTGTTGAGGTAACCCCCTGCTGGGGAATATAACTTTGCTGGGGAATAGCAGATGTGCGCAGTATGATCGGACTTTCTGCTGGAGAGTGAACTGATATTACACAGTATCACTGACAAAATAAATGACAGGACCCACCACCAACTCTGCTGGGGAGAGTCTTGATCTTCGAGTTCCACTGGGAGGAAAGAACACTTGCTGACAAGAGAGAACTCCGCTTCGGGGATACTAACGTGCCCCTAGTCTGTATTTTGTATAGCTTGCCCCTGAATCTGCAACCATTTTGGAATGGACCCTACAGTCCTTGTATCTTGACAACCAGACATGGACGGCTTCTACATTTCGGACCTCGAAGGGGTGTTTCAAGAACATAACTTTCGTGCTTCTAGGGTGACCTGCCCCGGTCTTGCAACAACCTTTTGTCTCTGATCGACTGAGTCGTGGAGTACTGCCCATAGCTATGAGAGATTTGCCACATCTTGACCTGATTGTCCCAGATTTACTGATTCTAGGATGACTGACTCTACCTGAATTAATCAGTATAGCTTGCCCCAGTTCATGAAACATTTGGGCATTTCTGCATTTTATCCCGGTCATACCTTCCACTGTAGGAATCTTTCCTGTCGGCATGCGCTTACTCGCAAGTAACACAAGTTGTTCTGCATAAAAGATATACTAAACGCAATGCATATGACAGTTTCAAAATCCAAGTCTGTTCACTAAAAAAATTTTGTGACATGTAATGAATCAATTATCAAAATGTCAATATGAAAGCTGGTAAGAGGAACCCTTTTAGGAGTCAGAATCAACGAGATCTTTACTGACGTATGCCCTCGGACAAAACCTGTTTCAATTAGGACTTTTGCGGGTTGTAACGTGGTCAGGTTCACGGTTAACAAGGAAATATATAGGCTCAAAATTTATTTCGACCCACCCATTCTTCGTGATGTTCTCCAATCCTATGTTCAGCTAATCCGACCTCAGCGTTCACCTATTAGAGGTGGCATGATAGGAGTGATGGTTCAGGATACCACACATTTTTTGTTTTTGAGTGACAGTCATTTTCTTTTCGTCTTTGGGTACCCAGAATCACACGACTTTTGTCCCTTTCGAGGATTTTTCTTTTTCTTTGACAATCCTTTCCGTCTTTTGTTTTGTTTTCTTTTTCTTTTTCATTCCCTAACTTTTGCCTGGACTGAGTATCTTTTGAGATTCTTTTGATTTTCCAGTCCAGCGGGATGCCCTAATTTTTGCTTAAGTCGCTTGTTTTCAAGTTTTGACTTAGCGGGCTTTTGATTCTTTTTGCTTTTCGTTCTCTCTTTTTTTTTTGAACAAGTCGTGTGACACTGGTTTGTCTGACTTCTTGTGGGGTAATGTGACTGTTTCACTCTTTGTCGGCACGGTTTAACCATTGCGGTTCTTTAGGCACGACTTATACAAGTGTGATTTATCCTCAACCGGACACTCCTTTCACGATTCGAACGCTTGGCCGAACTAACTGACGCCTACCCTGCCCCGGGTTGAGATTTAGGTTTTTTTTCATTTTCAAAAGAAACTTCTACTACTGGCTCAAAGGGGTTATCAAGGGATTATCTTCCTTATATCTCCGATGTTTATGGATTGAAACAATGCCTGTATCTCATCAACAGGTTCTTTATCCAAAAGCATATGATCGGAATATTATTCGTCATCTGTTTTCGTCATCCTCCCCAGATTCCTGCTAAAACAAGCATTAAGCATTAAAGAAAAACAAAGAGTGAACACGACTGGATTAATTCAAAACATGCATATTCATTTCGTTTATTAATATCAATTGAAAAACAACAAGTTTTAAGAGCGAAATTTGCAATTACACAGAAAAGAAACTACAAATGCGAGGACATGAACAAGATAACATGAAAAATGTCGGCGTCTCGGAACTGGACTTCCCGCACTCTGACTTATTGGCGAGTCAACCATCCTCAGAAGCTATCATCAGGGGTAGTCTACTGCTGTCTCGATCTTCTTTCACCGGCCCGATCAAATCTGGGAAACTTTTTCATCACCCCGGTTTTCGCTTGTCGATGGCCTTGCACCGCCTTGGGAACCATGTCAGAGAAATTAATGACCCTGCTGTCGATTAAATCTTGGACATTATGCTTGAACGCGTGGCAACCTTCAATATCATGCCCGGGAGCCCCGGAGTGGAATTCACAGTGCCTGCTCGCATCATAGCCATCCGGCAGAGTGCCGGTTATTGGCGCCAGAGTTCTTTTCTCCACCAAGTTCAATCTTAGTAGTGTCTGTAACAAATCTGCGTACGTTGAGGGAGGCTTCTCAAACACCCTCCTCGGCTTCTTTCCCCGAATTCTTTGCTGAGTCGTATACTGGCATCTTGTATGCTGCTGGCTTTGCTCGGGCGATTCCTTGGGCTCACGCGTTATCATCCTTAAGTTCAACCCTGGCATCGGCAACTGTTGTGGACATGGAGACTTAGCTTCCAGTGGCTCTGGGATATACCTCGATTCATCTGCAACCTCTGGCGGAGAAATGGGAATATCAGTCCCTGCAACTTTTATGCCCCCCGGTACAAACTCAATTATTTTCTCATCCAGCAAATCTTGAATCTTATGCTTAAAAGCTTTGCAGTTTGCAATGTTATGCCCCGGTGCTCCGGAGTGGAAGGCACAATGGGCGTTCAGGTCATAGTCTGGTGGTGGCTGCCCTGTCAGTGGAACCAAAATGCGGGGCTCAGCCAGTTGAAGTTGGAACAAGAGTTGCACCAGCTGATCATAATCCACAGGGATCTTATCAAATACTCTGTTAGAAAACCTCATTCTCTTACCACACCTCCTTGAGCTATCCTGCAAAATCAATTGCGACTGCTGACGAGGAGACTCTTGAGCTTCGAACCGTGGAGAGGGTCTCTTAAGCCTATCCTGCGTGGGTAATGGTTCTTCAGACCCCTGAGGAACAGATAAGCCAGCCGCGTCTTCCGACATTTGCCCTCCTTCTCTCCTGAGTACGTTCCTTAATACTTCAGCCATCAACCCTATCTGTGCCTTCAGTCGGCAGTTCTCTTCTTCTAGCGTCTCTTGATTCGAGTGCAACTCTTGCATATCTTTCGTGAACTGCCCCAGCTGGCCTCGAACATCCGTTAATTCTGCTTGAACCTGTTTGATGGCTACCCCCACAAGTTGGCGTATGCGGCCTGGGAGAAAACCTTGATTCTCTAGCTGAGCAAAGTCGGCAGCCCTATCATCAGCCCGCGCAATCAGAGGCTGCACCATGTTCTGCAACTGTTTCTGACTCTCGGCCATGGCTTCCATTACCTGTATGAGCCGCATTATGTTGTCGTGCACCTCTTGCATCTCAGTCGGATCCTGACTCATGGCTTCCTTGCTGCTGCTCCTAGTTGAATGCCAGGGAATTCTTCGGTCGATAATCCTGGGGGACCTGAGAGATACAGGAGATGAGCTACAGTTTAATAATTACCTGTAATGCAATATGAATATGAATGCAATGCAATGTGTGTGCCTGTGCATTAGGGTGATTCATTCCCCCAGTTCTAGTGTGAAGGTGCCAGTGCAGTGACAGTGTTGACAATAGGAATATCGGAGCTGAATCATAGAAAGCCTCATATATTGCAGGGAAAATCAATAAGCCCAGAGTACAATATCACTGAGTACAACGAGAAGGCATGACCTCCTCCAACAATCCTTGTGATGGTCAGCACTATGCAAATAAAGCATACAGGCGAATACGGGAAATAATCAAATGCTCTCAAAAGCCCGGTACTCTTCTATCAACTTCTTGGTCTCTGGGTGACCTGGTCGGGTGAGCAGTCCTTCAACCAGCTGGTTTCTTCTCTTAAGAACACGACACACGTCTCCAGCAGTTTCTTCCCATGTCGCTTCTCCGAAGCAATCTTCTAGTTTTCGCTTTTGGGACACAACTTCATCTCTGCATTTGATTGCCTTGTTCAGTGCATTCTGGACACTATACCGGGTCATCACTTCCTCCTCACACTCCTTGATGCTAGACTTCAGCTTCTCTTCGAGGTCGGAGGTTTGCTGCCTCAGCTTATCTTCCCTCTTCTTGTTGTTGGTGAGTGTAGCATTCCAAGTCTTGTTGCAAGAGGAGATTTCTCGATGTGTCGCGTCAAGCGCTTTCTTTTTGGCTTCCAGCACGTCATGGGAGCTTCTGAACTCTTGCCCCAGACGTTCGCGCTTTTTCTTTTCCTCGGTCAACTCAGCCCCTAACCTGTTTAACAGCTCGATCTGTTGTTGGAAAGCATATACGGCCTTGTTTTTCTCACTGCGTACTTGAGCTAGCTCTTGCTCTAACCCTTCGTTGATCTTCATCAAGGCTTCTTTTTCTCTCACAATTGGCTCATAGACTTCCCTAGAAACAGTAGTTGGCTCCGCTACCGGAATAGGAACAAGGATTGGTACATCTGGAAATGGAATTAATAACTGACTTGCTCTTTCCTGGATCCAAACCCTGTAAGGTGCATAGGCCTGGCAATCGTTCTTACCTAACAGTGGTTTCCCCTTGCGGTTAATACGTGTCCAGGCGTGTTGCGACTCAGCTAGCAATTCTCCTTTCAAATCACCTGTGAAGTACAGAGATTCCTGTACTTCTTCCTCCTGAGGTGGATTCTTCAGTGCATATCCGAACTGGCGAATGAATAGAGAAGGGTTGTACTTGATACACCCTTTTCTTCCTATCAGCGGCACATTAGGGTACCCAGAACAGCTGAAGATGAGCTCGGATCCCAACAAATCTCGATCAAACCATACAACGTCTTCGGAAGATAGCCTCATCAGGCGTTCTGACCAACTGGCTGAGGTTGCACTGTCCACAAATGGTCCCTTCATGGGAAGGTGACTCTTGAACCACATATTCAACAGAGGAGCACAGCAGTACACAGCCTTTCCTCTTCGGTTCTCATTCTTATAGTGCAATGAATGATAGAAGTCTCCAATCAAAGTTGGCACTGGGTTGCCTGCAGCAAACAGATAGAAAGCATCCAAATCCACAAAGTTGGGCAAGTTAGGAAACAGCACGATTCCATAAATGCATAGAGCCAGAATAGCATTGAAAATCACCCAACAACCGTTCTTGGCGTACTCTTGAGCCTGGCCAACCAGAAAATCCAAAGAGAAACCTGAAACCCCAAGCCAAGAAGTCACTAACAACTCAGCAGCGTTCATGTGCAAGGCTTTGGCTAAGTCCTCCAACTTGGGCTCAGCAGCAGAGTGAATAAAGGGAACCTTGTTCTGCACGGGAAGCTCAGTAAACTCCACATACTCCTCAATGGTAGGCCCTAGAATAAAGTCAGCAAACGTAAAGCATCTCAATGCGGGGTCATAGAACTGCATCAAGGTGTACAGCCCGTTCATCTCATCAGCAGTGGGCTTGCAGACTAATCTCAGTAATCTTCCATGACTCCTTCGGAAGCTTCTTCTAACCTCTTCATCAGCAAGAGATATCAGACCGAGTAAAGGGGTAATGTCAGGTGCAGGCAGCTTATACGCAACTGTTTTTCTCAAACCAGCCATAATCAATACTCAGAAGTCCGGGCACTAGAACTAGGGAAATGCAAATGCACCTGCAGCACAGACACACGTTAGTGAAATGCAAATGGTAATGGATATGCAGGCAATGCAATGCAAGTAACATGCAACAGGGACCAAAGCTGTAGCTGAATAGCCTGAACCCAATCAAGAAATCTCAGATAGACCCTCCAGAAGTCCTCAAACCCTGGTCTCAGATAGACCTAAAACAAAGCTCCATTACTGGTCTCTGATGGACCTCAAACCATAACTCCCACTGGTCTCTGGTAGACCTCAAATCACATATCCAATTGGTCTCTGACAGACCTCAGAACACATCTCCAAATGGTCTCTGACAGACCTCATAACTCTCCATAAATACCCAGGATCTCTGATTGAGAACAAAACGGTATCTGAAGGTCTGGTTACCTGCATAACCCCAAATCCCCTCACAGGTGGGTGGCCCTATAACTGGCACAAGGTACGGCATCCTATGCGGTCGTCGGCGTCACAGACTTTCAGGGTTGACGATACGATTCCCAGAAGGAGTGGCATCATCAAATCCTGAAGAGGCCTCACTTAGCCAACTTCCAAATGATCGGTCCCCGGAGTCGACAATTCAGCTGACCAACAACCCCTTCGACCCAAAGGGTAGAAAAAGAAGCCAACCAGAAGAACCTCGTCCGAGTGTAGATTTCATGAGACACTAATGCAAGCAAAGCCGGCACGCGCCCACTACTTTCTACGCTAATTCTAGGTGCACTCAAGCCCAGGTCCGGCTTATCTCTCAATATCAGAACACCCGTCACACCCCAAATACAGCAATAATAATCGATATACAAAGCTGAAAATACAAGGTTAGAAATATACAATAACTCCATACAAAATCCTCGACGGGAAAACAAGCGCTAGGATTGACTCGCTCAAAGGGACGTTGGATCCCAAATGCATAAGAACCATCGCAGTTCTTAGCAGCCAGGGGACGTTGGATCCCCAGCAGAGTCGCCAGCTGTCGCTACTGCGAAAATCGGCGCCGGCTGAACAGAAGAGTCGCCACCGTGCGTTATTTATCCCACGGGAGGGAAAGGAAACGCTCAGAGTAAACCTTGCACAACACAGGACAGGTATGGTCGTCGCAACCAAAACCTGGATTCGGGAGTCGGTTACGCAAGGGGAAGGTATTAGCACCCCTCACGTCCGTCGTACTCGACGGGATCCACGCTTGTTTTCGGGTATGGATTGTTATTCTATCTAAACTATAGGTCAAGGGTTAAAAGGAAAATAAAAAATGAAAAATAAAAATGACTCGGCAAAGTATCGCACTTTATGCCTACGTATTCTCGCCTGGAACGAGAAATCAGAGTCAACGTAGTTCGCCTACCTACGGGAAAGGAGGGGAAGGTTGCTCGCTAGGATATCGCATCCTATGCCTACGTACTTTCATACAGCATGAAAGATCAGAGCAAACGTAGTTCGGGCCACGTACGACACAAGCTTGTCTTGGTTGATTTTATTCCTTCTGAAAAAGGTTTTCTGATCAACAGTCCCAGCGGACAAAAATGACGGCTTGATGAGTTCACATTCTTTTACGGAAGAAGTGTCTTTTATTGTGTTTGAAATCTTTATGTGTTTTTCTGTTTGTTTTGAGAAAGAAAGAGACAAAACTCTAACCTACGGTTGCGAAGGGAAACAAACTAACCTAATGTTATCATGCATGGGTTAAGACCTAGTGTCTATCATGCTCCTCTCTTGCGCAGAGAGAAACAGAGATCCTACGGGATAGGCAGAAACAGAAACAATAACAGATATAATAAAGCAGTAAAATGCATGGATGCAACAGTACAAGCGAGGCAAGGGAGTCCCACTCAACCTCGAACCTAGAAAACAATAGGCGAAAGTGAACTGGATTCACTTTCAACCCAACAGGGTAAGCAGCAAACAATACAGTCCAGAAAACCAATCAATACATCAGAAATGAAATACAGTAATAAAACAAACAGCTTCAGCAGCTCTGAATCAACATCTGGCTTCAAGTAATCTCCAATCAGCTATAGGCTTCAACAAGCATCAATCTCCATCTTCATGGCCTTCAGGCAAGGGCTTTGATCATCAGTCTTCTATCTGCCATGGCTTTTCTTCAAGTTCAAACCTCCAGGATGAGGAATCAGTCACAAGAGTGAAGTGAATGAATGTTAGACAGTTAATTACCTACCAATGGTGGTTCATCAACTGTTAACATTAAACAGAAAGTTTCCTCTCAAAAGTTCTATCTTTCAAATATATTCACTGATCCTTCCAAAGGAAGGAGGTGGATATTTGAAAGAGACTTTGAATCATAGAGAAAGGATAGAGGCAAACAAAAGCCACCTATGTTTGAGAAGCAAGCTTTCTACTCTAGAGCTCTGCCTAGCCCCTAGACCCTGATCTTCTCAGCAGCTGCTGGCAAGAACCTCCTCAACTCTTGACAAATGATCTTAAATCTCTGGATCTCCAATGGTCTTCATCTCCTCAAGTCTTCAGCTTCCCCAAGTCCCCAGACAAACCCAATACCCAAACAAGCAAGCAATAATCCCAGAGGGCACACCACACCAGTCAATCAGAGATATACAGAGTAATAGCAGTAGGGGAATCCTGACTTTTCTAAGGGGATCTAATAACTACCCATAGCCCCTATAGTCCCATAGCTAAACTATTCAAACCCTAAGTCCTAAGGGAAATGAATTGATTCTCCTAAGTAATCACCTAAAACCCTAGTTTGTTCATGTTGTTCACACCTAAACTAAACACCTAAAATTAATTTCTAAAAATGGGAACTAAATTGAATCTACAATTTTAATGTCTAAACTAAACAACCTAAAAAGAATGGACAAAAAATATTAAAGCATCTAATAGAACAAAAATTAACAAAATCATGCATGAAATGAAACTATTTAAAATGCTATTTATTTAGAAAATATGGGGAAAATATCAAATAAAAAATAAAATGCAATTTTTATTTTTTATAATTTTCTAGACTCTTTTAAAGAAAATGATGCAAAAAGAATGAATTAAAAATATGCAATTTCTAATTTGTTATGAATTTTCAAAAATGAAATGTTGAAGTTCAAGTATACTACTTAAAAACCCTAATTAAACTATCCTAAGTTCAATTATCTAAACTAATCAAATTTTATTCTAAAAAATCTAGTAATAAATTCTGGGAATACTACAATTCAATATTAATCACCACAAAAAAGAATGGGTAAAAAATCTATTTCTAAGTGTAAGAACAAAAATCTACAAGATCATGTATGAAATAAAACCTTCAAAATATGCATTTATTTGTAAAATATGTGGAAAATGCGAAAAAAATATAAAATGCAATTTTTATATTTTTTTAATTTTCTAGACATGTTAAGGAAAATATTAAAAAAAGAATGAGTTAAAAATATGCATTTTCCATTTAGTTATGAATTTTTGAAGTTTAATAAAATCTAGGCCGCTGGATTGAGGGACAAAGTCAAATATCCCAACATGAATCAATGGTAGAGATTATCTCTTCTACCTTGGACACTTAGGGTTTCTAAAAAAAAGAACTCATGCAAGCAACTTCCACCCTCTCTAACTCTCTCATTTCTCCACCATTTTTCACGATCCAAAGATGAAAACTCATCTACTCTTCTCCCTCTACACAGCCATGGTACTAGAATTCTCTAACTCTCCCTCAAGAAAGAAATACGAAGGCTACAAGGGGTGGTCACCATTTTCGCACCTTAGTTTGCATGGTAATCAAATGGTCTCATATTAACCTATCATGTACTACATCTTATGGGGATTATCCTAAGCCTAATACCTAAGATTATAGTACACTAAATCATGAGTTCTTGATCATTAAAGAATTGACACCATGGAAGCAAACCTCACAAACAGCCCTTAAACTCATCATACAACATCCCTAATTGGTCTCTATTAGATTTCTCCTAACAACATGCTTGAACTATGGATAAATAGAGAGTTTTATGAGAAAATGCATACCTTGCAAGTGATGATGGTGATGATGGTTCTCCTCCAATTCAGACCTTGCCAATTGCTTTGTATGGTCTTTGATGAATGTTGAAGCCTCTGGTTGCAGTAGTTCTTGTTCTATCTTCTTGAATCAACCTATTCAACTCTTCATGCAAGTTGGAGTGAAGTTGGAGATCTCATAATCCAGCCACGAATTCTTGAGCCTTTCCTTTGCCAAATGCTCAATGTTGATTATAGATGATGATGATGATCAGAATTGTAGTGATTGATGGTGTTTTAATGGAGTTTGGAATGAAAATGCAATTTTGGAGTGAAGGAATCAAAGTGTAGCATGCAAGCTTTTAGAATCACCAACCAATGCATGGAGTCACTCTAGGGCTTATATAGATGAGAATAGAAATGTGTGGAAGTTTGTAGAACCTTCCATGAAGTTTCTAGAATGTATCACGTAATGAGATTTTGAATTTGTCATCTTGAGTGAATCTCATGCCATCTCATGATAAACCATGCAATCTTACTTAAATTCTCCTCATATGGTATTATGACATGAAAATAAGGTCTTACAAACCTTTATGTAGCATTTTCTCATCTTTCCTTTTGATGCCTTAAAGTGCAAATAACAAATTTACAAAGAAACTCCAATTTTTAAGCCTAAACTCAAAAATATGGATAAACCATTGTTCTCAAAATGATGTTTCCAATCAAAATCATCTATCATATGCCCCATTTTGGATTTGTAGATCTCTCAAACCAAAATTCAATTCCAACTTTTTCAACTTATAAGCCATTTACAAGCCATTTTGACCATTTTAAAATATCCATGCTCCATGCATTTTCAAACTCTCACAACATCTTATCTAGCCTTAAAATCCCATTTTGAGCAACTTTGATGTTGGGAAGTTTTCCATTTGAAGCTTCCTTGTATGAGTTTTAAGCATATGCTATGAATGACCTGTAATCACCAAATTACCAAAATACCCCTGTCTTGCACAAGCCATAAGTAGAGTTCCCTAAATCATATGAAGGCATACCATACCTTTTTGGAAAGGGGAGACAATGAGGAACACCTCTCTTGCTTGTTCAAAGTCCATTTGAATTATCCTTGAGGGCCAAAAGTTTGTCAGAAGACAGTCAACTTGCACAGACAAATTTCAGTGCCATCTGGTGACCCCTAACTTGCAAGAGCTATAACTTGAGTTCTAGAAATCTCCTTGATGTCTTCCACCACTCAAATTAAAGGTCTTGAGATCCTCTACAAGTTTCATGTTGGCCAAGGATCCATTTGAAGCTTGCATTTTGACTTATTTTGCTTGGAAGTTTGACCTAAACTAGGGAATTTTACCTAGAAACCCTAATTTAGAACCTCCTCTTCTCCTTGATTTCTCTTGATTTATTCTTAGCATAACAACATATCTTTATTCTCCATGTCAAATTATGAACCCCACATCTCTCCAATAGCCCTTAATGCCTTTCAATCAGTCAATTGACCTAGAGTTGACCCAGGGTTGACCCAGATGAAACCCTAGTTGACTGTCTTCAACTGCAATACTTGTGATCACACCAATGACTTGTCTCCTTCTCCAAATGACTTTCTAAGTCCTCCAAGATGTCTAGATACTCCCCGTGCCTTCAATTCACAGCTCATACTTTCCTTGATGATCCCCAGATACCCTCAGCCAGGAGATAGATTAACTGCTTGACCCATTGACTTGATAGCTTTCAAATTCTTTTCTGATGACTTGAATGGGATTGAATCAGGATAATAACCTCTTGATAGGCCTCTAGAGATGAGAATAATGATTGGTCCCCCTGTTGTATGACTTGCTATGCTTATGCTATGCCGATGAGTAACCTATGTACATGACTCTATATGCAAATGCTAATGACATTGAAACATAAACCAAGTGAATAAGGTTGGGCAAATTTTAGGGTGCAACAGTAAGTTGTTCACTTAAGCCTTGTAAGCAAGGGTGTATTTTTCTTGATTGAAGCTTTTAATCAAGATCAAGTATTGTCTTTAGAGAGTGTCTTCTAAGTTTTATTCATCTGTTGTTATCACTGCTGTGATTGAGGGGGAGTGAGAGGTGTCTCATATCTAAGGTATTTTAGATACAAATTGTAAGGGTAGAGATTAGGTGCGAGGATTGTAAACTAGAGAGAGTTTACTGTGTATCTTTAAACTAATTCTATTTAGTGCATTTCCTTCTTGGCTTGGTAGCCCTTAGACGTAGGTGTGTTTGCACCGAACTGGGTTAACAATTGCTTGTGTCTATTTATTATTGTTAACAGCCTGTTTATCTTGTTCATATATTGGTGATTGTTCAGATATTAGTGTCATGACATCTCCTTCGACATCTCATATCTGATACCAGAATTTCAAGAAATATCGGTCTATGGTCGATAGTTGCTTTGTGTTGAACTTAAAGCTTACTATATTGGTTGTTATATGGAGAAATAGCGTAGCGATGAATACGATATTTCTCATCACACTGTTCTAGACATATACGTTGTTAAGGGGATGCACGACAATATTAATCGGATCCGACGTCACATGCAAGACTGAAAGAATACGTATAAGTTACGGTAGATGGAAGCTACTTTTAATATACTTTGTTAATCAAACTCTTTAGAATTTATAATCTTTGCTACTAAAAACGTGACAATTTTATGAACAAAACTTTGAAAACCCTTATTTTTGAAACAATAAACTGTTTAATGGAAAACATCAAAATATCTGCAATCCTTGTGGAGACGATAATGAACCCCCCCCCCCCCCCCCCCCTTTAACTATGATTCAAACATGTACCATATCCATTATCACTGAAACCCTTAGGATGCTTCATGTAGATTTGCTACTTTAGATTACCATGAAAGAAAGTTGTTTTCACATTCATCTGCTCTAAATGTATATCATTGTTGGCTACAAGGGCCAATACTGCCCTGATAGAAGTGTGTCTAACCACCGTACTGAAAGTATCATCATAATCAATTACCTTATGTTGTGAATACCCATTTGCAACTAGGAAAGCCTTGAAATTTTCCCCTTATTTTTCTATTACTACTGTCTTTTTCTTGTACATCCCACGTGCAATTAATAGCCTTTTTTCCATGTGGTAGTTGAACAAGATCTCATGTCTCATTCTTTTTCAAGGACTCCATATCCTCCATCATAACACCCATCCATTTATCTTTATTTTGGCTAGCCATAGCCTCTCAAAAAGTAGAAGGGACTCCTAAACTTGTAAGATGAGCATGTGTTGATAAGTCTTCAAACCCATATCTCACTGGAGGTGTAATATGATGGGGCTCCCTATCATGCACGTGTGTATAGTCTTGCTCCATCTAAATCTTGCACTCTACCTAAATCTGGGCTTGGTTCATTCTGTTGTTAGGCTACAACCTGCCTTGAACTCACTGATGACTCCTCAATGTCCACCTGAATCTAGCCCTGACTGGAATTTTCCACCTCAATAAATGGCACAACGGTCCTTTTTGAGTTTTGACTATTTCAACATCGACTGCTTATCAAATACAACATCTCTAATTACAACCACCTTCCTCTTAACCGGATCCCATAACTTATACCCCTTTAAAGCTTTATTTTAGCTAATAAAGATGTATTGTTTTGACTTGGGGTCAAGTTTAGACCGATCCTCACTAGATATACGCACATATGCTGAACACCAAAAAAATTCAAATTACTCAAATCAATATGGCTATTTGTCCATACCTCCCTCGCAACGTTTCCATCCAATGAAGCCGAAGGTGATCTATTGACTAGATAGCATGTCATATTGAATGTTGCTACCCATGAACCTTTTAAAATACTAACATTTAACCAAAGACACCTTACCTTCTTCGTCAGAGTCTTGTTCATCTTCTCTGCAACACCATTCTGTTGTTGTGTCTTCCTCATAAAAAAGTACTTATGGATTCCATTCTCCTCACAAAAATGCATGAACTTCTTATCAGTGTCTTTAGTTCCATTATCATACTACAAATACTTTATTTTTGTCTCTGTCTAGTTCTCAACCTCTTCCTTCCACAATGTGAACTTGGCGAAGACTTGAGATTTATATTTCATAAAATAAACCTAGACCTTATGATAAAAATCATTAGTGAATGTCACAAAGTACATGAAACTTCCAACGGATGGCTCTTTTGTGGGCCCTTAGACATCAAAATGGACATAATCTAAGATTCCATTGGTCTTGTGTTGCTCAGTATTGAAACGAGCTCTACATTATTTTCCAAGAACGTAATACTTGCACAATCCAATTGTGCAAATGTGAACACCCTTCAAAAAATTCCTCGTATGTAGTTCCATTATCCCACATTCACTGAGATGACCCTAGCATATGTGTAAGAATTTGGTTGCATCATTATTAGTTTTAATAGATGCTACAACACCCATAATTATGCTCTCTAAGAGAAAATAAAATGGTATTATTAGAATCAGAAGTGACCAGGGGAAGGAATTTGAAAATAGTAAATTTGCAAAATTTTGCCCATCTGAAGGAATTGGTCATGAGTTATCTTCTCCTATTACACCTCAGCAAAATGGAGTTTTTAAGCGAAATAACAGAACTCTCCAGGAATCTATTAGAGCTATGCTTCATGCTAAACATCTACCCTATCACTTTTAGGTGAAGCTATGAATACAACCTGCTATATTCACAACAGAATGACCTTGAGATCAAGTAATTCAATCACCCTATATGAGTTGTGTAAAGGAAGAAAACCTACAGTCAAATAATTTCATGTGTTTGGTAGTAAATGTTATATCTTGGCAGATCGTAAACAAAGAAAGAAATTGGATCCAAAGAGTGATGAGGGAATATTTCTGGGCTATTCTACTAACAGAAGAGCATATAAGGTTTTTAACACCAGAACTAAAGTGATGATGGAGTCCATTAATGTTGTGATTTATGACTCAACTATAAATGAGGAAGCATATGTAATAGAAGATGTTGGAACATTTATTCAGATGATTGATGCTCCAGAAGAAGCCACAGACATGAGTACATGTTGTGAATTTGCAGGTGCTGATTCTAGAATAGATCAAGTCAACAAGGGACCCTCTGTCATAATTCTAAAAGATCATCCTAAAGAGTTCATCATATGGAATCTTAATGATGGAATAACTACTAGATCAAGGGAGGTTGTGTAAAATTATTTCTTTGTGTCAAAAGTTGAACCTAAAAATGTTAAGGAGGCTCTAACTGATGAATTCTGGATTAATGCTATGCAAGATGAGCTAGGTCAATTCAACAGGAATGAAGTATGGGATCTGGTCTTTAGGCCTGTAGGAACAAATGTGATTGGAACTAGATGGGTGTACAAAAATATATCTGATGAACAAGGTGTTGTCATTAGAAATAAGGCAAGACTTGTTGCTCAAGGATATACTCAAATTGAAGGGGTAGATTTTGATGATACTTTTGCTCATATAGCTCATCTTGAATCTATAAGATTGTTGTTAGGAGTGACATGTATTATGAAGTTTAAGCTATTTCAGATAGATGTGAAAAGTTCCTTCTTAAATGGATACTTAAATGAGGAGGTATATGTTGAACATCCAAGGGGCTTTATTGATCCAACATTTCCTAATCATGTGTTCAAATTGAAGAAAGCTCTTTGTGGGTTGAAGCAAGCTCCAAGAGCATGGTATGAAAGGCTGACAGAGTTCCTTGTTGAAAATGGTTACAGAAAAAGGTGGAATAGACAAGACTCTTTTTGTTAAAGAGAAGGATGGAAAGCTCATGATTGCTCAAATTTATATTGATACATTGTGTTTAGAGGAATTTCTAATGAAATGGTTCAACATTTTGTCAAACAAATGCAATCTGAATTTGAGATGAGTCTTGTGGGTGAATTAATCTACTTTCTTGGACTGCAAGTCAAACAGATGGAAGATTCTATCTTCATATCTCAAAGTAAGTATGTCAAGAACATAATGAAAAAGTTTGGTATAGAGAAGGCCATCCACAAGAGTACTCTTGCACATACTAATTTGAAGTTATCCAAATATGAAAGTAGGATGAGTGTAGATCAAAGTCACTACAGGAGCATGATAGACAATCTATTGTACCTTACAGCCAGCAGACCTGACATTACATTTGCAGTAAGTGTCTGTGGAAGATATCAATCTGAACCTACGATGAGTCATATCAATCAAGTGAAGAGAATATTGAAGTATGTCAATGGCACTTGTGACTATGACATGTTATACTCTCATAGATCTGATTCCATGCTGGTGGGATATTGTGATGCAGATTGGGATGGTAGTGCTAATGATAGGAAGATCACATCATGAGGTTGTTACTTTTTGAGGAAAAATCTCATATCTTCGTTCAACAAGAAGCAAAATTATGTCTCTATATCCACTGCTGAGGCTTAGTACATGGCAGCAAGAAGCAGTTTCTCTCAGTTAGTATGGATGAATCAGATGTTAACTGAATATAATGTCAAGCAAGATGTCATGACATTATATTGTGACAATTTGAGTGCCTTAAACATCTCCAAAAATCCTATTCAGCATAACAGAACTAAAGACATTGACATTCATCATCATTTCATAAGAGAACTTGTAGAGAATAAGATTGTTTCCCTTGAACATGTGGCTACTGATAAGCAATTGGCTGACATTTTTACTAAGGCGTTGGATGTTAATCAATTTGAAATTTTGAGGGGCAGACTAGAAATATGCATATTTAAAGATCTATAGAAATTAATGTTGATCAAGTGTGCCAATAAAGTTTTTTCTTTCTTGAATTAAGTGCCACGCGTCTATCAAAGGAAATCATTTCAAATATTCCAAATTTGTTCTCCTCCTTGTTATCTCTTCTCTGCTTTTCTACTCACTAGTTTGTTCATCTTCTAACTTGACAAGGTTATCTTTTTCTATCTGTCATATCCAAAAATTTAACCCCTGGATTCCATAACCATTCTAGGAGCATCAAAGCATTATTTCGTAACCCTAACCTTGTTCAAGTTTGTTGTTGTTGTTGAGGTTCATCTGAATTAGGGTTTTGCACTTGTGGAATCAAGAGGATTATTGCTTGATCAGTCAAGGTTTTGGATTGATCATAATAAAATCAAGTCCCCACACATTCAATAAGTTTATATTCAATAAGAATCAAGTGTTAATTGATCTCACTACAAGACAATTGAAGCCCAATTTCATCTGGCCCTAAATTAGGGTTTTGTCATTAAAAGTCAACTGTGCCTTTGACTTTTGGTCCAAGCATGATCCCAAGCCTTGGGAAATGATTTAACATGATAATATACATCATTGAATCCTACCTATGATTTTTGAGAAGTCTCAAGATGCAAATTCATTGAAGATCACACAGTTGAATTCATCGGATTCAAAATTCATCTAACAAAGTCAACTCTTTGACTTTTAGGATTTTTGGTTCAAATTGGAGCATCCAAGCCAAATTTCATAAAAATATGTTTAACCAATTAGTTTTGTCATAAATAAATCAAGATTTGAGAGGTTTCTTGCAAAAGAAGAAAACTTAGACATCTTGAAATTTTTCCAAGTGTGGGAAAAACCTAGTTTTTGTGCCAACTTTGGAAGGCCATAACTTCCAATCCACACATCCATTTTGTGAGTTCTAAAGATCAATTTGTATATCTCCTCATGTAATAGAAGGTTTCATCCTATGAGAAAAATATGCTTATATTTTGAGTTATGAAGCTACAAAGTTTGGAGGAATCTCAAAACACGAAAATTTTCAAGACAATTTTGTTACTCCAATTTTCAATTAACTTCAAGGTCAATTTTCATCACGGCCTCTTGAGATTCAAGGAATTATCAAAATATGAAAGTTGTAGGGCATGTTTAGGGATTTACAAAAAGTACAAGAACTTCTTCATAGCATTTGTGATCTAGGAGTTTCAAAGAGAGGAAGTTTGATTCTAAAACTTGATTTCTAGGTCATGACCTCATTGATTCACTCTTGCAAAACCACTCAAATCTCCAAGATTTCATATGGAAGACCCTATTACTTGATAATGTGGCTTAAATCAGATAAGTACACATGCTTTTGGTGCATTATCCAAAACGTGAAGCATTATTTCATAGATATTTCCATTTTTGGCATAAAGGCATGACTTCCATTGTGATAAAGGTAACTTTATGCACAAAACCAGCTTCTTGAGCCTACAACTTGTCCTCTCTGCACTCAATCATTTTCAAAGTCAGAAGCAATATCTAAACTAGTCAAGATCTCATTGTACTTTGCCTTAAAACCATGGATAACCACAAAACACCAAGTTAGAATCCAACCAAACTAGACAAATCAAATGAACCTTCCAATCTGTTACGCTGCAAGACACTAACCTCTAATATTTCCCTATAAATAAAGCATTCCATCGTGCTTCAAAAGAAGAGGAGAACCTTAGAAAAACACCCTTAAACCTCCAAATATCAGCATCTTGCAAGCCAAACCCTTGTTTGTGTCAAAAATACCATTTTGCACAAAGCTCCTCAAAATCATTTCCAGCCACTAAACCACTAAACCAATCATTCTAACACATTACAAAAACATGTGTTAGAGGTGTTTAGATCATCACAACCATAAAAAAAACTAGCAAATTCAAAAGTCAACTCTCAAACCTCAAAGATTTGACCTTCGCTAATAAACATCTCTAAATTGTCATAAACCTTGTTTTGCTTCTGTTACTTCATTTACTTGAAGTTCCTTTTGGCCACATAAGAGGTCCATAACATCTTAAAGCTCCATAAGAGGTCCATAAAAGGTGTCCAAGGAATCAAAGTATTTTTGTATTAAGTCTTGTGGAAGTTTCAAGTTTTCTCCAAGAGGTAAGTTTCCTCAAACATGGCATTTTGCAAATCATGCTTTCTTTTGATGTACATTGATCATAGAGTTGTTTGATATGTCATATGTGATGTGTTAGAACCATTTTTTGCTGCTTATCATGTTTGAATAAGATTGTGCCATAGAAAATGCAAGAATGCGTTATTTTTTTATTATGCTATCATGTTTTAATTTGGAGACATTTTTAGACAAAACCAATGGTACCAGTGAATTCCTTGTGAAAAAATACGCAAGTTTGATTTTTGTTTCATTGAATTTCATGGAGTATTGAGAGAGATACAGGTGCTCTTGCAAAGCTGAATTTTGGAGAAGATGAGGTTTGGCCATGGCACTGGGAAGGCTTTAGGTCATTTCCAAGATTATGATTTTATTTTCGAAGGTGATACAATGGATGTATTACCACCCCAGTGGTTTACCATGCGCACTATAATACCTTCTTGCCTTGTCTGAGCTAAGTTCGGTTTTACTGATCAACCCTTTTGCTTTTTTCCCCAATAGCTAATTACTTATATTATCTCGCCCCCATCATTGTTTCACAATGCGCGTGTAGTTCATCTAGCTAATGTTTTGAGCCAATAGCCTTGAGTGTGTGGGTTCAAACCCCATCGAGTGCATCCCCTTATTTTTAATACTTTGTTTTTATGTTTTTCTTCACAAATTGAATTGATCATAACTTCTTTGATTTTTATCATTTTGATCCCATTCTTTTTGATAAATGCTCATGAGAATGTCTATGTTTTGTACATGTCAAGAAAAATCCAAAAATAATTATTTATTTGGTACTTGTTCATGTTCAAAGTTTATGACTTTTTAGAGTCGTGTGTGGGGCAATTGAACAGAAGGCTTCCAATGGACACTGTTTCATCCTCGTTGCCATTGACTATTTCATAAAGTGGGTTAAAGCTGCATCCTACACCAATGCGACCAAGCAAGTGGTTGCCCGATTCATCAAGAAATAGATTATCTGTCAGTACAGAATTCCTAGCTGTATTATCACAAATAATGGAACTAATCTGAACAACAAGACTATGAAAGAGCTCTGTGACAACTTCAATATCGAGCATCATAACTCTTCTCCTTATTTCCCAAAGATGAACGAAGTTGTTAAGGTCGCGAACAAGAATATTAAGAAGATCATGCAGAAAATGGTTGTGACCTATAAAGATTGGCATAAGATGTTACCATTTACCTTGCACGGATACAAAACATTTGTCTGCACTTTGACAGGGGCAACCCCTTTTTCCTTTGTATATGGAATGGACGCAGTCCTTCCCATTGAAGTCGAGATACCTTCTTTGAGAGTCCTGATGGAAGCTAAGTTGGAGGAAGCTGAACGGATCAGAGAAAGGTTTGATCAGTTGAACCTCATCGACAAAATACGAATGACTGCCATGTTCCACGGCCAGTTATATCATAAAAGGATCAAAAGAGCCTTTGACAAGAAGGTCTGTGTTCGAGAATTCTGAGAAGGAGAACTTGTACTCAAGAAGATATTGCCAACTCATAAAGACTCACGTGGAAAGTGGATGCCCAATTATGATGGCCCATTTGTTGTGAAGACAACCTTCTTTGGAGGTTCGCTCATCCTCACAATAATGGATGGAGAACAACTCGCTAACCATGCGAACTCTGATGTGGTCAGAAAATATTATGCTTAAAAACTCGATAAGTCGAAAACCTGAAAAGGCGACTTAGGAAAGAATGGGTATCCCGGTGGATCATAACCTATGAAGGAGATCCAGGAAAAAATTAGGGATGAAACACAAAAAGAAAGCTTGCTAAGTCGAAAACCTTAAAAGTCGACTTAGGCAAAAATGAGCGTCCTAGTGAATCAAAAACCCGAAATAGCGGTTCAAGCAAAATTTAGGGACAAAAGCATTTTGCTGCATCAGAGGTTATTACCAATGCAAAGATTACTAAGGAAATCCACTTCCACTACTCTTGTCAGAGGCGAAGATTTGGGAAATTCTTAAATAGAAGGGCATGATAGTCGTTGGATTTGATGTACCTTTTTTTTCTCCCTTTTTGCCATTTTTAAATTGTGAATATTCCATGGAGTCTTGTCGTTCGTATGCTACCATTCATGAAATAAAATCAGTTTGAACCATTCAAATATTTGTGATCTACTGTGTTCTTTACCTTTCTTTGTTATACAAAACATCATTTATTTGTCAATAATGATTTTTTATGAAAGCAAGTTTTGAATCAAAAATGATTTTTTAAAGAAAACTTAAACAGAACAAGTAGTTACTCTGGCTTATGAAGGATTTCAGTGAAAATGAATTTGCTTCCCCGAAAGTCTAAAAGCATTCAAAATCTTGATATTGCCACCTCAAGCAACGTTGGCCCCACTAAAGAACAACTTCTCTAGTATCCCTCACTGATGAATGTTTTGAAGAATCATCCTCATAGTAGGAACTTTGACTCTCCCAAGAGATTTATGCTTTTAGCTGGCTTGTCTAAGCCCCATATTATCCCTGGTGAAGTGAATGGGTTTAACCTCTCTGTGTTTTCAAGGACACCTTGTGTTGCGGTGAAAATTGGATAGCAAGCTATTAATTAACTTGAACCTTATTTATTTTACAACCGATCTTTAATTTATCCAAAGGTAAGGTATCAAGAAAGAAAAACCTTTTTCGCGATGTAACGACAATGCTTAAGAGATTCGGGGATCGGGGGTTAGTTATATCTAGGGAAGGTATTAGCACCTTAAATATCTGTAGTACTCTACAGGAACCTTTTGTTTGATTGATCGCTAAGTTTGTGAATTGTACTATAGTTTGGGATAAGGGATAAAGTAAATAAAGGCCTAAGTGGTTCTCTTAGTTTGCTTGCAAAGACGTCGCATCTTCTGCCTACGTATCCTGACTAGGATAGAATCAGAGCAATCGTAGTTCGCCTCACAAGGGAAAAGAACACTTGATGACGATCAAGGTTCAATGGGGAACAAACATGACAATGTTTGTGTGGAGTTTTGACAAAACTCCCTAATCTAAGTTGTAGAAGGGGGAAGTAAGAAATCATGACGATGATTTTTACACAGAGTTGACGAACTCTTTCCTAGGGTTCTAGTTGAAGAACGCTCCTAGTACGGGTGGGTCTTTTAGACTTAAGCAAAGTCTAAGGCTTCTAATCTAAGGTGAAAATGACTTAACAAAGTCAAGGGTGTGATTGAATAAGTTATCCATGACATCGAGGGTCAAGTGGGCAGACCTTCCTTTGGAGGGAGACTGGGGAAATAACTTGGACGAGAACTAACGAGTTTCGTTGCTTGGGGATAAAAGAAAATAAAATGCTATACAAGATGACAATCAAGGTAAATCATAATCATGGTTACAACCAATTAAATAATAAGAGATGGTGAGAATGAAATATGAAGGTAACGGTTAACAGATGAAGTAATCGACATTGTGACAACAGTTCGCATTTAATGGAAATCAACAGATAAAAATGGTAACAGCCAAGAAATAAATCCTATCATGTTAACTAACATGTATAGGCATGGATTCAAACAAGTGTCAAGAAAAATATTGAAAGGAACCACATAAACATTCATCTGTAATCACGTAAACAATTATGAAAACACGCACATTTTCACATGAACAAACTAAGTGATGAAATATGAAAACATGAAAAATAAAAATGTGGAATGAAAGTACACATTAATACGAACACAACAAAAAAAGAACGGACGAAAAATGATGAGACACGAGTGAGATATGAATTTTCGAAGTTTATGTGAAAAATCACAAAAATGGATAAAAAAGTTGCCCTCCTCAGGGGTCGAACTCAAGAGCAAGGGGTGAAAGGCGCATGGTCATACCATTGGGGTGGCTATACATCCATTGATGAATCCACCCCTAATTAATTATAAGGGTAACAATGAACTATGGCTGGGCAAAAACATAAATCAAACCAAATACGTTTTACGCCGTAACTTCCTAACCGTTTATCGAAACGAAACAAATTTTATATGGATTTGGGGTAGAATTGAACAAGGAACATGATAGTGCAATTAGTTTTCAAAAATCATTTGTCCTGTGAAAAACCCGATAGTGGTTTTGTTTTTGGCTTAAAATTGCAATTTCATGTGTACAGCTTCAAACATACATGTTTAATCCAAGACAAACACACATACATCACATGTAAATAGTACTGAAACAACTCAAAACATTTTCAAGGTCAGAACTGAGCTATTGTGAGAAATCACATGTTATTTGCAAACAAGTCAAAAAGTGGTATGCATGAGTAATGGCATCTTCTGTTTCAGGTCAGTAATAATCAAAGCAACATTTCAAACACATGTAATACATGATTGTGAGTGTGTCTATGTGAGATTCAAAGGACTAGAATGGCTGTGTAGTGTTGTGGTTTTCAAAATGTTCATTTGTGTGTTATGTGCATTATGTGGTGTGTGTTTGTGTTCAGATAGTTTTGAAGTGTTTTGATCACACACACACATTACAAATAGTTAACACAAGCTGTTAGAGCATACAAAACAATCCAAAACAAGGCAATGCAAAAACTGGTTGGTGTCATGTCATTTTGGTGAAAAAGAGAGCATTTCATGAGTGAGAATTCAATGTAGTAGGTTTTGATGCAAGATGATCATGTAGGCATGTCATAATTGATGAATATGAAGTGTTAGACCCATCCTTTTGTTCAGAAACAAGCTCATGCAAAAACTGGTATAGTAATGTGTCTTTTTATGAAAAATGAGCATTTGAAAGATGGAATCTCATGGCAGTGTGTTTCTGAACCAAATGACCATGCTATCATCTCAAGAATGTTTAAAGTGAAGTGTGTGCAATGTGGTTTGAGTGAAAAAATGAGTTATGCAAAAAGTGGCTTAGTGTGTGGATGTGTATGTGACAATCATGCATTTGCAAAGTGATTTTTCATGACAGGGTGATTTTCAATGAAATGATTATGCAAACATGTTACAAATGATCAATATAAAGTGTACCAACCATCATTTGTGCACAAAAACAATTAACATGACAGTTAGCATGACAGTTGCAAAATTGAGCAAAAAGTGACATTTGCAAAGTGAGTTTTTGGGCAGTTTGGTTTCAAGCCTGTCCACTTCCTTTTGAATGGTTCTACACTTCCTATATGTCATATGAAAAGAGTTTAAAGCTCCAAATACCATGGAAACTGACAGCTTGAGAAAATAGTACTTGATTTGCAAAAACACACTTAAAACTTGCATTTTGAAAGTCAAAACTTGAGATACTTGTTATAACCATTAAGTGATGGTTTGAACACTTTTAAAATGACATATTTGAAGTGTCTAAACACTTGGTTTGAGTGGAAAAACACTAGAGCAAGATCTGGTATGTTTTTTGCAAAAGAATGCTTGAAAAATACACTTGAAGTTCAAAATCCTCATTACTTGTTGTAACCCTCAAGCCAGGTTCTAGACATGTTTAAAATGATGTGCTTGAGGTGTTTCAACAAGTAATTAAGTTTGAAATGTACCCAAAATCAGAACTGGTATGTTATGCTTGAAAATATGTGAAAAGTGCCTTTAAAAAGTGAGCAACATGAAGTGTACCAACTCTGTACAAAACAACAATTCTAACACCTTACATGAACCACATAGAAAGGTTTCAAAGCATCAAAATATGTCCCTAATCAACAGGTTAAGGAATCACCATAACAAATGCATATCCTTGGCCAAAAACAACTCTTGAAATGAAAAAGACTTATGCTAGCAACAACAAAGCATTCAAGCATGTATACACTCCATAAATATCATGTCAAAACTGTTAGGACCCTTAGAACCACATCATTCCCACAAAATGTAATTTTGACATGTGAACACAAGCATAAGCATCCATATACAACAGCAGCCACAACAAGATCTTGATTCAAGCAAGGATATTGGGAAAACAAGGACATACACATTTTTTATATGTAGCAACAAGTATGTATATCCATTTATAAACAAGTAAACCAATCACAAGTGGAAAATCATGAAGAACAACCCACCCACTTATGTTTTATGCTTCATTTTACCAAACCAAAATATGCAAGACATGAGGAATAATGCAAGAGCAAGGTTTACAAGCTAAATACCTGTGATGATGATCTTAAGCAAGCTAAATACTCCTAGAAAAACCAGAGATGCTCCTCCTTTCTTTGCAAGACTATGGAGTTTGCAAGAATGTTGCAAAAAGGCAATACTCACACCAGTTTGAGTTGCAACAATTCCAGCTGATTTGTGAGGCTTTGAATAGTTGCAATATGATATATAAGAGGTGTTACAAGTGTTACAACACCAAGAAACAAGATGTACCAAGTTTTGGCAATTTAATTGGCTTTTGGTTAAAGTATGATAGGTAGGAGTTTGACTTTTTGATTTCTAAGGTTTTCTAGTGGTTTAATAGATTACACACCTTCTATATGTTATTTAGAAGTTGTGTGGAGGGTGGTTGAGGTGTTGGAAAGGATAGAAATGAATTTGGGCAGATTTCACTTCAAGGCCATTTTGAGTGTTTTTGTGAACTTTGTGATTTTTGAGAAAATTGAAGCAAGATGAGAGAATTGTGATGACAGAGGTTATTTGTGGTTCCTATCAGATGAATTGTGTATGAAATGAGGTGAATGAGCCCTCCTTTTATAGAGAAATGGATTGAGGTGCTTGCTTGAGACATTTCTTCACCATGAAGCAATCTTTGATATTTTTTGATCCACCAACCCACTTGTTGGATTCCTTGGCCATTACTTCTCCCAAAGGGCAAGTTAATTGATGGTTTTCTGATGCAAATGCAGGCTAGAAGCTTTGTAGAGTGGCTGGTTCAAAATTGGCTTTTACACCTCATGCTTGGAAAAGTCAAAAATGGCAACTTTCACTTTATGGCAATGAAACTTCAATCTTTAATTTTGTGATACTTCTATGCATAAATTCTGATCTAACATGCCACACATATTCCATATATCAGTTAGAACGAGTTTGACAAGATGAAGTTGGCCCAATTGGATGGAAGAGATGATTTTGCAATTTTGATCAATGTGGGACTAAAGTGTGAAATCACCAACTTTGCACCTATGTAACTTTCTGCTCATAAATCACCTTGAGGAGTTCTAGTACAATTTAGAAAGACCTCACATAGCTCTAAAACATTCATGTTTTCATGAGTTTCAATTTCTCAAAGGAACTTGGCCAAAATGCCCTCCAAAGTTGCTAAAAATGAGCTTAAAAAGTGAAATTTTCCTAAGTCTTTTTCCCTTCTAGAAATGAACTTGACCATAACTCAAAATCTATGCATTTTCTGATCATGGACCACTCAGGGATTTTTGTAGGACTTGTCAAGAGCTTCCAAATGAGCTTTGAACCAACTCAATTGGATGTGTGGTTAAGGAGTTATGGTTTAGCCCTTTTCAAAACCCTAATTTCCCGATTTCTCGATTACTCCTTCATCCTTGATCCAATGATAATTAAAATTGATATGCAAGTTCAATATGACATAAGGAACAACTTTGTTTCACAACTTGAAGTCCAATTCATAAAATTTGGAGAGTTGACTTTTCGGTCAACCGTACGATCGATCGGTGCCGACTGAGTTGCCTGTTGATATTCTGGACACCCTGAGACATTGACACTTCTTGAATAGACTTTGATAAGCTATATGAACTCCATGGGCCTCAATCCCACCATTATAACATCTTCCAACATCAAAGTCAAACCACAGTTGACTTTTCACTAGTTAAAAACCCTAATCGGGGCCTCCTGACTGCACTGTTCTTGATTCTGAAATGATTTCTTCAAATTGACTTCTCATTTGAATTTGATATTATCTTTGATTGCATTCCATGATTGAATTGGCCCAAATCATTGGTTGATCATTCCCTGGTTGTTTTGAATTTGTCGGTGCGAAAACCCTGATTCACCTGTAATTTGACAATAATGAACTTGCACTGATTTAGGGTTAGATAATTCATGATCATGCTTCTAAAATGATAATGAGAATCTAAGGGGTCAAAATTTGGGGTACAACACCTTGGTTTCCTAGATTCAGTGTGACATTTTTGTTTCCCCAGCGAAGTAGATTGTGATATGTCTTCCCCTCTAAGTCTTCTGTTTTCGTGTCTCTCGTTAGAGTTGGTTCTTACGCATCTTTGAACATTTGCATCATATCATAGCATTTGCATTTAACATATCTTTTTCAGTTGCGTTTGTTTGGATGTTGCTTTCGTTTTTAAGTCCAGTTGTAAGTGGCAACCTTTCGCATCTGTTGTGGCTGTTGTCCATATTTATCTCCCGCAGAGCCGCTTGGCTCCCCTTTTGAGATCTTTGGTTATCACCAAACCTTTTTAGATCAGTTATTGCTGCCATATTTTTCCCTTTGGTTGTAACCAATTTCCCCTGAAGTCTAGTTGCTACTAGCCCCCTATTTATTTTGCTTGTCTGGTCGTCTCCAGATTCCCATGTGAAGTCTAGTTGTAACTAGCAATTTCTAGCAGAGAATCTAATTATCGTTGATGTTTTTGTATGGTAGTTACCAGTATTACCTTGTGAGGTTAGTTGTTATTATTTCCTCAAATCATTTTTGCTATCTAGTGATTACCAGTTTTTTCCCCATGAAGTCTAGTCGTTGCTAGCTCGCCTGAAAGTCCTGTGATATTTTGATTGGCATTGTTTAAAATCCAATTGTTATTGGTATTGCTGATTTGGTTGTCACCATATCTATTTGAAAGTCCAGTAATGTTTTGATTGGAATTGTTTAAAGTCCATTTGTTATTGGCATCTCAGTTTTTGGTCGTCACCAATCCTCAGAAAGTCCAGTAATGTTTTGACTGGCGTTGTTTAAAATCCAATTGTTATTGGTATCGTCAATTTGGTTGTTACCATATCCCCCCCTGAAAGTCCAGTAATGTTTTGACTGGCGTTGTTTAAAATCCAATTGGTATTGCTGATTTGGTTGTCACCATATTTATCTAAAAGTCCAGTAATGTTTTGACCGGTATTGTTTAAAGTCCAATTGTTATTGGCATCTCGGTTTTTAGTCGTCACCAATCCCATGAAAGTACAGTAATATTTTAAATGGCGTTGTTTAAAATCCAATTGTTATTGGCATCGCCGATTTGGTTGTTACCATATCTGCCCTGAAAGTCCAGTAATATTGGTGTTGTTTAAAATCCAATTGTTATTGGTATTGCTGATTTGGTTGTTACCATATCTGTTTGAAAGTCCATAAATGTTTTGACTGACATTTTTTTAAAGTCCAATTGTTATTGGCATCTCGGTTTTTGGTCGTCACCAATCCCCATAAAGTCCAGTAATGTTTTGACTGACGTTGTTTAAAATCTAATTGTTATTGGTATTGCTGATTTGGTTGTCACCGTATTTGTTTGAAAGTCCAATAATGTTTTGACTGGCATTGTTTAAAGTCCAATTGTTATTGGCATCTCAGTTTTTGATTGTTACCATATCCGCCCTAAAAGTCCAGTAATGTTTTGACTGGCATTGTTTAAAATCCAATTATTATTGGTATCGTCGATTTGGTTGTTACCATATCCCCCCTGAAAGTTCAATAATGTTTTGACTAACATTGTTTAAAGTCTAATTGTTATTAGCATCTCGATTTTGGGTCGTCACCCTATCCTTTTGAAAGCCCAATAGTTATTGGCATTGCTAAACCCAATTGTTATTGGTACCATCAATCTGGTTGTCACCAGTCTGATAAGTCTAGTTGTCACTAGCATCATTTAAAGCCCAATGATTATTGGCAGTGTTCACTTAATCCTGATCTTAGGATGGTTGGTTGTTACCAGCATTCCCAGTGAGTCTTAGGATGTTTTGTTTGTCACCAACATCTTCGGTCATTTCCTGAAGGTCCCGTTTGAACTCTTCTTTATAAGGAAATTCTCCATTTTGGTTTAGTCCCTGGTGGAGTTTTGTTTCCCTCAGTGGAAATTTTGTTTCTTTTTGCATTTCCCCAATGGAGTTTTGTTTTCTTTATTTTTTCCCCAGTGGAGTCGGTTCATGCCCTTGTTGGGCGATTATTTCCTCTAGAGTGTCACACTGGTCATGTTTGGACCTCGGGCCTGATCACTTTAGATTTCCCCTTTTGTCTCAGCTTCCTCAGTGTTGCTGACTTTCCCCTAGTGAATGGTTATTCATTGTGTTGGCTTTCTTCCGTTTGCTTGTGTGTCTGTCTGCATCTTGCATTTGTTTATTTCTCATCATAAAGCATCATTGTAGAGTTAATGGCATGTCAGCACTTGCAATTTTTTTGTCTTCCTTAACATATTATTGCATCTAAGGGACAAAATTTTCGGTTTTCTATATTTAAATACCATTCACCGTGATTATATGGAGATTGACATCTCTCATACCATCTGGTAAAGTTATTTAAATATGGGCAACTTCCATACCATAATTATTTACCTCTAGATTCCATTACCATTCTAGAAGCATCAAGCATTATTTCCTAACCCTAACCTTGTTCAAGTTTGTTGTTATTAAGGTTCATCTGAATTAGGGTTTTGCACCTCTGGAGTCAAAAGGATTATTGCTTGATCAGTCAAGGTTTTAGATTTATCATCATCAAATAAAGTACCCACACATTTAATAAGTTTATATTCAACAAGAATCAAGTGTTAATTGATCTCACTACAAGACAATTGAAGCTCAATTTCATCTGGACCCAAATTAGGGTTTTGTCAAGAAAAGTCAATTGTGCCTTTGACTTTTGGTCCAAGTATGATCTCAAGCCTTGATACATGATTCAATATGATCATATACATATTTAACTAATGAGTTTGATCATGAAGATATGTTTAACTAATGACTTTTGGTTCGAATTGGAGCATCCAAGCCAAATTTCATGAAAATATGTTTAACTAATGAGTTTGATCATGAAGAAATCAAGATTTGAGAGGTTTCTTGCAAAAGAAGAAACTTATACAACTTAAAAATTTTATAAGTGTGGAAAAATTGTGCCAACTTGGGAAGGCGATAACTTCCAATTTCACACATCCATTTTGTGAGTTCCAAAGATCAATTTGTATATCTCCTAATGTAATACTAAATTTTCCTAGTGACCTATGAGAAAAAGATGCTTAGATTTTGAGTTATGAAGCTTCAAAGTGTGGAGGAATTTCAAAACACTTAGAAAATTTAAAAGACAACTTTGTTACTCCAATTTTCAGTCAACTTCAAGGTCAATTTTCATCATAATCCCTTGTGATTCAAGGAATTCTCAAAACATGAGTTTTTAGGGAATGTTTAGGGCTTTCCGCAAAGTACAAGAACTCCTTCGTAGAATTTGTGAGCTAGGAGTTTCGAAAGAAGTTGGAGTCTAAAACTTGATTTCTAGGTCATGACCTCATGGATTCACTCTTGAAAAACCACTAAAATCTCCAAGATTTAATATGGCAGACCCTATTACTTGCTAATATGGCTTAAATTAGATAACTACACATGCTTTTGGTGCATTATCCAAAAGGTTGAAGCTTAATTTCAAAGATATTACCATTTTTGGCATAAAGGCATGATTTCCATTTTGATAAAGGTAAATTTATGCACAAAACCAGCTTCTTAAGCCTCCAACTTGTCCTCTCAGCACTCAAGCATTTTTAAAGTCAGAAGCAATATCTCAACCATTCAAGATCTCATTATACTTTGCCTTGAAACCATGGAAAACCACAAAACACTAAGTTGGAATCCAACCAAACTAGACAAATCAAGTGAACCTTCAAAAGATCAGCATCTTGCATTCCAAACCCTCATTTGTGTCAAAAACACCATATTACACAAAGCTCCTCAAAATCATTTCCAGCCACTAAACCACTAAAACAATCACTCTAACACATTACAAAACATCTATTAGAGGTGTTTAAATCATTATAATCATCAAAAAACCAGAAAATTCAAAAGTCAACTCTCAAACCTCAAAGGTTTGACTTTCTGTATTTTTACATCCAAAATATTGTCCAATTCATTTCCAAACCTTCAAATCCTTCAAACGCTCTCTAATAAACATCCCTAAATTTTCATAAACCTTGTTTTACTTCTGTTACTTCATTTATTTGAAGTTCCTTTTGGCCACTTTTGACATTTTGCAAGAGGGAAACTCTATTTTGTTCCAGCTGGATTCTCTTGGTTCCAAGCATCTTAAAGCTCCATAAGAGGTCTATAAAAGGTGTCCAAGGCATCAAAGTATTTTTGTATTAAGTCTTGTGGAAGTTTCAAGTTTTCTCCAAGAGGTAAGTTTCCTCAAACTTGGCATTTTTCAAATCATGCTTTCTTTTGATGCACATTGATCATAGAGTTGTTTGATATGTCATATGTGATGTGTTAGAACCATTTCTTGTTGTTTATCATGTTTGAATAAGATTGTGCCATATAAAATGCAAGAATATGTTATTTTTTATTATGCTATCGTGTTTTAATTTGGAGATATTTTTAGACAAAACCAATGGTACTAGTGAATTCCTTGTGAAAAAATACGCAAGTTTGATTTTTGTTTCATTGAATTTCATGGAGTATTGAGAGAGATGCAGGTGCTCTTGCAAAGCTGAATTTTGGAGAAGATGAGGTTTGGATGGCATATTGGGAAGGCTTTAGGTAACTTCCTATGGATGTATCACCACTCTGATGGTTTACCATGCGCGCTCTAATACCTTCTTGCCTTGTCTGAGCTAGGTTCGGTTCTGCTGATCAACCCTTTTTGCTTTTTTCCCCATTTTTAAAGTTGATTACTTATATTATCTCTCCCTCATCATTGTGTCACAATGCACTTGTAGTTCATCTAGCTAATGTTTTGAGCCAATAGCCTCGAGTGTGTGGGTTCAAACCCCATTGAGTGCATCCCCTTATTTTTAATACATTTTTTAATGTTTTTCTTCACAAATTGAATTGATCATAACTTCTTTGATTTTTATCACTTTGATCCCATTCTTTTTGCTAAATTCTCATGCTAATGTCTATTGTTTTTCTATGTCAAGAAAAAAATCCAAAAATAATTATTTATTTATTACTTGTGCATGTTCAAAGTTTGTGACATTTTAGGGTTTCTTAGGCTTTGTCTTGATCGTTTTGATTGATTTCTTTCATTCCTCTTGCTTGTATGAATCCAATATGACTTGTATGAACCTCACTTGATATATGAATATACATACCCATTTTGTTACATGATGGTTGTCACTTTTTCAAGTTCATTTTCATATATGAATATATGTTTGAATATCATAGAACCTTGGTTGTTACCTTGCATTTGACATATGTTTCTCTTCCATTGATTGAATAATTAGAATGTGTACATGTTTAATGTATTTCATACATTACTTTGAGTGTTCTTATATGCTTCTTGTTTTACTTTGAAACATGTTTGGTATGCATGAATCTTCTTTGAGATGCTTCTCATTGTTGCTTGTATCCATGCTTAAATATGATTTATGCCTGTTAATCTTGACCTATGAACTTTGTCATGATAAGTAATGTTTTAACTTATGTATGATTCACTTGTCACTTATGCTGTTTGGTCTTGTAATAACCTTATTTCATAGACCTTTATATGTTGTAATATATATGTTTACCATTAGGTTTGATAATTCTATGGATGAATACTTGGTCATAACCTTGTTATTATCTTTGCTTGATGTTGTCACATTCTTACCCTTATCTCTCTTGGTTGTTACCATGACTTTATATCTTCATCATGTTTGAATGAATTTATATGTGTGCTTAAGCTTTGACAATTTCCCCAAGTGATGTAGCTTGTTAGCTCTCATCCTCAAAGTTACCTTGTGTTCCATTCCAAAGGAAAGTCTCTCTATTGACTCAATGTCATAAATAGCATTTTGTTCCCATCTCCCTTTGACGTTGTTAAAGTCATTAGGAATTTTAAAGAACCTTATCCCTTTGACTTTGTCAAGTCAAGACCTTTAGCATACCTTATTAGGAATCTTATAACTTAGAACTTAGGCCTAGAGTTTTCTAACTCTATGTGTGTACCATTGTTATGGGTACTCACTTCTCCCCCTTTGACTTTTGTTAAAGTCAAACCCCCTGTTTAGTCTTTCAACTTAGACTTAAAGAGTTTGTTAACTCTATATAAGTATCATTGTTATGGATGCTTATTCCCCTTGAACCTTGACCATAGTCAAGAGTTCTCTCCCTATTTAGGAGAACTACGGTTGCTCTGATTCCATCCTTGTTAGGATACGTAGGCACGAGATACGACGTCTTGGCAAACATACTTAGTTTACAAACTCATAGGTATTTATCTTTAGTAATCTTTACCTTAGCACATAACGATTAGCAAACAGACATTGACACAAACAAAACTACCAAACAAGAGACTCATGTAGAATACTACAGATACTTAGGATGCTAATATATTCCCTTAGTATAACCAACACCTGAACCCCCCCGATCTCTTATCTTCGTTGTTACCTAGAGCACTTAGAGTTTTCTTCAATCTTTACCCTTTCCTTTGGATAAATCAAAGTTCGGTGGAGAATATTTAAAGATTTATGATTCAAGTTAATTAATAGCTTGATATCCGATTCTCACCATAAAACTATCCTCTCCACAACATCTTTATTAACTCTCTTTCAAGATGTCTCAACATCTCATTTCATCTCCAATAAATTCTCTTGAAGAGAATGTTGATTTGTCTTCTTCAAAGGATATGGTTGATCCTATCTCTGCTATGGGAACTACCAATGAGGAAGTGATTGATTCCATGTCGCTGTCAATGGTGCCTTGCTCTAAGAACATGCAAAAGAAAGATAAAACCCCCTTCCAAAACTAAGAAGACCCATGCAAAAAGTAAGTCTTATAAATCCTTCTCTGATGTTAAGAAGGTTCACACCGTGTCTAGCCTATATATTGACCCCATTAAAACTGGTACCACTAAGTCTGATGCTAAGAGAACCTCTGAAACTGTGACTGAAACCCCTAATCTTGATGAATATGAGAAAAAGGCTATTGATAGAATCATTTGTAGGTTTGTTTCCTCTGTGTTGAAAAAGCTAGGTCAAAAGATGCGACAGATGTTACATCATCTTTGGCACAGGAAAATGCTTCTACTGTTACTACCATCATTAGTTCTACCAGTGATGTGTCTGGTTCTTCTAAAAACTGACCCCCATAATATGTTGAGAATCAAGGTGTGTCTGAAAAAAAGAAAACTCCAAGTAGGAGGAAGGATGTTCCTACTAATGTTGTCAACACTGATGAAATGTTATCTGATGAAGAAGTCATTACTAAAAACTTTTCCCTTGGTATTGCCAAAAGGATTAAGAGTAAGAAAGGTAAAACAATTATTATTAAGAACACACCTTCAAGGAGTGTTAAGAAGAAATCAGTTGTTGGCCCTACAAAATCTTGGAGTAAAGTAGCTTCTCCCTCTAGAAAGAGAAAGGTTGTCTCTTCTAGTGATTCAGAATATAATGTTAAGGATAATGTCCAAGACATCATTCCTATGAAGAAATAGGTGATAAAAAAAACCTATGTGAATATGCCTGATGCACCTTTGAACAACATTTCCTTTCACGCTATTGAAAATGTGAAGCAATGGAAGTATATGTATCAAAGGAGGATAGCTCTGGAGCAAGAGTTAGGACAGGATACCTTGGAGTACAAGGAAGTCATGGAGCTTATAGAACATGTTGGGCTGATAATATTTGTAACTAGTTTTGCAAAATGCTATGAAGTTTTAGTGAAAAAAATTATTGTGAATGTTCCCTCTGAGTGTGCTGACAGGAAGGATAAAGACTTTAGAAAAGTGTTTATGAGAGGAAAGTGTGTGGAGTTCTCTCTAACTATAATTAATAGGTACTTAGGAAGAAGTGAAGATCCTCAGGCTGAGCTCGAAGAATCAGATCACCAGATTTGCAAGGAGACAACTACAAATCAGGTTGAGCATTGGCCTAGGAAAGGGAAGCTCTATGCTGGGAAACTTAGTGTCAAATATGCAATTCTGCATAGAATAGGAGATGTTAATTGGGTACCTACCAACCACACCTTAATTATCACAATTGGATTTGGTAGGTTCATCTATGTTGTTGGAACCAAAACCAGTTTTGGTTATGATGCATACATTCTTTATCAAACCTTAAAGCATGTTGGAACTAGTGTTATGAAAATGACAATAGCCTTTCCATCTCTTATATGTGGTATCATTCCAAATCAGCATCCTGGTATCTTGACTAGTACTGACAGTGCTTGCAAAAAGGAATCTTATTTGTCTCTCCACTATAAATTGTTTGTAGGAAAACATGTCCCCGATATTGTTCTGACATCTGCTAAGAAGGTTGGGCATTCAACTTCAAAGGTTGGGATTATAGCCGAGCTGAAAGAAGCATGCAAGGAGCTGGATGGTGTTATTCGTGCAAGCACATAAAGGAATCTCAAGTTTGAAAGGATGATTAGATTTCTAACTGAAGAAGGACATACTGTTGCTAATGATGATGAGGAAGAAAATGTTAATGATGATGAGGAGGAAAATGGTGATAATGGTGATGCAAGCCTAGCTTCTTCTAGTTCATATGGTTCTTTTGGAAACTGATGTTTATTTATGTTTATTTTGTTGTTTTTGTTGTTTCATTTTGGGGATTTTCCCAGGATTATTTTGGCACCTTGATTGCATAGTTTCTACTTCTGTTCTCTTTAATATTTACTACCTTTGTCATATTGCGGAAAAAAAAAGAGGGAGTCGTATTAGTAGTGTTGTGTGATTCTATCTTTAGGAGGAGTGTACAGATACAAATAATTTGTTTTTCTCTGGTTTGGTGTTGAGGGGGAGTATAATTTTTTGTGCTTTAGCTCTGGCTTGCTAATGTGTTGTAATGTTAGACTTCATGTCTTGACATTAGCAGATAATTTTTTTAGTCTTCAGATGCATATGTTTATGTTGGTTGGGTGTGAAGGTTGCTTAATTTTTTTTAGCCAAAATTTTCCAAAGAGGGAGATTGTTAAGTCTTTAGTTTTTATGATTGACATTAATTTTGGTAAAACATGTTCTTCAGCAAGATGTTGAGCAATATTTTTGGACATGTTGATAAGACATCTTTGTAGGATTTGTTTTCTTTTTAGGACTTGTTTTTTATTCACTCATTGAAAGATTTGTTTTAATATCTGGAGATTTTATGAAGTTTATAACACATAGCTTTTGGTTTAAGGAGTTGATTCTCTAGAAGATTTGATTGGATTGAAATTTGTTTAAACAAGATTTAAAAGGAAAATCAAATCGACTCCTATTTCAATGCAAATATATTATGCATGATTTGTGAAGCTTAATTGATTGGATTTTCTGCTAAATTAAGCCAAAGCCCATGCTCTCCAAAAATCTATTTAAGAAGATCACTGATAACCTAATGCAACGATTGATTTCGTGCGTTGCTGCTTGTAGTTTGTCATTAAGGTTGTGTTCTTTGTATCTTGTGAGCCTCTCTTATATCTATATGATACCAGAGTAGGATTGTGTTTGAGTTGTAAGTTTTTAATTATCCACAAGCTTTTAAGCAAGGATAATTATGTGTCTTTAAAGTGTGTCTTCTAAACTTTGATTATTTTATTCATATCATTGTGTGTGATTTAAGGGAAGTGATAGGGGTATCATATTTAGGAGAGCCTTATATAGAAATATCAAGGGTAGATATTAGGTGAGAAGGTTGTAAACCAGAGGTTGTTTGTTGAGAACCTTCAAACTGATTCTATTTTAGTGGATTTTCTTCCTGACTTGGATACTCCCAAATGTAGGTGATGTTACACCGAACTGGGTTAACAACTAAGTGTGTTATTTACTTTATGCAATTCTGTTATATTACCTTATCTTTAAGTTATGTGAAGTTCATGTATTAGTGTCGTGACATCTCTTTCGACATCTCATATATGTTACCAGAATTTCACTGATATTTCTCTTCCTCTCTTATCTACCTCTTATCCACTTCTTCTTATCCACATAAATATATATACTATATAATATATCTATAATATACAATATTAAGTAATGATACAAAATATCTCAATTGATATTTTGTCTTCTAGTACCAATTGACAAATTATTAATGTTATCAAAATGCCCTCTCTTGTACTTATTAAAAATGGTCAGTCTCTTTTAATAAAGATTGATCTCTTCAGAGTTCATTGATTACTCTATTGGTCACAACTAACAATATTTAGAGCACATAGGAGCTCAAATTATTCCAACTGACAAGTGATATAATATATAGGAACTCAGTTGGTCTCAACTAACAACTAATTGAGCATTTAAGGGAATATGAAATATTACAATTGAGATCTAAGAAGTTAACCCCTAAATCCATCAAACCGTGTCAAATTCTTCGACTTGTAAGACCCGTAGCTTATCAAATTGCACTACCTACGAATTTGGCTAACCTACATAACGTATTTCATGTGTCTCAACTAAGGAAGTATATGGCTGATCCTTCACATGTCATCACACCTGATGATGTCCAACTTAAAGAGAATCTCTCATTCAAAGTTCCTCCAACAAATATTGCAGATAAAAGTGTGAGACACCCGAGGGGAAAGGATATCAAGTTAGTCAAGGTGATTTAGAATCAGACAACATGTGATTCTACATAGGAACGAGAGGACGACATGAAAGAGCTTTACCCCAACCTTTTTACGATAGTCTAGTTTCGAGGATGAAACTATTTTAAATGGGTAAGTATTGTAAGACTCGTATTTTTAATTATTAGTCAAGAACCTTTAGTCTTCATTCTTAGTTAATTATCAAACAATCTATTTTCATTGATTTACTTTGCAACCATAATATTATGAGTTTCTAATTGGTTGTCCTTAATTCTTAATTTATAAGATGTTTTAATTATTAATTGTTATTTTGTTGATTTATTTATTTTGTGTAGAGTAATATATAATGGTTGACAATTAAACTAAATTAAATCAAAGTATATGATAATTACAAAAATTAATTAAGTAATATATAATAGGATGTGAATATTGAAAAACAAAGATAGATGTAACACAATGTGAGTTTTGGATGGTTAGTATATAATAATTTTAATAATAATATTAATAATAAAACTAAGTCAAATAATTTTCCAACTGGTTCCATATTATTCTCTTAGAATCCCCATTTTCCCTCAATTTCCATATCTAAATTTCCATGTCATGCAAACCCTTCACAGAACTAAAAACTCTCATAGAAAATATTTCTGCTCACCGGAAATTTTGCAACATTAATAACCCTTCCACTGTGTTTTCAGTATTATTCTAAGAGTGCATTTTAAAGTTGTCGTTCTGTAGTCATATCAAAGAGTCTCTTTCGATTCATAGTGAAATACAGGTAAGAGCTTTTTCCATTCAATTTTAAACTAGACTTAAGTTAGAAGTTGGAGAGATATCATATGCATTTCATTCCTCTCTTTATTGATTTTTTCAAAACACATTTTATTTTGGGTCTGTAAATTTAGTAAGTTATCGATGTTCTAAATTGTTATTTTCAATATTTAGTTCTTTAATGATTTTGATTTTGGCTGTTAAATGTATGTGTGGCTGGTTATGATAATTGTGTGTTATTAAAGTTATGCTAAATTAAAGAAATGTGGGTTGAATTTTTAAATCAAAATCTGGGGTGTTATAAATATCAAAACTTAAATCATGATTTTCATCATTATAAGGAATGTGTTTTCTTTAGAGAATAATTGATCATCTTTTCTTGGGTAGCCACGATCAATGGTTCGATCATATAAGTTTTCTTACCTAGGTCAACCGTGTAAATCGTAACTCATCAGTTTGTACATCAATGTTATTGCCAACCCACTTGCATTAAAACAAATGCACTTTGAATAGAACATAATAAATCTCCTAAATATCCTCAATGATCCCAAAGTACCTAGTAGATGCCAATATATAATTCTTATCTTCCGAGCTAAAGAAATACATAGATTCAGCTTCAACCATAACCCCACTATTTTGTGTTGTACTTTGATTATCTTTTGATTTTGTATAATAAAAAAATTAGTAATGTCGTATATAGTCCAAGCTATTACATTAAATTTATGCAAATATGACATCCATTTAATTATCTTGGATGCACTATCATAATTAGAAATTCTTTCATTAAACCAACTTATAAAAATCTTGTTATGCTCTTTCAACAACCACTTGTCACTCATTCGGTCATATTTTTCCTTGATAAGTCTTTTGTGAGTAGATAAGTATTCTTCTACTTTATCAACATTATTCAATATAAAAAAAATTTCTTAAAGAACTATATCTTGAGGCATTGAAATAACATTTAAACTTTGAGTACCTCTACCTCCATATCTATCAGCATGACGAGACTTTGGAATTTATATAGACTCTACTTCTGACAAATAGTTTGAACATAACTAAACAACTTGCTCTGTGATGTACCTTTCAACTATCGAAGCTTTCGATCCATGATGATTATTCTTATATCCTTTAAAGATCTTGATGTATCGCTCTATTGGATACATCCACCTTAAACCAATTGGACCATAAAATATGATTTCTCTTACTAGATGGACAATTAAGTGAACCATAATGTTAAAAACTGATGGAGGGAAATATATCTCTGATTGACGCAAGATTATTGCAATCTCATCTTCTAATTTATCTATTTTTTTAAATCAAGAACTTTATTACATATATCATTGAAGAATAAGCACAATATGGTTATAGTTACTCTTACATTTTTTGGTAGGATGCCACAAATATCCACTAGTAGAAATTGTTGTATCAAGACATGACAAACATGAGATTTTAAGCATGTTAAATTAATATATTTCATTGATACAAGTTTCTTGATGTTTGATGAGTAACCTTGCAGAACTTTGATACCATGCAAACACTCGCATAAAATTTTCTTTTCCTTTTTAGATAGAGTGTGACATGTTGGAAGCAAATAAGTTCATTTTCCTCTTTACTTTGTAGCCAACTATTTCTGATACCGATCTCCACCTTATTTATGCGCGAATTATTACTACCTTTAGTCTTGCCTAAAATTTTTAGAAGTGTTCCAATCAAACTATCACACACATTTTTCTCCACATTGTCGCTACTGCGAAAATCGGCGCCGGCTGAACAGAAGAGTCGCCACCGTGCGTTATTTATCCCACAGGAGGGAAAGGAAAGGCTCAGAGTAAACCTCGCACAACACGGGAAAGGTATGGTCGTCGCGACCAAAACCTGGGTTCGGGAGTCGGTTACGCAAGGGGAAGGTATTAGCACCCCTCACGTCCGTCGTACTCGACGGGATCCATGCTTGTTTTCGGGTATGGATTGTTATTCTATCTACTCTACAGGTCAGGGGTTAAAAGAAAATAAAATGACTCGGCAAAGTATCGCACTTTATGCCTACGTATTCCCGTCTGGAACGAGAAATCAGAGTCAACGTAGTTCGCCTACCTACGGGAAAGGAGGGGAAGGTTGCTCGCTAGGATATCGCATCCTATGCCTACGTACTTCCACACAACATGGAAGATCAGAGCAAACGTAGTTCGGGCCACGTACGACACAAGTATGTCTTGATTGATTTTATTCCTTCTGAAAAAGGTTTTTCTGATTAACAGTCCAAGCGGACAAAAATGACGTCTTGATGAGTTCACATTCTTTTACGGAAGAAGTGTCTTTTATTGGGTTTGGAATATTTATTGTGTTTTTCTGTTTGTTTTGAGGAAGAAGAGACAGAACTCTAACCTACGGTTGCGAAGGGAATCAAACTAACCTAATGTTATCATGCATGGGTTAAGACCTAGTGTCTATCATGTTCCTCTCTTGCGCAGAGAGAAACAGAGATCCTAAGGGAATAGACGAAAACAGAAACAATAGCAGATATATACAGTAAAGCAGTAAAATGCATGGATGCAACAGTACAAGCGAGGCAAGGGAGTCCCACTCAACCTCGAACCTAGAAAACAATAGGCAAAAGTGAACAGGATTCACCTTCAACCCAACAGGGTAAACAGCAAACAATACAGTCCGGAAAACCAATCAATACATCAGAAATGAAATACAGCAAAAATAAACAGCCACAACAGCTCTGCATCAACATCTGACTTCAAGTAATCTCCAATCAGCTACAAGCATCAATCTCCATCTCCACAGCCTTCCAGCAAGGTCTTGATCATCAGTCTTCCATCTACAATGGCTTTTCTTCAAGTCTCAAACTCCCGGGAGGAATATCAGTCAACAAGATGAAGTGAATGAATGTTAGACAGTCAATTACCTACCAAGGGTGGTTCATTAACTGTTAACATTGTACAGACAGTTTTCTCTCAAAAGTTTTATCTTTCAAATACATTCACTGATCCTTCCAAAGGAAGGAGGTGGATATTTGAAAGAGACTTTGAATCATAGAGAAAGGATGGATGCAGACAAGGCATTCCATGTTTGAGAAACAAGCTTTCTCATCTAGAGCTCTGCCTAGCTCCTAAACCCTAGTCTCCTCAACAGCTGCTAGTAGGAATCTCCTCTTCAATTCTGGAAGTTGGTCTTCAGTCTCTGATCTTCACAGGGCTTCATCATCACAAGTCTTCAGCTCTCCCAATCCCCAAGCAATCCCAATACCCACACAAACAAATTATAATCCCCAAAGGGGCACACCACACCAGTCAAACAAAGACAGATAGTATTAATAGCAGTAGGGGAATCCTAGTGATTTTTAAGGGATCTAATAACTACCCATAGTCCCTATAGTCCCATATCTAAAATATTCAATCTCTAAGTCCTAAGGGAAATGATTCAATTCTCCTAAGTCATCACTTAAACCCTAATTTTGTTCATGTTGTTCTCACCTAAACTAATCACCTAAAATTAAGTCCTAAAAATGGGAACTAAATTTTATATACAAGCTAACATTATCTATTAATCAATCCTAAAAAGAATGGACAAGAAATATTAAAGCAACTATGCAAACTAAAATCACCAAATTCATGTATCAAACAAAATATTATTTACACCTAATAAAAGAAAAATATGCCTAAAATATAAAAATGAAATGAATTATTAATTTTTTTTGTAGGATAATTTTCTTGACAGCATTATGAAAAGAATGCAAAAAGAACCAATTAAAAATATGCATTTTTCCATTTTTTATGAATTTTGAAAGAATTAAAAAAAATGAATGAAATAATATGAATTAAAGGGAAAGGGGTGCAGCGAGTAAAAAATCCAGTTAAAACCATGAACTGGGCCAGGCAGTGGGGGTATGAATAGCAGTTTTGCACTAGGCCCAGAAAGCATCAGAAAACCAACAAAAAATAAAAACTGGGAACGGTGTAAATAGCAGGTTTTGCAGTTCATTTTGAGCATTGGGCCTGGTTTGGGGGTGTGCATAGCATGAGAGTCCAAAGCCCATTCAGAAAACTTAAATGAAACGGGGCGTTTTATCATTCAAACTTCCCTCCGTTTTTCTCATTCAATCACGGCCATTGGATTGAATTAATTGGTCAAATGTCAAAGCCAGATCGTGTGGCTCCCATGTCATCTTCAACCTTGAGTAAACCCTAACCCTGAAATTCTTCTCCCATGCACGATTTTCCACGCCTCTGCTCTCCCTCATCTCGCCACGAAATCAGACAATTCCAAAAGCAAAATTGCTCTAGGACAATCCCTCTATACAACCATAGCAACCATTCCCTCTAAAGCTCAAACAATAACCAAACCCGATAGGAATACCAGTCGGAATCCACCATTAACACCTGTCATCGCTTGCTCCAAACCTCACCAATTCTTACCCTAAACTGATCTACACTCCATGCTGATTAACCTGAGCTACTTATTTAAGATTTTCTTGCCATGTCCTATGAGATATAAACCCTAACAGTTCTTGCACACCAATGGCAACCTTCATGGAATCTCTTCAAACTTTGTGGAATTCATCATCTAACCTAACTTAACCATTCTATGCTAACAAATCCCTAACATGCTAGCTAAACCATGCAATTCGAGCAGAAATACCAACCTGGTTCAAAATGGAGAAACAGCTATCGAACTCCTTGATCCAATGCTTGCAGTGACTTGAAACTGATCCACACACTCCAACTTTGATTCTGTATGCAAAGATCCTAACTCAACCTTCTTGTATCTTGTGATTCCAACTTCTTGCACCTTGGATGATGGAACTTGTATGGCACGATCCTTGCTTAATTCAGCCAAATCTTGAGGTGAATTATGATCTATGGATGATAATGATGAAGACCAGATCAAGAAATATGAAAATTGAAGGAGATTTGATGAAGTTTTGAAAGCTTTTGCAAAATGGAGAAATGGAGTATAACTTGTGTTTGTGAGCAATGTGAAGCACCAACCCTTGCATGAACCTTCTCATATCAATATATACATGACATTAGAACCTCCTAGAAACTTGGAGAAACTTCCCTTGTATGATTTTCCTTGGATTTGGCTTATGTTTCTTCCTTTGTAAGCAACCTTGCATAACTCCCAAAATTTGAACTAACCTCAAAATTCCACTTTAGCCAATGTTCTAAAAATGACTTTTCCATTCAAAATGACCTATAATTTTGTCCCATTTGGTCAAAATATGAAAAATCTCATTTTTTAGGTCATTTTTATTCATTAAATCCACCAATTTCGAAACCTTGTGCTATGAATCTTTCCAATCTTTCATGGTAACTTTTCTAGACTCAAAATGTCATTTGGAACAAGTTTGATGTTGTAAAGTTTTCCATTTGAAGCTTACTTATATGAGTTTTGGGCATAGGCTTGAAATGACCTGTAATTCTCAGATGACCAAAATACCCTTTGCTTGCCAAGACCATAAGTAGAGTTCCATAAATCATATGAAGGCATACCATACCATTATAGAAAGCTAAGACAATGAGGAACAACTCTTATGTTGACCATAAATTCATTTGAAACCTCCTTGAGGGGTAAAAATTGCTTGGAAGTCAAGTCACTTTCACAGACAAAATTTCAGATACCTTAGATGACCTGTAACCTGCAAGGACCACAACTTGAGTTCTATAAATCTCCTTGATGTCTTCCACCACTCAAATTAAAGGTCTTGATATCCTCTACAAGTTTCATGTTGGCCAAGGATCCATTTGAAGCTTGCATTTTGAATTATCTTGCTTGGAAGTTTGACCTAAACTAGGGGATTTTACACAGAAACCCTAATTTAGAAACTCCTCTTCTCCTTGATTTCTCTTGAATTCTTCTTGGCATATCACCATATCCTCTTCTACATGTCAAATGATGAACCCCACATCTCTCCAATAGACCTTAATGCCTTTTTAATCAGTCAATTGACCTAGAGTTGACCTAGAGTTGACCACAGATGAAACCCTAGTTGACTGCCTTCAACTGCAATACTTGTGATCATACCAATGACTTGTCTCCTTCTCCAAATGACTTTCTAAGCCCACCATGATGTCTAAATACTCTCCATGCCTTCAATTCACAGCTCACAACTTCCTTGTTGATCCTCAGATACCCTCAGCTAGGAGATAGATGCCCTGCTTGATCCAATAACCTCTCTGCTTTCAAATTCTTTCTGATGACCTGAATGTGCTTGAATTAGACTAATAACCTCTTGATAGACTCATAGAGATGAGAATAATGATTGGTCCCCTGTTGGATGACTTACTATGCTTATGCTATGCAGATGAGTGGATTATGTGCATGACCCTATATGCAGATGCTAATGATATTGAAACATAAATCAAGTGAATAAGGGTGAGCAAATTCTAGGGTGCAACAGCTGCCCCTATTCAAGCGACTTGGACCCGATTGGGTGAAGAGCGAACGACCTTCAAACATTCGAGGTACAAGACGGTTGAATATTAAGAACCCGGAAATTTGCCAACCGCCGAAATAAACTGCGCCACTGCTTGGGGATTATTTTCATCAGCCTGAAAAGCTTCTCTCATTGCAAGAATAAATCTTTGCTTGTCCATGTTAGGACGCCTGCGTCGTCAACACAAAGAAATCTCAACCAAACCTGTCCACGTTAGGACTCCACCTGCTGTTAACCCGAAAACTCTCGGCAACTTCGCTGGGGATAATTCGTCTGCACTTCATCAGAAATAAATCGTCCCCGTTAGGAATAAACTCTTCCACGCCAGGAATAACACTGTCCACGTTAGGACTCAACTTTCCACGTTAGGAATAAATCGTCCACGTTAGGAATAAACCTTCCACGTTAGGCATAAACTTTCCACGTTAGGAATAAACCTTTCCACTTTAGGAATAAACTTTCCACATTAGGAATAAACCTTTCCACGTTAGGAATAAACTTTTCCATGTTAGGAATAACCTTTCCACGTTAGGAATAACCTTTCCACGTTAGGAATACATCATCCACGTTAGGACTAAACCTTCCACGTTAGGAATACATCTTTTCCACGTTAAGAATCAACTTCTTTTCCACGTTAGGAATAACTTTTTGTTCCACGTAAGGAATCACAATCTTTCCCTGTAAGGAATAATTTCTTTTTTCCACGTAAGGAATATATCATCCACGTTAGGACCCACCTTTCCACGTTAGGAATCACCATCCTTTCCACGTAAGGAAACCAACCTGATCTGAATCTGTCCACGTCAGGACTAAACTTTCCACGTAAGGAAAAACTCGTTCTCCCACGTAAGGAATACAAACTCAATCTGTCCCCGTAAGGACTCCGACTTGATATGTCCACGTAAGGACTCAACCTTTCCACGTAAGGAATAAAATTCTGGATCTGTCCACGTAAGGACTCCAAGCTTTCCACGTAAGGAATACGATTTTTATTCGATCTGTCCACGTAAGGATTCCATCTTTTTTCTGAATCTGTCCGCGTCAGGACTAAACTTTCCACGTAAGGAATACGTCTTTTTTCCACGTAAGGAAACTAATTTTCTTCCACGTAAGGAATAAAATTCTTGATCTGTCCACGTAAGGACTCCAAGCTTTCCACATAAGGAATAAACTTGCTTTTCCACGTAAGGAAATAAAACTTCTCTTTCCACGTCAGGAATAAACCTGTCCGCGTCAGGACTCACCTTTCGTCTTGATTTGTCCACGTCAGGACTCACTTCTTGACTTGCTGAGGAAGTAAAATTTGTTCGCGTCAGGACTCATGCACCTTTGACCCACTGGGGAAGTGAGACTTGTCCACGTCAGGACTCACATCTCAACCTGCTGAAATAATGGAACCTGTCCACGTCAGGACTTGCGCGTCTTCGACCTGCTGGGGAAATGAAACTTGTCCACGTCAGGACTCACGCTTCACTAGCACGAAGAGATAAATTTGTCCACGTCAGGACTCGCGCATCCTGTCAACACAAAAAACTATGAACTTGTCCATGTCAGGACGCACATTTCACCATTACGAATAGAGATATCTGCTGGAAATAAATGGTCCACGTCAGGACACCAGCACGAAGAGTAACCAACTTTGTCCCCGTCAGGACTTCACCTTCGATCAATACCAAGAAATCAAATCTGTCCACGTTAGGACTGGCACATATCGTCAACTTGAGGAAATCGATCTGTCCACGTCAGGACTTCACTTCTCTAACACGAAGAAAACTTGTCAATAAAATTCGTCCACGTCAGGACTCATTTCTCCACTGGTCCCAACCCACAAACTTCTTAGCACTGACGTTACAGCAACTTTGAGGCTGACTCTACTGGGGATATTTGGAAATCAAACTACTGGATGCTCGTTCTGATAACCGGCGGCAGCCTCTGAAATTCTGATTCATGAAACCCTCTAATGACAAATAACTCTGCTTGAGAATGAGGAGAAATCTTGCCTACCCACTCTGGGGGGGAAAACACGAGAAATTAACAAATAACTCTTGTGGGGAATAATGCCGAAGCTGACACTTCATTGAATGTCTCACGTCGAGACCTCGACTGTTTGGTGATTCACCTGAGCAAGAGCTCTCTCTACCTGCAAGAGAAACAATACTTGAAGCAAACGACTAGCCAACCTAGTTTATGTTTCAAAATGCATGCGTTTGACAATGATGCAATGCTCCATTCGACATGGAGATGCTACACTTTTATTTGGTGGATGCAAGTATGACACTATATGCCGATGCCCATGCAGACTCGAACTGTTGAGATACAGGAACTGCTTCAGCAAAATAAATGCTGAAGATAATGCCAACTCCGCTGGGGATAGCCAGATGCTATAGAACTATTCCAACAAAATAAATGCTGGAAGAGTGACGTCGACTCAGTTGGGAAATTGGGAACTTGAACCAAACATCTCTTTGAAGTAAACCCCTGCCGGGGAGTATAACTCTGCTGGAGAATAGTAGATGGGCTTGGTATGTTTGAACTTCTGCTGGAGAGTGACCGGATATCACACGGTATTCTGACAAAATAAATGCCAAGACCCACGACCAACTATGCCGGGGAGAGTCTTAATCTTCGATTTCCACTGGGAGGAATGAAAATACTTGCCGAGAAGAGGATTCCGCTGGGGGAGAAGATGACCCTGCGGGGAAAGGTAAGCTGCCTGAATACAGCTCACAAATATTAATCTTCTGTGGCTAAACCACTCTGCTTAAGAGGCACTGTCTGAATACAGCCTTATATTCTGGGAATCGCCAAACTCTGCTAAGGATAGACGCCTTTGCTGGAGCATGCCCTTTGGATAAGCTACGGCTAGCTGGGGAGTTCGATCCTTCTTCAGGAAGAACATGCATGACCTGCGTGGGGGTCGAGTCCTTCGTTATTGCAATCTTTTGATCATCTTCCTCGTACGGCTATGAAACCTGTAACAACACAAACAAGACAAGACAAGCCTATGCAACCAAATCGATTCAGGTTAGTGACGTTGTTTTCAGTTAATTCAAAGCTTTAGCAATTGTTGGCAAGGGCCAGTGATGTTATACACATGCTAGTTTCAGTAAACTTAGGCGCTTTATCATGCACAAAATAGTAAAAAACCAACATCAAGTACTGAATAACATATTTTATTGATTGGGCCCCTGAATGGGCGGAATTTCTGTACACGGGATGTAACTCCTGAAAAGAGGAAGCTACGCAAAGCATATATACAAGTATGCACAAGAAGCATAAATATATTGACAAATTAGATTTGTACACATGTCGGCAACGAGATGCATATGATCATCACGAACTGATCCTCCTATGACACGCCCGACTCTAATGCTTTTCCCGGTATTCACACTTCCGAAAAGATTGTATCTGATAATCGACCCCTCGAGCGTATTCTCCCGCGCTGATGCTCATTGTAATATCGAATTCGGACCGCAGTCATTTGCTTTTCAAATCCCTAACTTTTGCGTGAACCGCCCTTTACGGGTTTTCAGTTCACCGGGATACCCCTTTTTGCCGAAGCCGCCCAGTGTAGGTTTTCAACTTCGCAGGTGTACATTTTTCCCTTTTATCCCTAACTTTTGCCCGAACCTTTCATTCTGTTTTTGGTTCGCCAGGATGCCCCATTTTTGCCTGGACTCTCTTTTTTCTGTCCAGCGGGTCAATTTTAAGCAAAGTATTTTTTAACTGCGTCCGAATTCACAGGCGACGTAAAGTCTTCACCGTCCATGGTGGACAACAATAAAGCTCCTCCTGAAAAGACTTTCCTGACAACGTATGGCCCTTCGTAGTTGGGGGTCCACTTGCCCCTGTGATCTGCCTGCGGCGGGAGAATCCTTTTCAGTACAAGGTCGCCCGTCTGAAAGCTCCACGGATGTATCTTCTTATCATATGCTTTCTTCATTCGGCTCTGGTACAAGCGACCGTATGCTAGAGAAGCTAGCCTCTTCTCATCCATCAAACTCAGTTGGTTCAACCTATCTTTCACCCATTCTGCCTCGTCTAGCTGAACGCCTCGCAATATCCTCAGAGAAGGGATCTCAACTTCTAATGGCAGCACTGCTTCCATTCCGTACACTAACGAGAACGGGGTTGCCCCGATTGATGTGCGTACCGTCGTACGATAACCGTGCAAAGCAAAAGGTAGCATCTCGTGCCAATCCTTATAGGTCACCACCATTTTCTGAACAATCTTCTTGATATTCTTATTGGCCGCTTCGACAGCGCCATTCATCTTGGGTCGGTAAGGGGAGGAGTTGTGATGTTCGATCTGGAAATTCTGACAGAGCTCCTTCATCATTTTGTTGTTCAAGTTTGAACCGTTGTCCGTGATTATCCGCTCGGGGATCCCATATCGACAAATGATATCTCTCTTGATGAATCTGGCCACCACCTACTTAGTTACATTTGCGTACGACGCTGGTTCCACCCACTTGGTGAAATAATCGATTGCTACTAGAATGAACCGGTGCCCATTAGAAGCTGTCGGCTCGATCTTTCCGATCATATCGATTCCCCACATAGAGAATGGCCATGGCGATGACATCACATTCAGAGGGCTCGGAGGCACATGGATCTTATCAGCATAGATTTGGCACTTGTGGCACTTCCTCGCAAACTTGAAACAATCAGTTTCCATAGTCAGCCAAAAATAACCTGCCCGCAGCAGCTTTCTTGTCATAGCATGCCCACCAGCATGCGTACCGAAGGTACCTTAGTGTATTTCCTCCATGAGAAGCTTTGCCTCTCTTTCATCTACGCAACACAATAGCACCAAGTCGTGGTTCCTTCTGTACAAGACACCATCTGGATTCAAATAGAAATTACCCGCTAATCTCCTGAGAGTCTTCTGATCTTGACTGGATGCCCCAGCCGGATACTCTTTATTCTTCAAAAAATTAAGGATATCAAAATACCACGGTTTGTCATCGGATGCTTCATCAATAGCAAATACAAAGGCAGGCCTGTCAAGCCGAGAGATAATGATTCTGGGAGCCTCATTCCAGAAGTTGACTTTGTACATGGAAGACAAAGTGGCCAGGGCGTCAGCCATCTGATTTTCTGCCCGCGGTACATGATGCAATTCAACCTTGTCAAAGAAAGGTGTCGCTACTGCGAAAATCGGCGCCGGCTGAACAGAAGAGTCGCCACCGTGCGTTATTTATCCCACGGGAGGGAAAGGAAACGCTCAGAGTAAACCTCGCACAACACGGGAAAGGTATGGTCGTCGCAACCAAAACCTGGATTCGGGAGTCGGTTACGCAAGGGGAAGGTATTAGCACCCCTCACGTCCGTCGTACTCGACGGGATCCACGCTTGTTTTTTGGTACGGATTATTATTCTATCTAAACTAAAGGTTAAGGGTTAAAAGAAAATAAAATGACTCGGCAAAGTATCGCACTTTATGCCTACGTATTCCCGTCTGGAACGAGAAATCAGAGTCAACGTAGTTCGCATACCTACGGGAAAGGAGGGGAAGGTTGCTCGCTAGGATATCGCATCCTATGCCTACGTACTTCCACACTGCATGGAAGATCAGAGCAAACGTAGTTCGGGCTACGTACGACACAAGTCTGTCTTGGTTGTTTTTTATTCCTTCTGAAAAAGGTTTTTCTGATTAACAGTCCCAGCGGACAAAAATGACGTTTTGATGAGTTTACGTTCTTTTACGGAAGAAGTATCTTTTATTGTGTTTGAAATCTTTATTGTATTTTCCTGTTTGTTTTGAGAAAGAAGAGACAGAACTCTAACCTACGGTTGCGAAGGGAATCAAACTAACCTAATGTTATCATGCATGGGTTAAGACCTAGTGTCTATCATGCTCCTCTCTTGCACAGAGAGAAACAGAGATCCTAAGGGAATAGACGGAAATAGAAACAATATCAGATATATACAGTAAAGCGGTAAAATGCATGGATGCAGCAATACAAGCGAGGCAAGGGAGTCCCACTCAACCTCGAACCTAGAAAACAATAGGCAAAAGTGAACAGACTTCACTTTCAACCCAGCAGGTTAAACAGCAAACAATACAGTCCAGGAAACCAATCAATACATCAAGAATGAAATACAACAAAAATAAACAGCCACAGCAGCTCTGCATCAACACCTATCTTCAAGCTTCAGCAAGCATCAATCTCCATCTCCACAGCTTTCCAGCAAGGTCTTGATCATCAATCTTCCATCTGCAATGGCTTTTCTTCAAGTTCTATCCTCCAAGTTGAGGGATCAATCACAAGAGTGAATTGGGTGTTAAGCACTTAGCTGACCACCAAGGGTGGCAAACCAACTGCTACTAACACATAAGATATTTTCTCTCAAGAGTTCTATCTCTTAGATAGTAGCACCAAGCCTTCCAAAGGAAGGGGGTGAGTGTCTTAGAGAGACTCTGTATCACAGAGAAGAATGGAGGCAGTCAAGGCCTTCCATGTTTGAGAATCAAACTCTCTAATCTAGAGCTCTGCCTAGCTCCTAAACCCTAATCTCCTCAACAGCTGCTAGCAGGAATCTCCTCATCAACTCTGGAAGTTGGTCTTCAAGCTCTGGATCTCCAATGGCTTCATCATCACAAGTCTTCAGCTCTCCCAATCCCCAGACAATCCCAATACCCATACAGACAAACAATAATCCCCAGAGGGCACACCACACCAATCAATCAAATATAGACAGTAATATACTAATAGCAGTAGGGGAATCCTAGTGATTTCTAAGGGATCTAATAACTACCCATAGTCCCTATAGTCCCATATCTAAAATATCCAATCTCTAAGTCCTAAGGGAAATGATTCAATTCTCCTAAGTCATCACTTAAACCCTAATTTTGTTCATGTTGTTCTCACCTAAACTAATCACCTAAAATTAAGTCTTAAAAATGTGAACTAAATTTTATGTACAAGTTGAATGTCTAAACTAAACAACCTAAAAAGAATGGATTAAAAATGTTAAAGCAACTATTAGAACAAAAATTAACAATTTTAAGCATCAAACAAAATGCTATTTACAAGAAAAATGCATGAAAAATATTAAACAAAAATAAAATGCCATTTTTATTTTCCCATATTTTTCTAGACAGAATTATTGACCTATAGAAAAAACAAGAATCAAAAAATATTAATTTTTCATTTTTATATGATTTTTTAAAGATGCAAAAATATTAAAGGAAATTAAAACACACAAAATGGAAATTAAATGGGAGGGGTGAGAATAGCATCTGCGCCCTAGTTGTTTTTATTAAGTGGGCCAGATCAGGGGGTGCGAATATTAAAGGGCTTAGGCCCATACGCGCTCAGAAAATGAAAATGAAAATTAAAAGAAAATTGAAAAACAACGGTGCAACTAGCAATAGTTTTCAGTTAAAAAATGGACTGGGCCAACGGGTGGGGTGTGAATATCAGGTTCTGCTGAGGCCCAAGATTCATCACTTAAGTAAACGCTGCGTTTCAGCGCTTAGGGTTTCCCTCCGTTTTAAGTTCAAATTGGGACCGTTGGATGGGTTTAATAAGTCAAATAACCAGCACGATCTAACGGTGGTACACTCATCTTCCCCAAAAAGCCATTAGGGTTTCAGCAAAACAGAATCCATGCGTGACTCTTCTCCAAGCTCGTGCTCCCTCAATATTCAATGAAAACTAAAAATTCCAAAGCCAAAAACGATCTACTGATCACCAGGAACACAGCCATGCGTGTAGTTTTCTTTGAACCATTGTGCATCCTCCAAACAGAAAGCTTCAAGACTAGGGTTCCACCATTTTCTTCTGGTATCAACCTTAATATAACTCAATCCTAATGATCTAAACTTGTTCTATATGTTACCCTAACCAAACTATGCTATATCATAACCATTAAACCTCCATACACGGGTTATTCTTGGAGATTAAAGAAATGGCACCCTGCCACGAAACCTCATAGAATCTCCTCTAAGTTTCAGAAAATGATCACCTAACCTAGCATGCTACTCCTACACCTAGAAATCTAACAGAAAGTACATAAATAAGGAGGTTTGATGAAGAACACCAACCTGTTAAATGATGATGGTGAGTGATGCTAGAGAGGGCTTCAAGACTTGTTAATCTCCAATATTGATCTCCAATGGATGCTGATTCTTCTGTTTGCAATGGTTGTTGCTCAATCTTCTTGAATCACCTTATCCCCCTCTTCATGCAACTTGGAGTGAAAACTTGGATCACACAAACCAGCCACGAATTCCTCTCAATTTTCTTTGCCAATTGCTCTATGGAGATGGTGGATGATGATGATAACAGGAATTAAGATGATTGATGAAGTTTCAATGGAGTTTGAAGAGAAAATGCAAATGGGAGTGAAGGAATCAAAATGGGGTTTGCAAGCTCAAAGAATCACCAACCCATGCATAAATGGCTTCATTTCATTATATAGATGATGATTAACATAATGAGAATCTTCTAGATTGGTCCTAGAGGGATCTAGAAACTTGTGGAAATTTCATGAACTTATCATTTGATGGTATTTTGAATTCTCTTATCTCATGCTTGTACCTTTTTAAACTTGAGTTAAAATCTCCTTTCATGAGATATTTGGAGTGTATGTATGAAAAACCAAGCTTTTCCTTGCCTTGTGTTAAGTTTTACCAAGTTGTCTTATGATGCAAGAAACAAATTTACAAAGGAAGTCCAATTTTTTAGCCTAAACTCAAAAATGTGGCTGAACCAATGTCTTTAAAATGAGGTTGGGAATCAATTTGGTATATTGGATGACCCATATTGGATTTGTAGATCTCTCAAACCATTTTTTTATTTCAACTTTTTCAACTTATATGCCTTTTTAGGTCATTTTTCACCAACTTTGGTCAAGTCTCATTCCATGCATTTCCAAACTTTCATGACTTCTTTTCTAGACTTAAAATGGCATTTTTAGAAACTTTGATGTTGGGAAGTGTTTCATTTGAAGCTTCCTTGTATGAGTTTTAGGCATAGGCTAAGAATGACCTGTAATCCTTAGATGACCAAAATACCCTTTGCTTGCCAAGACCATAAGTAGAGTTCCACAAATCATATGAAGGCATACTATACTATTATAGAAAGCTAAGACAATTAGGAACAACTCTTATGTTTACCATAAATTCATTTGAAATCTCCTTGAGGGGTAAAAATTGCTTGGAAGTCAAGTCACTTTCACAGACAAAATTTCAGATACCTCAAATGACCTGTAACTTGCAAGGACCATAACTTGAGTTCTATAAATCTCCTTGATGTATTCCACCACTCAAATTAAAGGTCTTTAGATCTTCTACAAGTTTCATGTTGGCCAAGGATCCATTTCAAGCTTTCATTTTGACTTATCTTGCTTGGAAATTTGACCTAAACTAGGGGATTTTACACAGAAACCCTAATTTAGAAACTCCTCTTCTCCTTGATTTCTCTTGATTTCTCCTTAGCATATCATCATATCCTTATTCTTCATGTCAACTGATGAACCCCACATCTCTCCAATAGCCCTTAATGCCTTTCAATCAATCAATTGACCTAGAGTTGACCCAGGGTTGACCCAGATGAAACCCTAGCTGACTGTCCTCAACTGCAATTCTTGTGATCATATCAATGACTTGTCTCCTTCTCCAAATGACTTTCTAAATCCTCCAAGATGTCTAGATACTCCCCATGCTCAGCCCACAGCTCACAATTTCTTTGTTGATCCTCAGAGATCCTCAGATAGGAGATGGATGCACTTGCTTGATCCATTGACTTCCCAGCTTTCAAATTCTTTCTGATGACTTGAATGATATTGAATTTGGATAATAACCTCTTGATAGGCCTCTAGAAATGAGAATAATGATTGGTCCCCTGTTGAATGACTTGCCATGCTTATGCTATGCAGATGGTTATGCTATGCACATGACTCTATATGCAAATGCTAATGATATTGAAACCTAAACCAAGTGAATAAGGTTGAGAAAATTTTAGGGTGCAACAGCTGCCCCTATTCAAACGAATTGGACCCAATTGGGTGAAGAGCCCGGAGTCTTCAGACATTCGCGGTACGAGGCGGTTGAATACTAAGAACCTAGAAATTTGCCAACCGCAGAAATAAACTGCGCCACTGCTCGGGGAACGACATTCATCAGCTGAATCTGACTGTTACGGCAACCCACTGATCTCGTGCGACCGTGCTGGGGATGACTTGTCTTCATTTCATCAGGAATAAATCGTCCACGTTAGGAGCAAACTCTTGTCCATGTTAGGCATAACATTGTCCCCGTTAGGACTCACCCTTCCACGTAAGGAATCTCATTCTTTCCACGTTAGGAAACCATCTTCTTTCCACGTAAGGAAACCTGTCCATGTTAGGACTAAACCTTTCCACGTAAGGAATGCAACTCATCTTGATCTGTCCACGTCAGGACTAACTTTTCCACGTAAGGAAACAATTTCTCTTTCCACGTAAGGAATCAACTTCTTTTTTCCACGTTAGGAATCAAACTTTTTCCATGTTAGGAATGCCTCTATCTTTCCACGTCAGGAATCAATCTTGATATGTCCGCATAAGGACTCCAATCTTTCCACGTAAGGAATAAACTCGTCTTTCCACGTAAGGAAACCATTTTTCTTCCACGTAAGGAATGCTCTTGATATGTCCACGTAAGGACTCAATCTTTCCACGTGAGCAATACTATATCAATCTTTCTTTCCACGTTAGGAATGTCATCTTTCCACGTAAGGAACACCTCTTTTCCACGTTAGGACTGCAACTTTCTTTCCACGTAAGGAATCATTTTTCTTTCGATTTGTCCACGTAAGGACTCACATGTCGACTTGCTGAAGAATTGTCCACGTCAGGACTCATGCACCTTCGACCCGCTGGGGAAATAACTTGTCCATGTTAGGACTCACATCTTCATCTGATGAAGTAATAGAACCTGTCCATGTTAGGACTTGCACGTCTTCTACTTGCTAGGGAAATACGACTGTGTCCACGTCAGGACTCATACTTTGCCAACAACACGAAGAAGGATAAATTTGTCCACGTCGGGACTCTCGCATCTTGTCATCACGAAGAACTATAAACTTGTCCCCGTCAGGACGCATATTTTGCCATTACGAATAAAGCTATCTGCTGGAAATAAATTGTCCACGTCAGGACACCAACACGAAGAGTAACCAACTTTTGTCCACGTCAGGACTCCACACTCAATCAATACCGAGAGCTCGACTCTGTCCATGTTAGGACTAACACACATCGTCAACTTGAGGAAATGTCCACGTCAGGACTCCCACTTCTCTTAGCACAAAAACCTGTCAATAAACCCATCCACGTTAGGACTCCTCCTTCCATTGGTCCGCCAACTTCTTATCACTGACGTTACAGCAACTTTGAGGCTGACTCTACTGGGGATATTCGGAAACCAAACTTCCGGACGCCTGCTCTGATAACCGGCGGTAGCCTCTGAAATTCTGGTTCATGAAACCTTTGACGTAACAACAACTTTGAAAGAAACAAATCCGCTGGTCGGACTAGAGAAACTTTAACAAGAAACCCTGGCGGGGAAATAAGTAACTCTGCTTGGGGACAAAGAGAAACTTATCCTGCTGACTCTGTGGGGAGTAGTGCTAAAGCTGACACTTCGTTGACTGTCTCATGCCGAGACTTCGAATGTTTATTGATTCACCTGAGCGAGGGCTCTCTCTACCTGCAAGAGAAACAATACTTGAAACAAAAGGTTAGCCATCCTGGTTTGTGCTTCTAAAATGCGTATGTTTGATACTGACGCAATGCTTCAATCGTCATGGAAATGCTACGCGTGTTTATTTGGTGAATGCAAGTGTGACACTATATGCCAATGCAATTGCAGACTCGAACTGCTGGGTGCAGAAACTGCTTCAACAAAATAAACGCTGAAGATAATGCCAACTTCGCTGGGGATAGCCAGATGCTACAGAATTATTCCGGCAAAATAAATGCCGGAAGAGGGAAGTCGACTCAGCTGGGAAATTGGGAACTCGAACCAAACACCTTACTGAGGTAACACCCTGCTGGGAATATAAGAATGGCAGATGCGCCTGGTATGATCGAACTTCTGCTGGAAAGTGAACGGATATCACACGGTATTCTGACAAAATAAACGCCAATGCGCCACACCAACTCTGCCGGGGAGAGTCTCAATCTTTGAATTCCACTGGGAGGAATGAAGACACTGGTTGGAAAGAGAACTCCGCTGGGAATGGGACGATTCTCTTGGGGAAATCCGTTGACCCCGCTAGGGGAGAGTAAATGGCCCTGCGGGGAAAGGTAAACTGTCTGAATACAGCTCACCAATCTGAAATATTAATCTTCTAAGGCTAAACCACTCTGCTTGAGGTGCACTGTCTGAATACAGCCTACCATCTTGGAATTGCCAATTCTGCGGAGAATAAATGGCTTTGGGAGCATGCCTTTTGAATAAGCCACGACTAGCTAGGGAATTCGATCCTTCTTCAGGAGGCACATGCACGACCTGCGTGGGGGTCGAGTCTTTCGTTACTGCAATCTTTTGATCATCTTCCTCGTACGGCTATGTAACCTGTGACAACACAAACAAGACAAGACAAGCCTATGCAACCAAATCGATTCAGGCTAGTGACATTATTTTCAGTTAATTCAAAGCTTTAGCAATTGTTGGCAAGGGCCAGTGATGTTATACACATGCTAGTTTCAGTAAATTTAGGTGTTTATCATACACAAAACAGTAAAGAACCAGCATTAAGTACTGAATAACATATTTTATTGATTAGGCCCCTGAATGGGCGGAGTTTTGTACACGGGATGTAACTCCTGAAAAGAGGAAGCTACGCAAAGCAGATATACAAGTATGCACAGGAAGCATAAATATACTGACAAATTAAATTTGTACACATGTCGGCAACGAGATGCAGACAAACACCACAAACTGATCCTCCTATGACTCGCCCGACTCTAATGCTTTCCCCGGCATTCACACTTCCGAAGAGATTGTATCCGATAATCGACCCCTCAAGTAAATTCTCCCGCACCAATGCTCAACGTAGTATCAAATTCGGACCGCAGTCATTTGCTTTTTCAAATCCCTAACTTTTGCGTGAACCGCCCTTTACGGGTTTTCAGTTCACCGGGATACCCTTTTTTGCCGAAGCCGCCCAGTGTAGGTTTTCAACTTCGCGGGTGTACATTTTTCAATTTTATCCCTAACTTTTTCCCGAACCTTTCCTTCTATTTTTGGTTCGCCAGGATGCCCCATTTTTGCCTGGACTCTCTTTTTTTCTGTCCAGCGGGTCAATTTTAAGCAAAGTATTTTTTAACTGTGTCCGAATTCACAGGCGACGTAAAGTCTTCACCGTCCATGGTGGACAACAACAACGCTCCTCCTGAAAAGACTTTTTTGACAACGTATGGCCCTTCGTAATTGGGGGTCCACTTGCCCCTGTGATCTGCTTGCGGCGGGAGAATCCTTTTCAGCACAAGGTCGCCCGTCTGAAAGCTCCACGGATGTATCTTCTTATCGTACGCTTTCTTCATTCGGCTCTGGTACAAACGACCGTACGCTAGAGAAGCTAGCCTCTTCTCGTCCATCAAACTCAATTGGTTCAACCTGTCTTTCACCCATTCTGCCTCATCTAGTTAAACGTCTCGCAATACCCTCAGAGAAGGGATCTCAACTTCCAATGGTAGTACTGCTTCCATTCCGTATACCAACGAGAATGGGGTTGCCCCGGTCGATGTGTGTACCGTCGTACGATAACCGTGCAAAGCAAAAGGTAGCATCTCGTGCCAATCCTTGTAGGTCACCACCATCTTTTGAACGATCTTCTTGATATTCTTATTGGCCGCTTCGACAGCGCCATTCATCTTGGGTCGGTAAGGGGAGGAGTTGTGATGTTCGATCTTGAAATTCTGACAGAGCTCCTTCATCATTTTGTTGTTCAGGTTTGAACCGTTGTCCGTGATTATCCGCTCGGGGATCCCATATCGGCAAATGATATCTCTCTTGATGAATCTAGCCACCACTTGCTTCGTTACATTTGTGTAAGACGCCGCTTCTACCCACTTGGTGAAATAATCGATTGCTACTAGGATGAACCGATGCCCGTTAGAAGCGGTCGGCTCGATCTTTCCAATCATATCGATTCCCCACATCGAGAACGGCCATGGCGATGACATTACATTCATAGGACTCGGAGGTACATGGATCTTATCAGCATAGATTTGGCACTTGTGGCACTTCCTTGCGAACTTGAAACAGTCAGTTTCCATAGTCAGCCAAAAATAACCTGCCCGCAACAACTTTCTCGTCATAGCATGCCCACCAGCATGCGTACCAAAGGTACCGTCGTGTATTTCCTCCATGAGCAGCTTTGCCTCTCTTTCATCTACGCAACGCAATAGCACCAAGTCATGGTTTCTTCTGTACAAGACACCATCCGGATTTAAATAGAAATTACCCGCTAATCTCCTGAGAGTCTTCTGATCTTGACTGGATGCCCCAACCGGATACTCTTTATTCTTCAGGAAATTAAGGATATCAAAATACCACGGTTTGTCGTCGGATGCTTCATCGATAGCAAATACGAAAGCTGGTCTGTCAAGCCGAGAGATAATGATTCGGGGAGCCTCGTTCCAGAAATTGACTTTGTACATGGAGGACAAAGTGGCGAGAGCGTCAGCCATTTGATTCTCTGCCCGCGGTACATGATGCAACTCAACCTTGTCAAAGAAAGGCAACAATCTCCTTGCATAATTCATGTAATGTATCAAATTGGGCTGACGTGTCTCCCATTCCCCTTTGATTTGATTCACCACCAGAGCTGAGTCTCCGTATACGTCCAGATTTTTGATTCGCAAATCAATGGCTTCTTCGAGCCCCATTATACAAGCTTCGTATTTGGCCTCATTGTTGGTAACGGCAAAGGTCAATCGGGCAGTAAACGGGATGTGCGACCCGTGCGGCGTAGTGATGATTGCCCCTATTCCGCTACCGTAAGCGTTCACAGCTCCGTCAAATATCATCTTCCATTTGGAACCCAACTCTGGTCCTTCGTCTGGCAACGGCTTTTCACAATCTTTCATCTTTAGGTACATGATATCCTCGTCAGGAAAATCAAACCTCATCGATTGGTAATCTTCAATAGGCTGCTCCGCCAGATACTCAGACAGCACACTCCCCTTTATAGCCTTTTGCGAGACGTATTGGATGTCATATTCAGTCAAGACCATCTGCCAACGGGCAATTCTCCCTGACAACGCCTGCTTTTCGAATACATATTTGATAGGATCCATCTTCGAGATGAGCATGGTTGTATGATTCAGCAGGTATTGCCTCAAACGCTTGGCGGCCCAGGCTAGCGCACAACAAGTCTTCTCAAGCATTGAATATCGAGATTCACAATCTGTAAATTTCTTACTCAAGTAATAAATTGCACGCTCTTTTCTCCCTGCCTCGTCGTGTTGACCGAGGACACAACCCATGCTTCCCTCAAGAACCGTCAAATACATGATCAAAGGTCTCCCTGCCACTGGGGGTATCAAAATAGGAGGCTCCTGCAAATACTGCTTTATTTTATCGAACGCCTTTTGACAATTTTCGTTCCACGTTACAGCTTGATCTTTCTTTAACAGCTTGAATAATGGTTCACACGTAGCAGTTAGGTGAGATATGAACCGAGCGATGTAGTTCAGCCTCCCTAAAAACCCGCGCACCTCTTTCTCTGTTTTAGGCGTCGGCATTTCTTGAATCGCTTTTATCTTAGCAGGATCGACCTCTATTCCTCTTTCGCTTACGATAAACCCCAGCAATTTACCCGATCTCACCCCGAAGGTGCACTTATTAGGGTTCAGTCTCAGCCTGAACTTCCTAAGCCTTTTAAATAACTTCAGCAGATTCACCAGATGCTCTTCCTCTTTCTGGGATTTGGCAATCATATCGTCAACATAAACTTCGATCTCTTTATGCATCATATCATGGAAAAGAGTCGTCATCGCACGCTGATATGTTGCCCCAGCATTTTTCAAACCAAAAGGCATCACTTTATAGCAAAATGTTCCCCAAGGCGTTATGAAAGTGGTCTTCTCCATATCCTCTGGCGCCATTTTAATCTGATTATAGCCTGAAAAGCCATCCATGAAGGAGAATACAGAGTATTGAGTCGTATTATCAACTAGCACATCGATATGAGGAAGTGGAAAATCGTCTTTTGGGCTTGCTTTATTCAAATCTCTATAATCCACACACATCCGAACCTTGCCATCTTTCTTTGGCACTGGTACGATGTTAGCAACCCATGAGGGATATTTTGTCACAGCCAGGAAACCAGCGTCCCACTGTTTTTGAACTTCCTCTTTGATCTTCACTGCCATATCTGGTCGAGTTCTGCGAAGCTTTTGTTTGACCGGCGGGCATTCTTCTTTCAGTGGCAGACGGTGCACAACCATATCTGTATCGAGCCCTGGCATATCTTCGTACGACCAAGCGAATACATCACTATACTCTCGGAGCATTTCAACCAGTCTTCGCTTGATATCGCTCTGCAGTGCGGCTCCGATACGAATATTCTTCTCAACCCCTTCCGACCCCAAGTTGATAATTTCGATGACCTCTTCGTGAGGCAGAATGGCTCTTTCCTCTTGCTTCACCAACCAAGACAGTTCTTCAGGAACGTCGCTATCTTCGACAACCTCTTCTTCGGCCTGAAATACCGGGTGCTCAAATTCGGGACGAGTCATAGGTGGTTCAAGGATGTCATCTGAAAATGTTATCCTGCAAAAGGAATGGTTAAGTGCTTCAAAATGCGTATAAAGCGAATAACCACGTTGCCATTTTATTGAAAAATACAAAATAAGAAAGACAGAGACTATAGTATTTGCACATGAAAAACGCCATTTATTTAATGATTAACACGCAATGTTCATAACAACACAGCCCTAAGCAAATCACGATGCCCTGGGCAAGACATCAGATTATTCAACAATTAATAAAGCAAAGCATTACTGTTTAAGAGTCACAGGAACAAGCTCCTGAATAGACCAGTTGCACAGTCCCTGTCCTGGCGTGCTTGGCTGAATCCAGGCATCCATATCACAGTCACTGTCTCCTTCGTCAGACTCTGAAGCGGCATTGATGGTTTCATGACATACTCCACTGGCAGAGATGGTTATTGGCCCTCTGAAACGGGGTGGCCCCACAGCAGGTGTTAACGATGACGGTTGGTATCCCAGCCCGAACCGGTCCATCTTTACAGGAATATCCAGCACTTTGCCCCAGCCCTTTGCTTCTCCTGCCTCCACCAGAGCTTGAGCTTCTTTATACGACGAGACGGCTACCTCTGACACTTTGCTCGGCCCGGGACCTTTGTCCTTGATACGCAAACCTTCAAATGCCTGGCAGGGTGTTTCGTGGATCTCTCCGTCGACCTCCACATATTTAAATGACGACAGATGGCTGACCAGGATGTCTTCTTCTCCGCATACGGTGACTACGCTATCTCCGACCATATATTTCAATTTCTGATGCAGGGTAGACGTGACTGCCCCAGCCCCATGAATCCAGGGCCTTCCGAGCAGGCAGCTATATGCAGGCTGTATATCCATGATATAAAATTCCGTTGCAAACACCTTCGGCCCTACCTGCAGAGGCAATATTATCGATCCAAAGACGGTTCTTCGCGTGCCATCAAACGCCCTGACTACCAAGTCACTGGGCGTGCACAAGATTCCTCTGACATCTAGCTTCATCATCGCTTTCTTGGGCATCACATTCAGAGACGATCCGGTGTCGACCAATACATGCGACATTACTGATCCTCTACACTCGACAGATATGTGCAACGCCATATTATGATCTCTCCCTTTAGGGGTCAAATCGAAGTCGGTAAAGCCTAAGCTGTGGCCTGCATTCACATGTGCCAACACTCCCTCCAGCTGATTTACAGAGACGTCTTGGGGTACGAAGGAAGTATCCAGGACTTTCAACAAAGCATTTCTGTGAGCTTCAGAACATAGTAGCAACGACAGGATAGATATCTTGGAGGGCGTCTGTTGCAGATGCTCTACAATCTTATAATCACTTTTTCGAATCAAGCGCATGAACTCTTCTACGTCTTTCGATGCCGATGCTTTGTCGCTGGCTTGCACTGGGACATTCTCAACCATCTTCCCTTTCCCTTTCGCTAGTTTTTCGGCCTCCACTTCAGGTGATATAAAGATCCTACCACTCCTTGTCATACCTCCTGACCCAACAACGTTATCTACAGTCTCGGTTGGCTGCTTATTAACATCAATCTTTATCCCGTCACAATACACCTCCAACCCGTATGACCATGGGACTGCTTTTGTGTTCTCGTACGGGATCGGTCCGGCCTTAGTTATGGTGATCGGTGGTCGCTGGACCGGTGCTGCAATAGTGATTGTCTTTCGAGGAATCGTTACAGTGGCCACATCACTCTGATTATCTGCTACCGCCCCTGCAGGCTCTTCAGTTGCTGCTCGGTCAAACTGCAATGTGCCTCCATCAATTAAAGCCTGGATGCCTTTCTTCAAATCATCACACCCCCCAGCTAGGGTCCAGCATTCTAAGCAATACTCGTCACATCCTGGAAAAACACCCCCTTGCAACAATCTGCTTTTTATCTCGTTCAGCGGTGTCTTTAAATCATCGACATTCATAATCAGATTCAACCCTTCCTCAGTCAGAATGGCGTTCGCCCCATGATTAGGCATGGGTTTCTGCACTATATTCGGACCTGCCGTTCCGAAATTGATAGTCTTATTGTCCAAAAGATCCTGCACAACATGCTTAAAAGCATGGCAACCCTCTATATCGTGGCCCAGAGCCCCAGAATGAAACTCACAGTGCCTGCTTGCATCATAACCATACGGAGGAGTTCCCGTTATCGGTGCCAGAGTTCTCTTCTCTACCAGGTTCAAACCCAACAATGTCTGCAACAAGTCTTCATAGGTTGAGGGAGGCTTCTCAAACACTCTTCTTGGTTTACCACCCTGGAATCTTCGCTGAGCCTGCTGCGCACCCTGCTGTGGCTGCTGCTGCTGCTGCTGCTGCTCCATCGGCTGCTGCTGAAATGGTTGTTGTTGTTGAAGTGGTTGTTGTTGATATGGAATAGTAACACTCGCCACCTGCTGCGGCTGATGATATTGGTTCCGACCTCTGCCTCGGCCTCGGCCCCAGCCTCCGAATACTGCGCTTGCCTCGCCCTGACGGCGCCCACCAAAAGCCTTCCTATTACTGCCAGATGCAGTTGATTCCTCGACTTGGAACTTTCCCTGCTTAATGTTACGTTCAATCTTTTCTCCCATCAGAATCAAATCTGAGAAACTGGCCAGAGATGTATGAAACAGCATGTCATGAAACAAGCCTGTGAATGTGCCGACGAACATGTCATTCATTTCCTTGTCTTCTAAAGGAGGTCGGACCCTGGCAGCCATATCGCGCCACCTTTGCGCGTACTCTTTAAAGCTCTCACCCTTCTTCTGCGACAGCCCTGTCAATTGGACCCGATTGGGCGCCAAGTCGCTGTTATACTTGTAGTGAGCTACAAATGCCTCTGCCAATTGCTTCCATGTCTTGATATTAGTTGGCTCCAACCCCATGTACCACTCTAGGGAAGGGCCTGACAAACTATCCTGAAAGAAATGCATTAGCATTCTCTCATTAGTTGAGTACGCAGACATCTTTCTGTAATAAGCCCGTACGTGCACTTTCGGACAGGTGTCCCCTTTATACTTATCAAACGTAGGAGCTTTGAATTTGATTGGCACCCTCAAGCCAGGTACCAGACCCATTGTTGACATGTCTAAGCCCACAACACTTTGGTTTAGGACCCCCCTCATCTGCTCTTCTAGCATTCTGATCTTCTGGGCGTTATCCATCGGCCCTTCAAAGCCTCCGCCGGAGAAAGCGTCCTCCTGCTGATCTTCTTGCCACATACCATTCCCAGCTCCATACCCATCATATTCATTATTGCGGCCAGCTCTAATCTGATTCATCACTGGGCCTCGGCCTCTGTTGTCGTATCCCTGAACACCCCCAGTAGGCCCAAAAGCCATTAACCCAGCGCCGTTTCCATTTCCGAAACCTCCGTAACCCTGATTGGTCACACCATAACCACCTTGCCCAAATCCTTGAGCATTGAAACCATATTTCCCAGCGTTATCGAATCCTTTATCGTTGAACCCGAATCCCGCATTGCCAAAGCCGTTGCCTCCCATATTATCACCCAAGTTGACATCACCAAGCCCAACGTTATGGACAGCAGTCTCGTTCCCAACTCCGACGTTACCGTTCCCAGCAGCGGTAACGTTGTTGACATTAGCAGCAGGTATATTGACTACAGGTGGAGCCACTGGCGTGGGGGTGCCATCCCCATGGACAGTGTCGACTCGCACAGACTGATGATCCTCGTTACCGTGACCGGCGTTTCTGGCCAACAGAGGCTGCACCATGGCTTGCAAATTCTCCTGACCTTTTGCAATAGCTTCCATGGTCTGCATAAAGAGAGCTAGCTTCTCGCGCATATCTTGCATCTCGTTCTGCATTTGATCCATGATTCTTTGACAGTTGGTGCGAGTGGAATAGCGATGCGGGTGCTGATCTGCAATCCTGAAAATACCTGGTACAGAGCAGGAAATAAGACACCATCCAAAGATTACCTGTAGTGCAATATGAATATGAATGCAATGCAATGTGTGTCTGTGCATTAGGGAAATTCATTCCCCGATTCTAGTGTGAAGGTGCCGGTGCAGTGACAGTGCTAACAATGCAAAGATCGGAGTTGAATCACAGAAAGCCTCATATATTGCAGGGAAACCAATAAGCCAAGAATACAATGTCACTGAGAGTACAATAAGAAGGCATGACCTCAACCAACAATCCTGGTGATGGTCAGCACTATGCAAATAAAGCATACAAGTTACTACACGACATGATCAAACACTCCCATAAGTCTGGTATTCTTTTAGCAACTTCTTGGTCTCCGGATGACTTGGTTGGGTAAGCAGCCCTTCAACAAGTTGGTTTCTTCTCTTGAGAACACGTTGTCGCTTGCGCGAAAATAAGGTGCCGGCATGACAGAAGAGTCGCCACCTTTCGTTATTTATCCCTCAGAGCGGGAAAGGAAACGATCGGAAAAACCTGACGAATAAGGGTAAGACAAGGTCGTCGCAACCATTGTCTGGGTTCGGGAGTCGGTTACGCAAGGGGAAGGTATTAGCACCCCTCACGTCCGTCGTACTCGACGGGATCCTCGCTTGTTTGTTTACCTGGACGGGTTGGTTATAATCTATCTACCTATCAAGGCTGGCTGAAAAAGAAAAGGAAAATGACTCGGCAAAGCGTCGCGCTTTATGCCTACGTATTCTCATCAGAGAATGAGAAATCAGAGTCAACGTAGTTCGGCTAACGAAGGATTATGGGGAAGGTTGCTCGCTAGGATATCGCATCCTATGCCTACGTACTTTCATATGGTATGAAAGATCAGAGCAAACGTAGTTCGGGAAACTACGGGTTATCTCCTAAGAGAAGTGTTTTTTATTATGTTTGCGATCTCAACCGCACTAGAGACTATGACCTGAGAGTGAATGCGTCGCATGTCACCCAAAGGGTACCATACTAAACATCCCTCCTCAGATGGCTTAAGGCTCGTAACGTACGAAAGAAATCATTCATGATTACTGTGTTTTAAACTGCTTTGAGATGAGAAGAGAACAGGCCCAACTAGGAGGGAGACTATCAAGTCCTACTGTTATCATGCCATGGATTCATCCTATGGTTGAGGTTTGAACAGGGAACTCCTAGATGTTGTCATGCATAGGTTTCAACCTAAAAGTCTATCATCAAATCCTCATCTGAGGAAATGAGAGTCCTAAGGGATCATGTCAATGATACATCACAACAGACAAAAGCATCAACTTTAACAGTAAAATGCATGCAATGCAAGTGAGGGAGGAAATGTGTGTGGGGCTTCAGCCTCCACAAGCTCGTCTCGACCTCAAGCCAGTCGTGAAATAACAGCAATCATACTGAAAATAAACCACAGGCTATCAAGCAATGAACAGATAAAAGAAGTGAAGTGCCAACAGGCAAACAAACACATATGCTTGAGAAAGAAAGAATCTATTCCCTAATCCTAACCCTAACACAATCTGAATCAAATCTAAGCACTAAAGCAAAACCCTAAACAAGAGAAATCAATCCCAGTCCTCAAGCTTCAGAACAAGCTTACCAAAGAAAGGGAGCTAAGCAAGCAGACTCATAGTGTCTTCCTCAAGAAAGCACTAGGAGGTGTATACTCAGGAGTCATACCCTATGTGGCTCAACCACTGTGATCAGTTTATATTCCTCCTCAGGAGAAATTAAACTCACAAGCAGGCTCCAACATCACTGGATATTTAGGAAATCCTATTTGAACTAGTGGCACTAAGTGAATAGACCCATAGGACCTTCCTCAGGAAAGTACTAGGAGGCTTCCACTTAGGAGTTGTATCCCATGTGGCTCAACAACTGTGATCAGTTTACATTCCTCCTCAGGAGAAATTAAACTCACAAGTTGGCTCCAACATCATTGGATACTTGAGAAATCCTAGATGAACTAATGGAACTAAGTGAATAGACCCATAGGACCTTCCTCAGGAAAGTACTAGGAGGCTTCCACTTAGGAGTTGTATCCCATGTGGCTCAACAACATGTGATCAGTTTACATTCCTCCTCAGGAGAAATTAAACTCACAAGTTGGCTCCAACATCATTGGATACTTAAGAAAGAGGTGAGAAGAAAGAATGAAAGTCATTCATAGTGCCTTCCTCAGGAAAGTACCATGAACTTCCTTCAAACTTCAGGATCTCAAACCTCACAGACAGGGGACAAGCCAAGCTCTGGGTCTCTGAGTCTTGATCTACAATCTTCACTTCATGATGCTCTCCAACAAGGTCTTCAATACAACACAAGCCCCACAACAAATTCCCCACAATGAACCCCAAAGATGAACAAATAACCACAACACAGACAAAATCAATAGGCAACTTCAGAAAATACCTAAAAATACTAAACCAATGGGGAAAAATCTAACAATTATTCACAAGGGTCCTCAACATCTACCCATAACATCCACATAGGCCTCTACCTAAAAATCAAGACAAAACTTATTCAAAGAAAAGTGAATTCTTCACCTAAACACAACCTAAACCCTAATTAGGATACTCTAGATCTACCCTAATCAAACTAATCAAAATTTAATTCTAAAATTCTAGAATAAATCCTATGGGGAACTATGATTCATCATCTAATCTCACAAAAAAGAATGGATTAAAAAGACTAAAGGAAGGTCCTAAAACAATTCTTGCAAAATCATGCATCAACTAAAAGAAAGAAAATACCACTAAAAATTCTACATTAAAAATAAAATTCCATTTTTATTTTTATATTTTTCTACACAAAATTATCTAATCATAGAAAAAAGAATGGACAAAAAAGAATTATTTATCAATTATTTATGAATTTTCTAAAACAGAAAAATATTAAAAGAAATTAAATCAATTAAAAGCAAATAAAAGGGAGGGGGGTGGAAATAGGAATACACGCCATTTCATAATACTGATGGGCCATGAGGGTGGGGGTGCGCGTAGCATCTTGCTAAGGCCCATATTAATTCAGAAAACAAAACTACAATGAGAACGCATGGGGGGTGAGTCTAGTAAGGATATCATGTGCTATACGGAATTGGGCTCGCTAGGGGGGGTTGGCATAGCAATACGCTTCAGGCCCATGGTTTTCCCATAAGTGAAACGCGGCGTTTCACTTTGGGATTTCCCTCCGTTCTGCGCTTTAAATCATGGCCGCACGATTGGCCTGGTGAGTCAATGCTTTCACTTCCATCCAACGGTGGCTAACCCGTCTCCTACCTCATGCCTTAGGGTTTCATGAAACCTCCATGATCATGCTCTTCACACGTAATGCTTCTCCAACTCGGTTCTCTCTCGTCTTCCAACGAAACTCAAAATTGTAAAGAGCAAAAGTGCTCAGTTTCTCAAGCCCTACACGACTATGGTCCTGGTTCTCACTGAAACATCTCCTAAATAGCAACCCGATAGCATCAACCTCGCTTACACTCAATCTTCCAACTTCTGGTTTCTTTGATTTCATGGCACTAAAACGTTCTACTCATGGCACTGATGATTCTTATCTAAAGCACTAACATTAAAACTCAATAACCAGCTAGTTCTTGATCTTTAAAGTTTCATGGACCTGCAAGAAAGTGTCTCTAAACAGCACCAAAGTTATCTAAACTAACCTCCTAACATCCTAGATCATGATTATGCTAATGAGACTACACGAATCTACTTAAATTAAGCAAGTTAGAAGGTTTTGCACCTTGAGCAAGTTCTTGTGGATGATGGTGAATCTTGTGAATCCAAGTCTTTGTATGCTTCAATCTTGATCTATCCTTGATGTAAATGATTCTGTATGCAACACTTTGTGGAAATTGGCTTTGATTCTTGATCTTCCAATGAAATTGCACTTTGTATATTCTTGATGGAAGCACACGAATTTGGTCAAGATCCACCAGAAACTTGCTTGAATCCTCCTTTATGATGATGATCCAGTATGAAGAAATGGAAATTGATGATAGTTGATGAAGAAATTGATGAATTGAAATGATTTTGCAATGAGAGAAAAGTGAGAGAATAATGGAAATTTTATGGAGTTTTTGCACCAAAAATGAGGATTCAACCTTGCACCAATCTGATTTTATGAATTTATAGGGCTCAATGGAAGCTTCTAGATCCATCTTACAACTTCCCTTGCCTTCCAACTTTGATTGATTTTTGAAATGTTTCTTAAAATGCAAGTAACCATGGATATCTTTCCTTTTTCCAACTAAGCTCAAAAAGGTGTGTGAACCATTGTTTCTAAAATGTCTTTTGGACCCAAAATCATATATGGGAAGTCTCCATTTGGACTTATAAATCTCTCAAACCATTTTTCACTTTGACTTTATTTAAGTTATAAGCCATTTTAGTTCAAATTTGACCAATCATGCAACTTCATGTTATGAGCTTTTCCAACAATTTGTGACCTTCTTTCTAGACTTAAAATCACATTTTGAACAACTTTCATGTTTTGAGTTTTTCCATTTGAGGCTTGGAAATAGGAGTTTTAGGCATTGGCTAAAATGACCTATAACTGACAAATGACCAAAATACCCCTGTCTTGTTTAAACCATAAGTTGAGTTCCACAAATCCAATCAAGGACTTCTACCACTCAAATTAAAGCTAAGAAGATGCTCTTCAACATTCATGTTGACCAAGAAATCATAGGAATCACCCTACTAGGGCAAAAGTTGTCTGCAAGTTGGGTGACTTTCAAGGACCCAGATTCACACACCTCTGCTGACCTGTAATTTGTCAAAACCATAACTTGAGCTCTGTAACTCCTATCAAGGACTTCCACCACTCAAATTAAAGCTTAGAACAATCTCTACAACATTCATGTTATGGGGAAGGTGAGATATCAATCACATCTTGAGCTAAAACTGCTTGGAAGATAGAGATCAAATTAGGGTTTTTCACTGACAATCCTTGGGGACCCTGACTTGAAACTTCTCAAACCCCTCACTCATGATGAGTTGGCCTAGGAATCATCTTTATATCATCTCCATGCATCATTCCATGATCTCATGGCCCTTGGATTGGGTCTCAACCTTCTCCAAATCTTCAGTTATCCTAGGATTGACCCAGTCAAAACCCTAATTCTATCATTCATGGTTGAATCTTCTGAATTCTTGCATAATGACTTCTCTGGGCTTCATGAAGGCTATCAAGACATCTCATAGGCTTTCCCAAAACATCAAATTCATTCTCAAAGTCTCAGAACCATCTGAGGAGCACCCACAACTCTCAAGCTATGAAACACACAACCCTGGTTTCAACCCATTTCTTCTGAGGATCTCTTGAACTTTCTGATGAAGGTATCCACTTTCAAACGCTCAATGAATAAATAATTGTTGGTCAAATTTTGGGGTGCAACAGCTGCCCCTATTCAAACGGCTTGAACCTGACTGGGTGAGAAGCGAACGGCTCTCAACCAATCAAGGTACGAGACGGTTGAATATCGGTAAACCCGAAAATTTGCCAACTGCACGAGCACACAGTACTCTGCGGGGAACAAACCTTTGAATCCTGCAACATTAGTTGCTCAACAACTAGCTGGAGAACCAAATCTGACCTCACCGTCGGACGATCGAAGTACCCTGCGTCACCACTGGAGAAACATCTGACATCACCGTCGGACGATCGAAATACTCTGCGTCACCGCTGGAGAAACATCTTCGACTTCAATCAGAAGACGTATCATTCACTTGATCGCAATCAATCACCACCTCAGGATAACTGACTTGGTCTTCAGACCCACGCAAGTCACTCTGTTGTATCTACAACTCTGGAACCTTGTCTTCAGCCACCCGTTGATTCTTCAACATGGAAATCTGGACTCACAGGAACCTTCTGATATCGCCTTCGGGCGCTTACGAAATCCATCTTCAGATTAGACATCTTTGTTGGAGCAGACATATCATGCTGCTGAGGACTTCAAGAATCATCTTGACCAAACAGATCCGTCGGGCATCTTCAAGAATCGTTCTGAACTAATAACCTTTCTGGAGCAAACATTCTGTTGGGTATTCCAGGAATCTTCCTGGGCAACTCTTGCTGGAGACGCTATTGGGGAGTTCAAGTATCATACTAGGCGAACAACCCGGGAAGCTGTACTGAGGTCTTAAGAATCACCTTAAGCAAACGGCCCTGCTGAGGAGTTCGAGAATCATCTTGAACCGAAGACTTCGCTGGGGATCTCAAAAATCATCTTGAGCGAGCGACTGTGATTACACCGGGGTCTTTAAGAATCATCTCAAAAAGTGACCTTGCTGGGGAGAACATCAAGAATCGTCCTGAGCAACCGGTCTTTTGGTGGTACACCTGTTCAACAAGGATGATGATGACCTAGATCATGCTTATGGTGCATATGCTTCTGCGCCATGCCCCACACAGTGGGAATGATGTGCGTTTATGCTAAATGCCATGCAATCATGCACAATGCTACGATCCCGTCAGCAAAATAAATGCCGGAAGGGGGAAATCCTCCTGTCAAGGAGAAAGAACCACTCAGGTAGAGGAATCATCCTGCTGAGGAGAACGTGAACACGCCAATATCAATCAGGCTCTGTCTGGGGAATTGATCTTCCGCGAACTGCTGCAGGGGAACAACTTCAGCTGACTGCTGCAGGGGACGAAGCTCTACGAGAACTTGGATCTGCTGATATCAATCGCGAGAATGAACTGCGCGGCCGTCTCGGCTACTCTTCTGGGGATGACCACTCTGTGGGGAACCAACTTCAGCTGCTCAACACTCCACTGGGGAAAAACCAATTATGATCTGATCAATCTTCCAAGGATTCGGATCTCTTGGACATCTGCAAACTCGGCTGAGGAAGGAGAAATCATTCTGCTTCGATGGAGAGAGTGCGATTCTGGGGAAACACAGCATTAGCTGCCCCACGTTCTGCTGGGGAACATCGATCATGATCTGATCGACTTCCAAGGATTCTGCTTTTCTGCGGACTCAGCCGGGGAGAGAAATCATTCTACTTCGCTGGAGAGTGCAACTCCGATGAGGAAACTCAATTTCGCCGGGGAAGAAGGAATCATCTGCCTTCGGGGGAGAGTACAACTCTGCCGGGGAATACAACATCAGCTGTTCCAACACTCTACTGGGGAAGAGGGAATCATCGAACTTCAGGAGAGAGCCTGACTCTGGTGAGGAATCTCAATTCCACTGGAGACTTCAGTCTGGCACCATCAGTTACTGCATCCTTCGGCTAACAAACAACCTCCTGCGGAACCTGCACTTGTGACCCGGTGCGGGGGAGGACACCTGCTTTGGTGACTTTACTGGGGAAAACACGAGCTCCAGTACCCAAACATTTCTATGAACTCTGCACTTGTGACCCGGTGCTGGGGAGAGACGACATCATTCTTCGATGCTTGGCTCAGCTGATGAGGTGACATTCCTTCAGGATGCGTCGGTTTGGGGAAGAGAATCACCTCTACCCGGGGAAGACATATCAATGCTCGCCATCTTGCGTTCAGATTCTGTGGAGGAGAGACTACTGAACTCTGCTGGGGAAGGAGGACTCATCCTGCTTCGGGGATACGCACGACACATCTTCTGGCAAGTGCTACACCTGCAACAACACAAACAAACAGACAGGATACCCTCCTCAAAGGGGCCTATCCAGGTTATTATCTCGTGACAATATTCAGTTAATTAGTTGTTTCAACAATCAATGGGCCTAGGCCCGCAAGTTTATGTATGCGCATTTTATCAAAAATATCGGCGTTTTCATTCGCAAACAAAACAGATAAATGCTAAACAGACAAGTAGAATTGCTGAATAATGTGCATTTTATTGATGATGAACCCCTGAACGGGCAAAAATGTTTTTACAACAGAGGCAAGCTCCTGGAATGAGGAAGCCGCACAAAAAAAGAAAACATAAATATACATCAGTATATACAAATGTTGGCAATCGAGGCGTAGACGAACACCATGAGTTGATCCCTCTAAGACCCACTCGACTTCGATACTTCTCCGATGCTTCAGCTTTGGAAGAGATTGATTCAGATAAACGGCCCTCAGGTCTTCCGAACCACTAAACAATGAAAGTCCATACGCGGAACGCAGTCATTTTCTTATTCAAATCCCTAACTTTTGCGTGAACCGCCCTTCACGGGTTTTCAGTTCACCGGGATACCCTTTTTTGCCGAAGCCGCCCAGTGTAGGTTTTCGACTTCGCGGGTGTACATTTTTTCAATATATCCCTAATTTTTGCCCGAACCTTTTATTCCGTTTTTGGTTCGCCGGGATGCCCCTTTTTTGCCTGGACTCTTTCTTTTTTGTCCAGCGGGTCTCTTTCAAGCAAAGTATTTTTTAACTGCGTCCGCGTTCACCGGGGATGCAAAATCTTCGCCATCCATCGTGGATAACAACAAAGCTCCTCCCGAGAAGACCTTGCTGACGACATACGGCCCTTCGTAATTCGGAGTCCACTTGCCCCGGTGATCGGAGTGTGGCGGAAGAATCTTCTTCAGGACGAGATCACCCGTCTGAAAGCTTCGAGGACGCACCTTCTTATCATAAGCTTTCTTCATTCGGCTTTGGTATAGGCGACCAAATGCAATCGATGCTAACCTCTTCTCGTCCATCAGGCTGAGTTGGTTCAAGCGATTCGTAATCCATTCTGCCTCATCAAGTTTTACATCAACAAAAACTCGTAAAGAGGGAATCTCCACTTCTAACGGCAGGACAGCTTCCATGCCGTACACCAAGGAGAAAGGAGTTGCCCCGGTCGAAGTACGCACCGTAGTACGATAACCGTGCAAGGCAAACGGCAGCATCTCGTGCCAATCTTTATACGTCACAACCATCTTTTGAACAATCTTCTTGATGTTCTTGTTGGCCGCTTCAACAGCGCCATTCATCTTCGGCCGGTAAGGAGATGAGTTGTGGTGTTCAATCTTGAAGCTCTGGCACAGCTCTTTCATCATCTTATTATTCAAATTCGAACCATTATCAGTAATGATCCGCTCGGGAATTCCATAGCGACAGATGATGTCCCTCTTTATGAATTTAGCTACCACCTGCTTGGTCACATTAGCGTACGAGGCTGCCTCCACCCACTTGGTGAAGTAGTCGATAGCCACCAGAATGAAACGATGACCATTGGATGCAGTGGGCTCGATCTTGCCTATCATGTCGATGCCCCACATGGAGAACGGCCAAGGGGAGGACATGACATTCAATGGGCACGGCGGCACATGAACTTTATCAGCATAAATCTGGCATTTGTGACATTTCTTTGCAAATCTGAAGCAATCCGACTCCATAGTCAGCCAGTAATATCCTGCTCTCAGGATCTTTCTCGTCATGGCATGCCCGCCGGCGTGCGTACCAAATGTGCCCTCATGGACCTCTTCCATGAGCATACTTGCTTCTTTCTCATCCACACATCTGAGCAGCACGAGATCGTGGTTTCTCTTATACAGCACTCCATCAGGGTTGAGGTAAAAGTTTCCAGATAGCCTCCTCAGAGTCTTCTTATCCTGGGTGGACGCACCTGCAGGATACTCCTTGGTCATAAGGAAGGTCTGGATATCGTGGAACCATGGCTTGCCGTCAGTGGCATCTTCGATTGCGAACACAAACGCTGGTCTATCAAGCCGCGAAAGCACAATTCTTGGAGCCTCATTCCAATAATTGACTTTATACATTGAAGCCAACGTGGCTAAAGCATCAGCCATTTGATTTTCAGCCCGGGGCACATGATGAAGTTCCACCCGATCGAAGAAAGGAAGCAGCCTCCTGGCATAATTCATGTACGGCACTAGATTCGTTTGACGAGTCTCCCACTCCCCTTTAATCTGATTGATCACAAGCGCTGAGTCACCATATATGTCTAGATTCTTGATTCTCAAATCAATTGCCTCTTCTAGACCCATAATACATGCTTCATACTCGGCTTCATTGTTGGTAACTGGAAACGTCAGTCTTGCAGTAAACGGGATGTGGGATCCGTGAGGAGTCGTGATGATAGCCCCGATACCACTCCCATAGGAATTAACCGCTCCGTCGAATATCAACTTCCACTGAGACTTCCTATCCGGCCCCTCATCGGGTAATGGCTCATCGCAGTCCTTCGCCTTGAGAAACATAATGTCCTCGTCAGGGAATTCGAACTTCATCGGCTGGTAGTCTTCGATCGGCTGTTCGGCAAGGTAATCAGACAATACGCTTCCCTTGATGGCTTTCTGGGAGACATACTGAATATCATATTCTGTTAACACCATCTGCCATCTGGCAATCCTGCCCGAAAGAGCCTGCTTTTCGAAGACGTACTTGATCGGATCCATCTTCGAAATTAGCATAGTAGTGTGGTTGAGCATATACTGTCGTAGACGTTTGGCAGCCCAAGCTAATGCACAACACGTCTTCTCCAGCATCGAGTATCGAGATTCACACTCAGTGAACTTTTTACTCAAATAATAAATGGCATGCTCTTTTCTGCCCGTCTCGTCGTGCTGACCGAGAACACACCCCATACTATTCTCCAGAACTGTCAAGTACATGATTAATGGCCGTCCAGCCACTGGGGGTATCAAGATTGGAGGTTCTTGAAGATACTGCTTTATCTTATCGAATGCCTTCTGGCAATCCTCATTCCAAGTAATCGCCTGATCTTTCTTTAACAACTTGAACATCGGTTCACAAGTGGCCGTGAGCTGAGAGATAAACCTTGCAATGTAGTTTATTCGGCCCAGGAAACCACGAACTTCTTTTTCTGTTTTCGGCGCTGGCATTTCTTGGATAGCTTTTATCTTTGCAGGATCAACTTCAATACCTCGTTCACTAACGATAAACCCCAATAACTTTCCGGACCGCACTCCGAAAGTGCACTTGCTAGGATTCAGCCTCAGCCTGAACTTCCTAAGCCTTTCAAACAGCTTCAATAGGTTGACCAGATGCTCCTCCTCCGTTTGGGACTTTGCAATCATGTCATCAACATAGACCTCGATCTCATGATGAATCATATCATGAAACAAAGTTACCATTGCCCGCTGGTAAGTGGCCCCTGCGTTCTTCAGACCGAAGGGCATTACCTTGTAGCAGAATGTGCCCCAGGGGGTGATAAACGTCGTTTTCTCCATGTCCTCCGGCGCCATCTTAATCTGATTGTAACCGGAGAAGCCATCCATGAACGAAAACACGGAAAACTGGGCTGTATTGTCGACCAACACATCGATATGAGGCAACGGGAAATCATCCTTAGGGCTTGCCCTGTTCAAATCCCGATAATCGACGCACATGCGTACCTTACCGTCCTTCTTCGGTACAGGCACTATGTTGGCGACCCACGGAGGGTAAGTGGTAACGGCTAGAAATCCTGCGTCCAACTGCTTCTAGACTTCTTCTTTGATTTTTACAGCCATGTCTGGTCTCGTCCTCCTGAGCTTCTGCTTGACTGGAGGGCAATCTTCTCGCAACGGCAAGCGATGAACCACGATATCAGTGTCGAGTCCGGGCATATCCTCATACGACCAAGCAAAGACGTCACTATACTCTCGAAGCATCTCGACCAGTCTATGCTTGACATTGTTCTGCAGCGCAGCCCCAACTCTGACATTTCTGACGAGCTCCTCAGAACCCAGATTTATGATCTCAATATCCTCCTCGTGAGGCAGAATAACCTTCTCCTCTTGTCTCAACAAGCGGGCCAACTCTTCCGGAAGGCCTTCGTCTTCATCAATCTCATCCTCGGCTTGATAGATCGGGCAATCAAAGTCGTAGTGAGCCGTAGAGGGTCCAGAGTCGATGTCATCTGTCACGTGGATCCTGCAATAACAAGGGTTAAGTTTAAAGCAAGAATATGCAGGTTAGCACGAACCTCGTTGCCATTTTGCTGTTTTTCGAAACAAACATAAAGCATGAATAACAGAGAACACAACATTTGATTACGAAGAAAATGCCTTTTATTTATTAACAAAATGCATACACATAATCCAACAAGGCCCTGACAGTAAAACCACTATGCCCCGGGCAGGACATAGGGTTGTACAAAGATTGTAAAAAGCAAATCATTACTCTTCACTTGTCAGCTTGATAATCTCCTTGATGGTCCAGTTGTGGAGGCGCTCGCCTGGTTTACTCGGTTGAATCCAGGCGTCAAGATCGCAATCACTGTCCCCGCTGTCCTCTGACGCAGCGTTGATACTCTCAAAAATTACTCCCCCCTTGGTGAATAAGATCGGCCCTTTCCCATGAGACGAACTGCCAGAAGAAGACGAAGCTTCAGCTCCAGGAGAATACCCTAATCCAAACTTATCCTGTTTGATTGGTATATCCAAGACATGCCCCCAGCCTGGGGTGGAACCAGCTTCGACAACAGCCCGGGCTTCCTTAAACGAGGAGAGGTTCAACTCTTGCTTCTCTGCAACAACGGGAGCTACCTCCTTCGCCCTGACGGTTTCAAACGCTTGGCACAGAGTCTCATGGATATCACCATCCATTTCAACGTATTTAAAGGACGATAGGTGGCTTACCATGATGTCCTCTTCTCCACAGATTGTCACTATGCTGCCCCCAACAGCATATTTAAGCTTCTGATGCAGCGTGGACGTTACGACACCAGCAGAATGGATCCACGGCCGACCTAAGAGGCAACTATAGGCGGGCATGATATCCATGATATAGAAAACCGCATTAAACGTCTCTGGACCAACTTGAATTGGCAGGGTCAATTCTCCGAAGACGTGGCGCTTGGTTCCGTCAAAGGCCTTCACGACCAGATCACTAGGTGTGCACAGCAGTCCACGGGTATCCAACTTCATCAGTGCCTTCTTCAGAAGCACGTTAAGCGAGGAACCCGTATCCACCAGGACATGTGACATAATCGTGCCTCTGCACTCTATTGAGACGTGCAAGGCGCTATTGTGATCTCTTCCCTTAGGAGTCAGCTCCAGATCTGTAAATCCCAGCCCATTACCAGCATTGACATGGGCCACCACCTCCTCGAGTTGATTTACTGATATCTCCTGTGGCACGTATGCAGCATTCAATACTTTCAGTAACGCGTTGCGGTGCGCTTCAGAACACAGCAACAGGTTAAGAATAGAGATCTTCGACGGAGTCTGATGAAGATGATCTACAATTTTGTAGTCACTTTTCTTGATCAGTCGCATGAACTCTTCAGCATCTTTAACCAGCAAGTCCTTCTCTGCCCCTGCAGGGACCTCCTCAACAACTTTACCTTTGCCCTTATCCACAGCATCAGCCCGGACCACTTTCTCTGCTGCAACCTCTGCTGGTGCGAATACTCTTCCGCTTCTAGTGATACCACTGACTTCAGTAAGATTCTGCGCAGTCGATCCGGATGGCTCAAGCTCTATCTTCTGACCATTACAATAAACTTCGGCGCCATAATGCCATGGAACGGCATTGGTACTCTCGAATGGGATTGGTCCGGCCCTGGTGATGGTGATAGAAGGCGGACGGGGCGCAGAAATAGTAATAGGGTGACGAGGAATGGTAATGGTAGCAACTTCGTCCGCCTGCTTCAGCACGACTTCCCCCGACGCATTCTCAACGCTCCGACTGAATTGCAAAATACCCTCGGACATCAGACTTTGGATACCTTCGATCAACTGCTCACACCCATCAGGAAGTGTAGCACAAGCCATACATAACTCTCCACATCCGGGAAAGAAGCCCTTCTTCAGCAACTTAGCCTTAACAAAACTCAACGGCGTCTTCAGATCTTTGACATCGGTCAGCAAGTCTGAACTCTCTTCAGTGATAACAGCATTCACTCCGCCCCCCTTATGATGAGGCATTGGATTTTTGGTGACGTTGGGCACGTTGTCAGAAAAGTTGATAACCTTGGCGTCCACCAAGTCCTGGACTTTGTGCTTAAAAGCTTTACAATTCTCAACCGTATGGCCAGGTGCCCCCGAGTGAAATTCACAAGTAGCATTAGCATCATACTCTGGTGGTGGTGCCCCTGTTAAGGGAGCCATTGTCCTTTTGTGAACCAATTGGAGCTGAAGCAACGTTTGCAGAAGCTGTGCATACGGCATAGGAGGAGTTTCCAAATGACGGTTTGCCAGGGGACCCCGATTCTGATATCTCTTATATCCCTGATTATTCTGTTGCTGGGGCTGCTGCTGCGGCTGCGGCTGCGGCGGAGCAGCTGGGATGTTTATGCTAGCAATCTGAGGCTGAGGGCCCTTGCCCTTCCTCCTAGCATTAGTGACAGCACTGGCATCTCCCTCTCGACGCTTGCCAGTATAGGGTTTCTTGCTAGCTCCTCCAGCTGTAGATGATTCGCCCTGAATTTTTCCGATCTTTATACCGTTCTCAACATGCTCGCCCAAAGTGATGAGGGCCGAGAATGTTCCGGACATGCCACTAACCAGCTTTTCATAATAGACTCCAGGAAGGGTAGCCACGAACATTTGTACCAACTCACGCTCAACCATCGGTGGTTGGACCCGAGCAGCCAATTCACGCCACCGCTGGGCGTACTCTTTGAAGCTTTCATTGCTCCGCTGCGAGAGATTCTGAAGCTGAACTCGGTTGGGAGCCAAGTCGCTATTATATTGATAGTGGAGAACAAACGCTTCTGCAAGATCTTTCCAGGTGCGCACAGCAGCGGGTTCCAAACCCATATACCATTCGAGCGATGGACCAGAAAGACTATCCTGAAAGAAGTGCATCAGCAGCTTCTCATCGTCAGAATAAGCGGACATCTTTCTATAATAAGATCGGAGGTGAACACGGGGACAAGTAGTGCCCCTATACTTCTCAAAGATAGGCACCTTGAACTTGTGAGGTACTTTAAAGTCAGCAATCAACCCAAGTTTGGCCATGTCAACGCCCAATGTGTTCTGATTTTCTATATCTCTCATCTTGTCTTCCAGCGCCTTGAACCTGAGTCGAGCCTCAGCAGTCAACTCAGCCTCCACACCTCTCTGAGAGAATATGTCATCCTGGTGATCCTCCAGCCACGGTTGAGGCACCACCATATTTCCTGCACCAACATTGCCGTTGACTGGCCCTATGTTAACATTGGCTCCCAAACCACCATTGCCGGCGCCTGCCGCATTAAGTCCGAGATTAGTCATAAGATTGCCGTTAGCACTGCCGTTGCCCCCGGCAGCAGGAACAACGTTCTGCGGAGTATCCCCTTGAGGAGGAGTGGGCACGGCCCAGGGAACCACTTCAAATGACTGACATGGAGTTTCAATGTATTCACCTTCTACTTCCAGATACTTGAAAGTGTTTACATGGCTGACAAAGTATTCTTCCTCTCCAAAGACAGCAACAACTTTTCCATTCACCGGATATCTCAACTTTTGATGTAATGTGGAGGTCACAGCACCTGCCCCGTGGATCCAGGGACGACCAAGCAGACATGAGTACGAAGGACGAATATCCATCACATAGAATGTAGCGGTAAACACCTGAGAGCCAACCTTGATTGGAAGATCAATTTCCCCATGCACTACTCTTCTAGAACCATCAAAAGCCTTTACCACAATATTCCTGGGCTTCAATACCGTATCTTCAGGACTCAGCTTGTTCAGGACTTCCTTAGGCAACACATTCAGAGAGGAACTATTGTCTATCAGCACATGAGACAGGGTAGTGCCCCTGCATTCAATTGAAATATGCAAGGCCCTGTTATGATCCCTCTTGGCAGGGGTCAAGTCAGCATCAGAAAATCCTAACCCGTTGTCATAGGTCAGGTGAGCAACACAATTCTCAAACTGGTCCACAGAAATTGCACTGGGTACATGAGCCATCTTTAGAAACTTGATCAATGACTTGGCATGAGCCTCAGAACATAATAACGGGGAGGGCATAGAAATCTTTGAGGGAGTATGCCCCAGCTGATCAACAATATCATAATCACTCTTGCGAATGATTTTCAATACTTCTTCCATCTGCTTAGAGAGGTCATCAGCAGCTGGCACATCAGTAGATACAGGCTCAATAACAGGACCCTTGCCCCGAGCATCAGTGGTGGAAGTAACAGCAGGAGTAACTGCACTCTTAGAAGCAACTGGAGGAGAGAAGACTCTTCCACTACGGGTGATCTTGCTAGATCCAGCAATATTATCAATGTCAACAGGCATATCAGGTAAAGGCTCCTGCCCCTTGGATAGGTTCAGGATCAGCTCTTGGAACTGTGCATTCTGTGCCTGGAGATCCTTAACTGATTGTTCAAGAGCCATTGCTGAAATAAACAGCGAGAAGATGAGAAACCTGTGCACAATTATAAACCTGTGATGCAATGATATGGGAATGCATATGCAATGTTTTCAAGGACCGCAGGATTTAAATTTGCTTAAACAAACAAGAAAGTAACTTTTTATTAGTAATAACTTGTTTTGCCTTTTAGGCTTACAAAAAATGAAAACGAAATAAGTATAAAAGATGGGGTTTTAAGTCTCCCATGGACGTTTCCTCTTGGTGTTGAGGTATGAGTTGAGGTTTCGTTCCTCATGAAGTAGCTTTGTTAGCTCTAGGATCCTTGCTTGGCTTGCTTTTTAATGAGCCTCGAAAGTATCCCTTTGCTCTTTCAGTTGGATCCATGATCTCTGCAAGTCTTCCATATCAGTAGGCATGTCTGGGTGAAGGATGGTATAAGCTGTGTCTCCTTCAGCAACAGGTTCCATGGTAACTGGTAAGATGGCAGGATATGGCATCATGAGTGTCTGAGCACGAAATCGTACCCATCTGAGATAAGCCTCCATAGGAATGGTGTACTTAGGCTCCAGTGTCTTGCTGTCAATCCTGTTTACCTTTCCCCAAGCTCGTATGAATCTCTGACGGTAACCCTGAAGATCGTTGTCGTAGTCAAACACAATGCCCTGAATCAACATGTCATGTGGACCATCGCTCCGGGCGTAACCAAACTGTCGTAAAGCTAGAGATGGGTTGTAGGTGATGCCTCCTCTTATGCCTAGAAGTGGCACATTAGGAAACTCCCCACAACGGTCAATGATGGTGACATTCTCCGTAGATCTGGAGCACCAATGGATGTCTGAGTGAGAAAGTGACATGATCCTCTTGGACCATCTGAACCCTTGCTCATTCTTCATTACTGAGCGAGGAAGGTGAGAAATAAACCACCTAGAAAGTAAAGGTATGCAGCACATCAAAGTTCCTCTTGCCCTTGTAGTACGGGTGTGAAGAGAATGTAGGATGTCTCCAAGTAAGGTAGGCACTGGATTGTGACTCAGGAATATGTTGATGGCATGAACGTCTATGAACTGATCAGGATTGGGGAACAACACTAAGCCATAAATCAATAAGGCTAAGACCTCCTCAACAGCATCGTAGCTCATAGCCTTCAAGAACATTTGAGCTTTATCCACTAATACCTTGGCAAGAATACCTTTAACTCCACTTCTCGTCTCTAGAACAATGTCAGACTTCTTCAGATGTAGAGCTGCAGCAACAACTTCTGGTTTAAGCTCCTTCTCTAAGCCTGTGAATGGCTTCTGATCAAGAACAGGTATACCCAGAAGTTTAGAGAACTCCTCCATGGTTGGAACCAGCTGATAATCAGGAAATGTAAAGCAATGGTGCTCAGGGTCAAAGAACTGAAACAGCACACTCATCATGTCTTCACTGAACCCTGAAGTAACTAGATCCAATAAGTGACCATGCCTCTTGTTGAACTGGGAATGATCAGGCACTAGGGAAACCAACTCCTTGAGCTTAGCAGGTATCCCTACAAAGTTGATCCTGATGGTGTTTCTACGAGCAGAAGCCATGACCTGCAACAAAGAACAAAGATAAATCCTTTGGTCCTTGAAATGGTTAGGGAAAATGATATGCTTATGATGCATGATGATGTCATGATGTTATGTTCAATCACAAACATGTGGCACACACAAACAAGTCACACAATTGCCCTAGGTTTAAAGGCTTGCATGAGGTTTAAAGGTAAGTACCCTCCCCTGAAGTTAGATGGTTCATCCTGTCCTACAAAAGTAACCAGGTTCTAAGGGATCTCAATATCATTGATCCTTCACAAGGGTGGTTGTTCAGAAGGCAACTTACTTGCCAACCAAAACCCTCCAAGTTTAAGATCTCAATGAGCGTAGTATCGAGTGTCAACCAACTTCAGTCTGCACCAAAGCCGGTTACCTCACTACTTTCTAAAGGCCAAGATGAGTTAACTAGGGTTCTAAAAGTCAGTTAGTGCATTGACAACATATGGCAGCCTCAATATTATCCTCAACTTGACTTAAGGAATATAAGCACCAACCAAGAAGTCGCACTAACTATGGCCACCAGATCAACCGTATCGATATACGTCGTACAGTTTCCTTGGTCTATTGCCATTTACCTAAGGTACACTAGATCCGGGTTAGGACCTTTCACACATAAGAGCACCCCAACAATATAATAATAAAGCAAACAAGGCAAACAATTTAAAGTGATCTTAATTCCTAAGGGTACCCCTCTTAAATAAGTCCCCAGCAGAGTCGCCAGTTCTGTAACACGGTGGGAGAACTGACTTTAAACAATGTTGCGGATAGCAAGAGTCGCCACCGACTTTTATTTTATCCATGAGGAAAGGTTATAAAAGAACAGGAAAGACCTTAGAGAATATTTTGGGTCCGGGGGGTAGGTTATGAAAAGGGAAGGTGTTAGCACCCTTTTCATCCATGGTTATCCATGGGCTCTTAGGTACTTAAGCTCACTTTTGAATTGTTTTGAAAGTGTAGTGTGTGAATAGAAAATTTTCAGAATAGTTAATAAATAATCCATGTAAGGATGTGTTAAGAACTTGTTTGAAAATTTGTTGAAAATTTGTTTAAGTGTGAAAAAGTTTTGAAGTGAGCAAGTATCTAGGAGTTGCCTACTCTAATGTTTTAAGGTCTTTCTTATTCTTTATCCTTTCCTTAGTAAGACTATCCCTACTATAATGGAGTAGGTAGTCCTTACTTTGGATGTTAAGGGACATGTGAGGGACAATTGGATTTTTGAAGGCCATTGTGGGGTGTAATAAGCAAACTAGAGGGACTATCATCATTTTTCGAAAGGGACTCGATTCGTAAAGGCAACCATAAGGGACTTTGATGATTTTCTTTTTGAGGGACTTGCTTTATACACCCCACTTAACCATTATTCGTAGGCAACTTGAGGGATATCCTTAGGAAGTGAGACGGCGATTAAAATCGACTTACGTGTGTGAAATGTTTAATTTAATTATCTTATATTAAAATGATCTAATTTATTTTTTTAAATATCATACATATTAGCACTCCCTAATTACTAACCATAATGATAATAATAATTAAGTAATTACAATTTACATCCAAGAGGCAATTACAAAATTATAATAAATAAAAAAAATAACAAATAAGCAAATAAAATATTAGGGTTAGTAAATAATAAGAAAAATTAAATAAGGTTAGTATAAATATAAAGTTAGTGAAAATAATTAGTTGAAACAATAATAATGAGAAAAATAGACAAAGTTAGAAAAAATAATAAGATAGAAATTTCAAAATAATAATAAGCAACAAAATATGATTAGCAATAATAATTAATTAATAACGTGATTAAACATAAGATTTGATTTTTATTTAGAAACATAAATGATTAAATAATTACTATAATATAAAGTTCTAAATATCATAAGATTTGATTTTTATTTAGAAACATAAATGATTAAATAATTACTATAATATAAAGTTCTAAATATCATAAGATTTGATTTTTATTTAGAAACATAAATGATTAAATAATTACTATAATATAAAGTTCTAAATATAACATAATTATAAATTTCTTAATCATTTACAAAAATTTAATTATCTCTAATTATATATTAACAATTATTAAGAAAAATATTTACACATTATGATGAAAACAAATTTTAACTAATCAATAATCACATTCACCAAAATTTTACATTAAGTGTTTATAAGGTTTAATTTTATTTACAAAAATTTACAAGAATTATAATAAATATATACATAGAATCATATAGAAAATTAAAATTAGGTTTTCATATTAATTTGGAAAAAAGATGTTAATGTCATTTATTTTAAAAAAACAGATTTTTATATTACAACAAATTTTAATAAATTAATGATAACAATAATAATAATAATGATAATAATGATAATAATAATAAATAATGATAATAATAATAATAATAATAATAATAATAATAATAATAATAAAGCAATAATGAATTTTAAATGTGGCAAATAACCCAACAAAGTTGCTAACGCAGAAATGCGCTCATCGCAACCAGATCTAAATCGGACGAAACAAAATTTATCGCAAAGAAAAAGAAATTAAGCAAAAAATAGTATTATTGCTCACACAAAAATGCGATCATCGCAACCAGATCGAACTAACACAAATGTCACGCGTCATGCACACAAATGTGCAAACATCGTATCGACATAATTCGATCAAAAATCTTATATATATAAACTCTAACAATTTAAAAATTATATATATATAAACGCAACAGTAATAGATAAAGAAAAAGAAATAACGGTAATAGATGAAGAAAAAGAAATAACGGTAAAAGATGAAGAAAAAGAAACAACAGTAATAGATGAAGGAAAAGAAATAACGGTAAACGATGAAGAAAAAGAAACAATAGTAATGGATGAAGAAGAAAACTAAATAACGGCCAACGGCACTCACTCCTCTTAGGTTTTTTTCATTCTCCCCTCTTTTCCAACAAGGCAACACATATATATATAGGGAACAAATTAGGGTTAACACCAAATTGTCAATAATGTCCCTAAAGCCCATTTTAAAGCCCAAACTAAATAATTAGTTAAGAAAAAATAAAATTTAAATAATTTAAAATAATTAAAATAAACTTAAAATAAAAACTAATAATCCTATTGATTCCTAAAATAAAAAATATTATAAAAAGAACAAAATTTTTTTCAATATTTTTTTATTTTATGATTTTTTTGGATATTTTTATGAATAATTTAGAAAAAAGTGAAAAAAATAATATTTTAAAAAATGATTTAATTAAAATACGAAAATAATAATTAAATAATAATAAAAACTATTTTTGTTATTTTTTTTAATGAAAGATAGAAAAATTTAGAGTAAAAATAATAAAAACAACAACAAGTGCCAAAGGTGAGATTCAAACTCTCAACCTCTCACACTCATAACTCCTTACACATGTCCTCCTGCCAATTGTGCCATTTTTACTTTTTAGAAAAAAAGTGCATGCCATATGATATTTACCTGCAAAAAGTCAAACGACTACACAAATTTGTTAGTAATTGATTAAATGCAATGAAATGCGACGACAAATCTTAGGGCAAAATTTGGGGTATTACAGTTATTATGATAGTATTTCTCACCCAACCTCTCTTTGATGTTGGCAAAAAAAAAATCATGAAGTTTGACTTTGGTTTGACCACAGTTGACCTCAGTTTGACCTTTTAACTGCATCGACTGCTTTTGACTTATCTGATCATCTGACTGAGCAAACTTTTGAGAAAAGTCTTGAAACTTGACATGGGGGTTCTTATACACATATAAGATGTTATGAAGCTCACTTGAAGTCTTGGAAGTCCATTTAGCCTGATTAAAGTCAAAACCCTAGTTTTGGATGCACTGCTTAGGAGGTGCATTGTCTGAGGGAATTGTCAACTCTTCTGACCAATTATGAATTTTGTGAACCTTGTGAACCTTCTTGGAACACAAAGTCTTGTATTGTGAGGGCAAATTTTGGGGTGCAACAGCTGCCCCTGTTCAATTTTCTGAAACCTGAGGGGTTAGATTGGTATATTTGCCAGTCGTAACCTGGAAGGTTGAAGGGGATTGAACACAAAAGCCCAAAAATTTGCACTCACCAGTGCATGGAGTGATATTGATGGTTGGTTGAACATGATTGAGTGGGCTTAAAGATGCCACTAGGGGAAAGTTCTTCAGTAGTATAATGAGAGCTGTCAGGAGTCTGGAGTAATACTGATGTAACAGCATGTCTTCATGAGGATAGAGCGATCAATAATGATAACCCTAAAGCAGTCTTGAAGTGATAAATCGGACCTCAGGAGGATAGAGCAATCAATAGCTCTAAAGCAGTCTTGAAGTAATAATGGCTTCAGGAGGATAGAGCAATCAATAGCTCTAAAGCAGTCTTGAAGTAATAGAATGGCTTCAGGAGGATAGAGCAATCAACAGCTCTAAAGTAGTCTTGAAGTAATGATTTCAGGAGGATAGAGCAATGAATAGCTCTAAAGCAGTCTTGAAATAATAACGTGATATGTCTTCAGGAGGATAGAGCAATCAATAGCTCTAAAGCAGTCTTGAAGTAATGATTTCAGGAGGATAGAGCAATGAATAGCTCTAAAGCAGTCTTGAAATAATAATGTAATTTCAGGAGGATAGAGCAATGAATACTCTAAAGCAGTCTTGAAGTAATGATTTCAGGAGGATAGAGCAATGAATAGCTCTAAAGCAGTCTTGAAGTAATGATTTCAGGAGGATAGAGCAATGAATAGCTCTAAAGCAGTCTTGAAATAATAACGTGATATGTCTTCAGGAGGATAGAGCAATCAATAGCTCTAAAGCAGTCTTGAAGTAATGATTTCAGGAGGATAGAGCAATGAATAGCTCTAAAGCAGTCTTGAAATAATAATGTAATTTCAGGAGGATAGAGCAATGAATACTCTAAAGCAGTCTTGAAGTAATGATTTCAGGAGGATAGAGCAATGAATAGCTCTAAAGCAGTCTTGAAATAATAACGTGATATGTCTTCAGGAGGATAGAGCAATCAATAGCTCTAAAGCAGTCTTGAAGTAATGATTTCAGGAGGATAGAGCAATGAATAGCTCTAAAGCAGTCTTGAGATAATAATGTAATTTCAGGAGGATAGAGCAATGAATACTCTAAAGCAGTCTTGAAGTAATGATTTCAGGAGGATAGAGCAATGAATAGCTCTAAAGCAGTCTTGAAATAATAACGTGATATGTCTTCAGGAGGATAGAGCAATCAATAGCTCTAAAGCAGTCTTGAAGTAATGATTTCAGGAGGATAGAGCAATGAATAGCTCTAAAGCAGTCTTGAAATAATAATGTAATTTCAGGAGGATAGAGCAATGAATACTCTAAAGCAGTCTTGAAGTAATGATTTCAGGAGGATAGAGCAATGAATAGCTCTAAAGCAGTCTTGAAATAATAACGTGATATGTCTTCAGGAGGATAGAGCAATCAATAGCTCTAAAGCAGTCTTGAAGTAATGATTTCAGGAGGATAGAGCAATGAATAGCTCTAAAGCAGTCTTGAAATAATAATGTAATTTCAGGAGGATAGAGCAATGAATACTCTAAAGCAGTTTTGAAGTAATGATTTCAGGAGGATAGAGCAATGAATAGCTCTAAAGCAGTCTTGAAATAATAATGTGATATGTCTTCAGGAGGATAGAGCAATCAATAGCTCTAAAGCAGTCTTGAAGTAATGATTTCAGGAGGATAGAGCAATGAATAGCTCTAACGCAGTCTTGAAATAATAATGTAATTTCAGGAGGATAGAGCAATGGAGAACTCTAAAGCAGTCTTGAAGTAATGATTTCAGGAGGATAGAGCAATGAATAGCTCTAAAGCAGTCTTGAAATAATAACGTGATATGTCTTCAGGAGGATAGAGCAATCAATAGCTCTAAAGCAGTCTTGAAATAATAATGTGATATGTCTTCAGGAGGATAGAGCAATCAATAGCTCTAAAGCAGTCTTGAAGTAATGATTTCAGGAGGATAGAGCAATGAATAGCTCTAACGCAGTCTTGAAATAATAATGTAATTTCAGGAGGATAGAGCAATGGAGAACTCTAAAGCATTCTTGAAATAATTAGATGGCTTCAGGAGGATAGAGCAATGAATAGCTCTAAAGCAGTCTTGAAGTAGTAATATGACCTCATGAGGATAGAGCAATGAATAGCTCTAAAGCAGTCTTGAAGTAATAGGATGATTTCAGGAGGATAGAGCAATCAGTAGCTCTAAAGCAGTCTTGAAGTCATGAGAGGCTATCAGGAGGATAAAATAACCCTGAGGTTACAATAAAGCAGTCCCAAAGTAATAAGAAGCTCATCAGGAGGATAAAGTAACCCTGAGGTTACAATAAAGCAGTCCCAAAGATCATAAGATTGTTTGTTGGATAATTAACCTGAAAACAAGGTAGCATTCTGTATAACAACATTAGTTTATGCTTTATGTATGCATGTATGACATGATGCACTTAGGTAATATACTATAGACATATATGTTATGGTATGATGTAAATGGTGTATGTATGCTATGACACTGCTGGAAGTGTCTGGATATCCTTGTATAACAACTGCTGGCCAAGGAAAATAAATCCCGATTCGTTGCTGAAGAATATATAACCCTCCGTCTGCTGGGGATAACAAGGTATAGATAACCTCCCTTTGTTGGGGATAGCATGGTATAGATAACCTCCCGTTGTTGGGGATAACATGGTATAGATAAACTCCCGTTGTTGGGGATAGTAGGGTATAGATAACCTTCGTTTTCGTTTGATAGTAGGATAAGTATAACATCCCGTCTTCGTTCATCGTGCTCTTATTGGAAAGTAATTTCCCGTATATCCGTATGAGGATAAAAGAGATGGATATAAATTCCAGGGGAGATTAGACTTTGTGAAAATGGATTAGTCCTACTGATGGTTTGTAACTGTCTTGTAAAGATGAACCGGCGAAGCTTCGTTGAAATCCTTCCCTCGTTCGTCCTTAGTAAATACTATTACTGCATTTTCATGCATTTCTGGTAAACATCAATCATATTAAAAGCATACATGCATTTTTGGTAAACATCAATCATATTCAAAGGCATACATACATTCAAACACAACCAATGGACGTTTCGTTTATGCAAATAGGGTAAAAGTAAATCTGGATTCAAAAGATGGAATTTATTTATATCAAAAGTGACCCATACACGGGTAAGTTTGTACAAGGAGACATAAACCCTAGTAAGAGAATTTTGTCATGAAGTTTTACAAAAAGAATCAGCTATGTGGGAAATAATCCTATTGAGTTTCAATTCTACTATTGCCACTCAAGTATCTCATCTTCTTGCTGTTGAGACGGAAACGATTGGATTGAGCTTTATCTGTTTGAGCTTGAGTAAGTAGTACAACTGGTTGCAGTTTCATGAGTGATCCAAACGAGACATAGTCATACGCTTTAATCCCTAACTTTTGCCTGGATTGCCCTTTCAGGTTTTCAATCCACCGGGATACCCTTTTTTGCCCAAGCCGCCTTTTCAGGTTTTCGACTTGCCGGGTGTACATCTTTTTATATATATATCCCTAATTTTTGCCCAAACCCTTTTGGTTTGCCGGGATGCCCTTATTTTTGCCTAGGCCTGTCAACCTAGCGGGTCTCTTTTTATGTGTAGTATTTTTTAACTATGTCTGCGTTTACAGGTTGTGGGAAGTCTTCACCATCCATTGTAGTCAATATCATGGCACCTCCTGAGAACACTGTCTTGACTACAAATGGTCCCTCATATGTTGGAGTCCACTTGCCCCTAGGATCACCCTGTGGTAATATGATACGCTTGATTACCAAGTCACCAGCCTGATATACCTTTGGCTTAACCTTCTTGTTAAAAGCTTTGATCATCCGTTTCTGGTACATCTGGCCATGACAAACTGCTGCTAACCTTTTCTCATCAATCAAATTTATCTGGTCAAGTCGAGTCTGAATCCACTCATCTTCATCCAAGCCTGCATCCTTCATAATTCTCAAGGAGGGGATCTGAACTTCAATAGGCAGAACTGCTTCCATACCATAGACCAAGGAGAATGGGGTTGCCCCGGTTGAAGTACGTATTGTAGTACGATAACCATGCAGAGCAAATGGTAACATCTCGTGCCAATCCTTGTAAGTAACAGTTATCTTCTGTACAATCTTCTTAATGTTCTTATTAGCAGCTTCAACTGCCCCATTCATCTTTGAAATCAACAAGGTAGTATGGGTCAACATATACTGTCTTAGTCGGCGAGCAGCCCGTGCCAAAGCGCAGCAAGTTTTCTCGAGCAGTGAGTATTTTGTTTCACAGTCGGTAAACTTTTTGCTAAGGTAGTATATTGCCTGCTCTTTTCGACCAGACTCGTCATGTTGCCCCAATACACACCCCATTGAGTTGTCTAATACTGTTAAATACATAATCAAGGGTCTTCCATCAACTGGTGGCATTAAAATTGGAGGTTCTAGCAAATATCTCTTGATTTCATCAAAGGCAGTCTGGCACTCATCATTCCATTCCATCACCTGATCTTTCTTCAACAACTTGAAGATTGGCTCACAGATGGTAATTAATTGGGAAATAAATCTTGCAATGTAGTCCCAAGAAACCTCTAACCTCCTTCTCAGTACGGGGAGCTGGCATCTCTCGTATAGCTTTCACTTTTGCAGGATCCACTTCAATACCTTTTCCACTGACAATGAAACCCAGGAGCTTTCCAGATCTAACTCCAAAAGTACACTTGTTTGGATTTAATCTCAACCTGTATTTCTTCAACCTCTCAAACAACTTGTGCAGATGATCAAGATGTTGTTCTTCATTCTGAGACCTGGCTATCATATCATCCACATATACCTCTATCTCATGATGAATCATATCATGAAACAAAGCCACCATAGCACGCTGATATGTTGCCCCTGCATTCTTATGCTGAGCAGTGTTGTCTAAATCAGCCCCTATCTGGACCTCTTTTCTGTTTTCTTCAGTTCCCAGATTCACAACTTCGACTGGCTCTTCATGTGGCTGTATAGCTTTCTCTTCTTGTTGTAACAACCTAGCAAGCCCTACAGATATTTCACAATCGTCCTCGTTTCCGTCTTCAGTTTGATAGATCGGATTCTCGAAATTGTAATTGGCAATAGTAGAACTGTTATCAATTGGATCCAGAGTGGATGAGGATCGGCATTTTAGTGACGTGGGTGTGTGTAAGAACACATAGCTGATAAAGCAAAAATAAAAGAAAAAGAAAGACAAGGAACACAATATTTACGAAAACGAAACGTCCATTGATTTTATGGAATGAAGTATGCGAATGAAATGACAACCCGTAATAAGCACACCATTGTGCCCCGGGTAAGGCACATGGCTTGAAAGTTTTAATTGTTCCAAATTTAAAAAACATAACACAGTAATAGTATTTACTCCTGACTAAAGGAGATAGGGATAACATCTTCCGCTTTCCAATTATTGAGTCCAGCACCCACAGTAGGAAAAATCCATGCCTCCAGGTTGTGGTCTTCATCTTGATCTCCCACAGCATTGATAACCCCTTGATTGGTGATGCGAACAGCACGAGCACGACGAACAGCCTTCTGGGACTCTTCTTCCACCATAGCTTTTGCATCATTGAGGGAGGCCATTGCCATTGTTGGAGGGTTTCTGATGACCACAGGAACCTTCTTCACAGCAGGAGGAGTCACACAATCCTTAACAGCCCAGGGAACCACTTCAAATGACTGACATGGAGTTTCAATGTATTCACCTTCTACTTCCAGATACTTGAAAGTGTTTACATGGCTGACAAAGTATTCTTCCTCTCCAAAGACAGCAACAACTTTTCCATTCACCGGATATCTCAACTTTTGATGTAATGTGGAGGTCACAGCACCTGCCCCGTGGATCCAGGGACGACCAAGCAGACATGAGTACGAAGGACGAATATCCATCACATAGAATGTAGCGGTAAACACCTGAGAGCCAACCTTGATTGGAAGATCAATTTCCCCATGCACTACTCTTCTAGAACCATCAAAAGCCTTTACCACAATATTCCTGGGCTTCAATACCGTATCTTCAGGACTCAGCTTGTTCAGGACTTCCTTAGGCAACACATTCAGAGAGGAACTATTGTCTATCAGCACATGAGACAGGGTAGTGCCCCTGCATTCAATTGAAATATGCAAGGCCCTGTTATGATCCCTCTTGGCAGGGGTCAAGTCAGCATCAGAAAATCCTAACCCGTTGTCATAGGTCAGGTGAGCAACACAATTCTCAAACTGGTCCACAGAAATTGCACTGGGTACATGAGCCATCTTTAGAAACTTGATCAATGACTTGGCATGAGCCTCAGAACATAATAACGGGGAGGGCATAGAAATCTTTGAGGGAGTATGCCCCAGCTGATCAACAATATCATAATCACTCTTGCGAATGATTTTCAATACTTCTTCCATCTGCTTAGAGAGGTCATCAGCAGCTGGCACATCAGTAGATACAGGCTCAATAACAGGACCCTTGCCCCGAGCATCAGTGGTGGAAGTAACAGCAGGAGTAACTGCACTCTTAGAAGCAACTGGAGGAGAGAAGACTCTTCCACTACGGGTGATCTTGCTAGATCCAGCAATATTATCAATGTCAACAGGCATATCAGGTAAAGGCTCCTGCCCCTTGGATAGGTTCAGGATCAGCTCTTGGAACTGTGCATTCTGTGCCTGGAGATCCTTAACTGATTGTTCAAGAGCCATTGCTGAAATAAACAGCGAGAAGATGAGAAACCTGTGCACAATTATAAACCTGTGATGCAATGATATGGGAATGCATATGCAATGTTTTCAAGGACCGCAGGATTTAAATTTGCTTAAACAAACAAGAAAGTAACTTTTTATTAGTAATAACTTGTTTTGCCTTTTAGGCTTACAAAAAATGAAAACGAAATAAGTATAAAAGATGGGGTTTTAAGTCTCCCATGGACGTTTCCTCTTGGTGTTGAGGTATGAGTTGAGGTTTCGTTCCTCATGAAGTAGCTTTGTTAGCTCTAGGATCCTTGCTTGGCTTGCTTTTTAATGAGCCTCGAAAGTATCCCTTTGCTCTTTCAGTTGGATCCATGATCTCTGCAAGTCTTCCATATCAGTAGGCATGTCTGGGTGAAGGATGGTATAAGCTGTGTCTCCTTCAGCAACAGGTTCCATGGTAACTGGTAAGATGGCAGGATATGGCATCATGAGTGTCTGAGCACGAAATCGTACCCATCTGAGATAAGCCTCCATAGGAATGGTGTACTTAGGCTCCAGTGTCTTGCTGTCAATCCTGTTTACCTTTCCCCAAGCTCGTATGAATCTCTGACGGTAACCCTGAAGATCGTTGTCGTAGTCAAACACAATGCCCTGAATCAACATGTCATGTGGACCATCGCTCCGGGCGTAACCAAACTGTCGTAAAGCTAGAGATGGGTTGTAGGTGACGCCTCCTCTTATGCCTAGAAGTGGCACATTAGGAAACTCCCCACAACGGTCAATGATGGTGACATTCTCCGTAGATCTGGAGCACCAATGGATGTCTGAGTGAGAAAGTGACATGATCCTCTTGGACCATCTGAACCCTTGCTCATTCTTCATTACTGAGCGAGGAAGGTGAGAAATAAACCACCTAGAAAGTAAAGGTATGCAGCACATCAAAGTTCCTCTTGCCCTTGTAGTACGGGTGTGAAGAGAATGTAGGATGTCTCCAAGTAAGGTAGGCACTGGATTGTGACTCAGGAATATGTTGATGGCATGAACGTCTATGAACTGATCAGGATTGGGGAACAACACTAAGCCATAAATCAATAAGGCTAAGACCTCCTCAACAGCATCGTAGCTCATAGCCTTCAAGAACATTTGAGCTTTATCCACTAATACCTTGGCAAGAATACCTTTAACTCCACTTCTCGTCTCTAGAACAATGTCAGACTTCTTCAGATGTAGAGCTGCAGCAACAACTTCTGGTTTAAGCTCCTTCTCTAAGCCTGTGAATGGCTTCTGATCAAGAACAGGTATACCCAGAAGTTTAGAGAACTCCTCCATGGTTGGAACCAGCTGATAATCAGGAAATGTAAAGCAATGGTGCTCAGGGTCAAAGAACTGAAACAGCACACTCATCATGTCTTCACTGAACCCTGAAGTAACTAGATCCAATAAGTGACCATGCCTCTTGTTGAACTGGGAATGATCAGGCACTAGGGAAACCAACTCCTTGAGCTTAGCAGGTATCCCTACAAAGTTGATCCTGATGGTGTTTCTACGAGCAGAAGCCATGACCTGCAACAAAGAACAAAGATAAATCCTTTGGTCCTTGAAATGGTTAGGGAAAATGATATGCTTATGATGCATGATGATGTCATGATGTTATGTTCAATCACAAACATGTGGCACACACAAACAAGTCACACAATTGCCCTAGGTTTAAAGGCTTGCATGAGGTTTAAAGGTAAGTACCCTCCCCTGAAGTTAGATGGTTCATCCTGTCCTACAAAAGTAACCAGGTTCTAAGGGATCTCAATATCATTGATCCTTCACAAGGGTGGTTGTTCAGAAGGCAACTTACTTGCCAACCAAAACCCTCCAAGTTTAAGATCTCAATGAGCGTAGTATCGAGTGTCAACCAACTTCAGTCTGCACCAAAGCCGGTTACCTCACTACTTTCTAAAGGCCAAGATGAGTTAACTAGGGTTCTAAAAGTCAGTTAGTGCATTGACAACATATGGCAGCCTCAATATTATCCTCAACTTGACTTAAGGAATATAAGCACCAACCAAGAAGTCGCACTAACTATGGCCACCAGATCAACCGTATCGATATACGTCGTACAGTTTCCTTGGTCTATTGCCATTTACCTAAGGTACACTAGATCCGGGTTAGGACCTTTCACACATAAGAGCACCCCAACAATATAATAATAAAGCAAACAAGGCAAACAATTTAAAGTGATCTTAATTCCTAAGGGTACCCCTCTTAAATAAGTCCCCAGCAGAGTCGCCAGTTCTGTAACACGGTGGGAGAACTGACTTTAAACAATGTTGCGGATAGCAAGAGTCGCCACCGACTTTTATTTTATCCATGAGGAAAGGTTATAAAAGAACAGGAAAGACCTTAGAGAATATTTTGGGTCCGGGGGGTAGGTTATGAAAAGGGAAGGTGTTAGCACCCTTTTCATCCATGGTTATCCATGGGCTCTTAGGTACTTAAGCTCACTTTTGAATTGTTTTGAAAGTGTAGTGTGTGAATAGAAAATTTTCAGAATAGTTAATAAATAATCCATGTAAGGATGTGTTAAGAACTTGTTTGAAAATTTGTTGAAAATTTGTTTAAGTGTGAAAAAGTTTTGAAGTGAGCAAGTATCTAGGAGTTGCCTACTCTAATGTTTTAAGGTCTTTCTTATTCTTTATCCTTTCCTTAGTAAGACTATCCCTACTATAATGGAGTAGGTAGTCCTTACTTTGGATGTTAAGGGACATGTGAGGGACAATTGGATTTTTGAAGGCCATTGTGGGGTGTAATAAGCAAACTAGAGGGACTATCATCATTTTTCGAAAGGGACTCGATTCGTAAAGGCAACCATAAGGGACTTTGATGATTTTCTTTTTGAGGGACTTGCTTTATACACCCCACTTAACCATTATTCGTAGGCAACTTGAGGGATATCCTTAGGAAGTGAGACGGCGATTAAAATCGACTTACGTGTGTGAAATGTTTAATTTAATTATCTTATATTAAAATGATCTAATTTATTTTTTTAAATATCATACATATTAGCACTCCCTAATTACTAACCATAATGATAATAATAATTAAGTAATTACAATTTACATCCAAGAGGCAATTACAAAATTATAATAAATAAAAAAAATAACAAATAAGCAAATAAAATATTAGGGTTAGTAAATAATAAGAAAAATTAAATAAGGTTAGTATAAATATAAAGTTAGTGAAAATAATTAGTTGAAACAATAATAATGAGAAAAATAGACAAAGTTAGAAAAAATAATAAGATAGAAATTTCAAAATAATAATAAGCAACAAAATATGATTAGCAATAATAATTAATTAATAACGTGATTAAACATAAGATTTGATTTTTATTTAGAAACATAAATGATTAAATAATTACTATAATATAAAGTTCTAAATATCATAAGATTTGATTTTTATTTAGAAACATAAATGATTAAATAATTACTATAATATAAAGTTCTAAATATCATAAGATTTGATTTTTATTTAGAAACATAAATGATTAAATAATTACTATAATATAAAGTTCTAAATATAACATAATTATAAATTTCTTAATCATTTACAAAAATTTAATTATCTCTAATTATATATTAACAATTATTAAGAAAAATATTTACACATTATGATGAAAACAAATTTTAACTAATCAATAATCACATTCACCAAAATTTTACATTAAGTGTTTATAAGGTTTAATTTTATTTACAAAAATTTACAAGAATTATAATAAATATATACATAGAATCATATAGAAAATTAAAATTAGGTTTTCATATTAATTTGGAAAAAAGATGTTAATGTCATTTATTTTAAAAAAACAGATTTTTATATTACAACAAATTTTAATAAATTAATGATAACAATAATAATAATAATGATAATAATGATAATAATAATAAATAATGATAATAATAATAATAATAATAATAATAATAATAATAATAATAATAATAATAATAATAATAATAATAAAGCAATAATGAATTTTAAATGTGCCAAATAACCCAACAATGTTGCTAACGCAGAAATGCGCTCATCAACCAGATCTAAATCGGACGAAACAAAATTTATCGCAAAGAAAAAGAAATTAAGCAAAAAATAGTATTATTGCTCACACAAAAATGCGATCATCGCAACCAGATCGAACTAACACAAATGTCACGCGTCATGCACACAAATGTGCAAACATCGTATCGACATAATTCGATCAAAAATCTTATATATATAAACTCTAACAATTTAAAAATTATATATATATAAACGCAACAGTAATAGATAAAGAAAAAGAAATAACGGTAATAGATGAAGAAAAAGAAATAACGGTAAAAGATGAAGAAAAAGAAACAACAGTAATAGATGAAGGAAAAGAAATAACGGTAAACGATGAAGAAAAAGAAACAATAGTAATGGATGAAGAAGAAAACTAAATAACGGCCAACGACACTCACTCCTCTTAGGTTTTTTTCATTCTCCCCTCCTTTCCAACAAGGCAACACATATATATATAGGGAACAAATTAGGGTTAACACCAAATTGTCAATAATGTCCCTAAAGCCCATTTTAAAGCCCAAACTAAATAATTAGTTAAGAAAAAATAAAATTTAAATAATTTAAAATAATTAAAATAAACTTAAAATAAAAACTAATAATCCTATTGATTCCTAAAATAAAAAATATTATAAAAAGAACAAAATTTTTTTCAATATTTTTTTATTTTATGATTTTTTTGGATATTTTTATGAATAATTTAGAAAAAAGTGAAAAAAATAATATTTTAAAAAATGATTTAATTAAAATACGAAAATAATAATTAAATAATAATAAAAACTATTTTTGTTATTTTTTTTAATGAAAGATAGAAAAATTTAGAGTAAAAATAATAAAAACAACAACAAGTGCCAAAGGTGAGATTCGAACTCTCAACCTCTCACACTCATAACTCCTTACACATGTCCTCCTGCCAATTGTGCCATTTTTACTTTTTAGAAAAAAAGTGCATGCCATATGATATTTACCTGCAAAAAGTCAAACGACTACACAAATTTGTTAGTAATTGATTAAATGCAATGAAATGCGACGACAAATCTTAGGGCAAAATTTGGGGTATTACAGTTATTATGATAATATTTCTCACCCAACCTCTCTTTGATGTTGGCAAAAAAAAAAAATCATGAAGTTTGACTTTGGTTTGACCACAGTTGACCTCAGTTTGACCTTTTAACTGCATCGACTGCTTTTGACTTATCTGATCATCTGACTGAGCAAACTTTTGAGAAAAGTCTTGAAACTTGACATGGGGGTTCTTATACACATATAAGATGTTATGAAGCTCACTTGAAGTCTTGGAAGTCCATTTAGCCTGATTAAAGTCAAAACCCTAGTTTTGGATGCACTGCTTAGGAGGTGCATTGTCTGAGGGAATTGTCAACTCTTCTGACCAATTATGAATTTTGTGAACCTTGTGAACCTTCTTGGAACACAAAGTCTTGTATTGTGAGGGAAAATTTTGGGGTGCAACACCCCGGATGCAAGATCAAGGAATATCTGTTGATGAAGTCTTCGGACCCCAAATCACAAATCTGCCCTCTCTAGAACAAACACACAGCTGCTGATGAGATCTTCAAACCCCACTCAAAACCTGCCCTATCAAGAACAAATAACAACCGCTGACGAGATCCTCAGACCCCACTCAAAAATCTGCTCCATCCAGAACAAACCTCTGATAACAATACTCTGATCGGAACCCGCTCTATCAGGAACAGACAAACACCCGATGACAAAATCCTCTGATCAAACCCTTGCTCTATCAAGAACATCTCTGCAACTGAGAACCCAACATAACTGATTCACTGTCGAGAAAACCAGGTAGTCTGGAGGTCAAAGTTTCCTGCAATATCCCAACCCCACTCACAGGTATGGACCTAATCCACGGACAAAGGTACGGCATCCTATGCGGTCGTCAGCGTCACAGACTTTCATGAGTGACGATACGATTCCCAGAAGGAGTGGTATCATCAAGTCATGAAGAGGCCTCTCTTAGCTGACTTCCAAATGATCGGTCCCCAGAGTCGACAACCCTCACATCTGGACTCCCCTCAGATCCTTAGGACCGGAAAGGAGCACCTCTGCAAGAATCTCGTCTGAGCGCAGATTTTCGTAGGGAACTGTGCCTGCTCAGCAGACAGGTTCGTCTACTACTTCTCCGCAACTATATCTAGGTGTGTACTCAAGCCCAGGTCCGGCTTCTCACTCACAGTAACATCCCTCTCCCACAGCAGCACAGATAATCATATCAAACTGGAAATAAAATGCGGGAAATAAAATGCGGGAAGTAAAGTGCGGGAAGTAAAAATGCGATAAATAAACGCAACCCAACAAGCAAACACACAAACGGTAGGATTGACTCGCGTAGGGGATGGGAAACGGTCCCAACATAAGGGATGGGAAAAGTCCCTAGATGCAACGTCCCCAGCAGAGTCGCCAGCTGTCGCTTGCGCGAAAATAAGGTGCCGGCATGACAGAAGAGTCGCCACCTTTCGTTATTTATCCCTCAGAGCGGGAAAGGAAACGATCGGAAAAACCTGACGAATAAGGGTAAGACAAGGTCGTCGCAACCATTGTCTGGGTTCGGGAGTCGGTTACGCAAGGGGAAGGTATTAGCACCCCTCACGTCCGTCGTACTCGACGGGATCCTCGCTTGTTTGTTTACCTGGACGGGTTGGTTATAATCTATCTACCTATCAAGGCTGGCTGAAAAAGAAAAGGAAAATGACTCGGCAAAGCGTCGCGCTTTATGCCTACGTATTCTCATCAGAGAATGAGAAATCAGAGTCAACGTAGTTCGGCTAACGAAGGATTATGGGGAAGGTTGCTCGCTAGGATATCGCATCCTATGCCTACGTACTTTCATCTGGTATGAAAGATCAGAGCAAACGTAGTTCGGGAAACTACGGGTTATCTCCTAAGAGAAGTGTTTTTTATTATGTTTGCGATCTCAACCGCACTAGAGACTATGACCTGAGAGTGAATGCGTCGCATGTCACCCAAAGGGTACCATACTAAACATCCCTCCTCAGATGGCTTAAGGCTCGTAACGTACGAAAGAAATCATTCATGATTACTGTGTTTTAAACTGCTTTGAGATGAGAAGAGAACAGGCCCAACTAGGAGGGAGACTATCAAGTCCTACTGTTATCATGCCATGGATTCATCCTATGGTTGAGGTTTGAACAGGGAACTCCTAGATGTTGTCATGCATAGGTTTTAACCTAAAAGTCTATCATCAAATCCTCATCTGAGGAAATGAGAGTCCTAAGGGATCATGTCAATGATACATCACAACAGACAAAAGCATCAACTTTAACAGTAAAATGCATGCAATGCAAGTGAGGGAGGAAATGTGTGTGGGGCTTCAGCCTCCACAAGCTCGTCTCGACCTCAAGCCAGTCGTGAAATAACAGCAATCATACTGAAAATAAACCACAGGCTATCAAGCAATGAACAGATAAAAGAAGTGAAGTGCCAACAGGCAAACAAACACATATGCTTGAGAAAGAAAGAATCTATTCCCTAATCCTAACCCTAACACAATCTGAATCAAATCTAAGCACTAAAGCAAAACCCTAAACAAGAGAAATCAATCCCAGTCCTCAAGCTTCAGAACAAGCTTACCAAAGAAAGGGAGCTAAGCAAGCAGACTCATAGTGTCTTCCTCAGGAAAGCACTAGGAGGTGTATACTCAGGAGTCATACCCTATGTGGCTCAACCACTGTGATCAGTTTATATTCCTCCTCAGGAGAAATTAAACTCACAAGCAGGCTCCAACATCACTGGATATTTAGGAAATCCTATTTGAACTAGTGGCACTAAGTGAATAGACCCATAGGACCTTCCTCAGGAAAGTACTAGGAGGCTTCCACTTAGGAGTTGTATCCCATGTGGCTCAACAACTGTGATCAGTTTACATTCCTCCTCAGGAGAAATTAAACTCACAAGTTGGCTCCAACATCATTGGATACTTGAGAAATCCTAGATGAACTAATGGAACTAAGTGAATAGACCCATAGGACCTTCCTCAGGAAAGTACTAGGAGGCTTCCACTTAGGAGTTGTATCCCATGTGGCTCAACAACATGTGATCAGTTTACATTCCTCCTCAGGAGAAATTAAACTCACAAGTTGGCTCCAACATCATTGGATACTTAAGAAAGAGGTGAGAAGAAAGAATGAAAGTCATTCATAGTGCCTTCCTCAGGAAAGTACCATGAACTTCCTTCAAACTTCAGGATCTCAAACCTCACAGACAGGGGACAAGCCAAGCTCTGGGTCTCTGAGTCTTGATCTACAATCTTCACTTCATGATGCTCTCCAACAAGGTCTTCAAGACAACACAAGCCCCACAACAAATTCCCCACAATGAACCCCAAAGATGAACAGATAACCACAACACAGACAAAATCAATAGGCAACTTCAGAAAATACCTAAAAATACTAAACCAATGGGGAAAAATCTAACAATTATTCACAAGGGTCCTCAACATCTACCCATAACATCCACATAGGCCTCTACCTAAAAATCAAGACAAAACTTATTCAAAGAAAAGTGAATTCTTCACCTAAACACAACCTAAACCCTAATTAGGATACTCTAGATCTACCCTAATCAAACTAATCAAAATTTAATTCTAAAATTCTAGAATAAATCCTATGGGGAACTATGATTCATCATCTAATTGCACAAAAAAGAATGGATTAAAAAGACTAAAGGAAGGTCCTAAAACAATTCTTGCAAAATCATGCATCAACTAAAAGAAAGAAAATACCACTAAAAATTCTACATTAAAAATAAAATTCCATTTTTATTTTTATATTTTTCTACACAAAATTATCTAATCATAGAAAAAAGAATGGACAAAAAAGAATTATTTATCAATTATTTATGAATTTTCTAAAACAGAAAAATATTAAAAGAAATTAAATCAATTAAAAGCAAATAAAAGGGAGGGGGGTGGAAATAGGAATACACGCCATTTCATAATACTGATGGGCCATGAGGGTGGGGGTGCGCGTAGCATCTTGCTAAGGCCCATATTAATTCAGAAAACAAAACTACAATGAGAACGCATGGGGGGTGAGTCTAGTAAGGATATCATGTGCTATACGGAATTGGGCTCGCTAGGGGGGGTTGGCATAGCAATACGCTTCAGGCCCATGGTTTTCCCATAAGTGAAACGCGGCGTTTCACTTTGGGATTTCCCTCCGTTCTGCGCTTTAAATCATGGCCGCACGATTGGCCTGGTGAGTCAATGCTTTCACTTCCATCCAACGGTGGCTAACCCGTCTCCTACCTCATGCCTTAGGGTTTCATGAAACCTCCATGATCATGCTCTTCACACGTAATGCTTCTCCAACTCGGTTCTCTCTCGTCTTCCAACGAAACTCAAAATTGTAAAGAGCAAAAGTGCTCAGTTTCTCAAGCCCTACACGACTATGGTCCTGGTTCTCACTGAAACATCTCCTAAATAGCAACCCGATAGCATCAACCTCGCTTACACTCAATCTTCCAACTTCTGGTTTCTTTGATTTCATGGCACTAAAACGTTCTACTCATGGCACTGATGATTCTTATCTAAAGCACTAACATTAAAACTCAATAACCAGCTAGTTCTTGATCTTTAAAGTTTCATGGACCTGCAAGAAAGTGTCTCTAAACAGCACCAAAGTTATCTAAACTAACCTCCTAACATCCTAGATCATGATTATGCTAATGAGACTACACGAATCTACTTAAATTAAGCAAGTTAGAAGGTTTTGCACCTTGAGCAAGTTCTTGTGGATGATGGTGAATCTTGTGAATCCAAGTCTTTGTATGCTTCAATCTTGATCTATCCTTGATGTAAATGATTCTGTATGCAACACTTTGTGGAAATTGGCTTTGATTCTTGATCTTCCAATGAAATTGCACTTTGTATATTCTTGATGGAAGCACACGAATTTGGTCAAGATCCACCAGAAACTTGCTTGAATCCTCCTTTATGATGATGATCCAGTATGAAGAAATGGAAATTGATGATAGTTGATGAAGAAATTGATGAATTGAAATGATTTTGCAATGAGAGAAAAGTGAGAGAATAATGGAAATTTTATGGAGTTTTTGCACCAAAAATGAGGATTCAACCTTGCACCAATCTGATTTTATGAATTTATAGGGCTCAATGGAAGCTTCTAGATCCATCTTACAACTTCCCTTGCCTTCCAACTTTGATTGATTTTTGAAATGTTTCTTAAAATGCAAGTAACCATGGATATCTTTCCTTTTTCCAACTAAGCTCAAAAAGGTGTGTGAACCATTGTTTCTAAAATGTCTTTTGGACCCAAAATCATATATGGGAAGTCTCCATTTGGACTTATAAATCTCTCAAACCATTTTTCACTTTGACTTTATTTAAGTTATAAGCCATTTTAGTTCAAATTTGACCAATCATGCAACTTCATGTTATGAGCTTTTCCAACAATTTGTGACCTTCTTTCTAGACTTAAAATCACATTTTGAACAACTTTCATGTTTTGAGTTTTTCCATTTGAGGCTTGGAAATAGGAGTTTTAGGCATTGGCTAAAATGACCTATAACTGACAAATGACCAAAATACCCCTGTCTTGTTTAAACCATAAGTTGAGTTCCACAAATCCAATCAAGGACTTCTACCACTCAAATTAAAGCTAAGAAGATGCTCTTCAACATTCATGTTGACCAAGAAATCATAGGAATCACCCTACTAGGGCAAAAGTTGTCTGCAAGTTGGGTGACTTTCAAGGACCCAGATTCACACACCTCTGCTGACCTGTAATTTGTCAAAACCATAACTTGAGCTCTGTAACTCCTATCAAGGACTTCCACCACTAAAATTAAAGCTTAGAACAAGCTCTACAACATTCATGTTATGGGGAAGGTGATATATCAATCACATCTTGAGCTAAAACTGCTTGGAAGATAGAGATCAAATTAGGGTTTTTCACTGACAATCCTTGGGGACCCTGACTTGAAACTTCTCAAACCCCTCACTCATGATGAGTTGGCCTAGGAATCATCTTTATATCATCTCCATGCATCATTCCATGATCTCATGGCCCTTGGATTGGGTCTCAACCTTCTCCAAATCTTCAGTTATCCTAGGATTGACCCAATCAAAACCCTAATTCTATCATTCATGGTTGAATCTTCTGAATTCTTGCATAATGACTTCTCTGGGCTTCATGAAGGCTATCAAGACATCTCATAGGCTTTCCCAAAACATCAAATTCATTCTCAAAGTCTCAGAACCATCTGAGGAGCACCCACAACTCTCAAGCTATGAAACACACAACCCTGGTTTCAACCCATTTCTTCTGAGGATCTCTTGAACTTTCTGATGAAGGTATCCACTTTCAAACGCTCAATGAATAAATAATTGTTGGTCAAATTTTGGGGTGCAACACACGTCGCACGTCTTCAGCAGTTTCCTCCCATGGCTCCTCTCCGAAGCGATCTTCCAGCTTACGCTTCTGAGACACAACTTCATCTCTGCCTTTGATGGCCTTGTTCAGTGCGTTCTGAAGACCATACCGGGTCATCACTTCTTCTTCACACTTCTTGATGTTGGACTTCAACTGCTCTTCGAGGTTGGAAATTTGCTGCTTCAACTTATCTTCCCTCTTCTTATTGTTGGCGAGCGTAGCATTCCAAGTCTTATTGCAAGAAGAGATCTCTCGGTGTGCTGCGTCGAGCGCCTTCTTTTTGGATTCCAGCATGTCATGGGAGCTTCTGAACTCTTGCCCCAGACGTTCGCGCTTCCTCTTCTCCTCAGTCAACTCAGCCCCTAGTCTGTTCATTAGCTCAATCTGCTGTTGGAAGGCATGCATGGCCTTGTTTTTCTCACTGCGTATCTGGGCTAGCTCTTGCTCTAACCCTTCATTGATCTTCATCAAGGCTTCTTTTTCTTTCACAACTTGCTCGTAGACCTCCCTAGAAACAGTAGTGGGCTCAGCTACCGGAATAGGAACAAGGGCTGGTGCATCTGGATCCAGACTCTGTAAGGTGCATAGACCTGACAGCCGTTCTTCCCTAACAACGGCTTCCCTCTTCGGTTAATACGCGTCCAGGCATGCTGCAGCTTGGCTAGTAACTCCCCCTTCACGTCTCCGGTGAAGTACAGAGATTCCTGTACTTCTTCCTCCTTTAGTGGGTTCTTCAGCGCATATCCGAACTGACGAATGAACAGAGAAGGGTTGTAATTGATACACCCTTTTCTTCCTATCAACGGAACATTAGGGTACCCAGAACAACTGAAGATAAGCTTAGATCCCAGCAGATCTCTATCAAACCATTCAATGTCTTCAGAAGTTAACCTCATCATATGCTCTGGCCAGTCGGGCGTGATTGCATTATCCACGAAAGGTCCCCTCGAGGGAAGATGGCTCTTGAACCACATATACAGCAAAGGTACGCAACAAGAGACGTTCTTGCCTCTCCTGTTTTCATTCCTGTAGTGCATCGAATGGTAAAAATCCCCGATCAGCGTTGGTACTGGGTTACCAGCAGCAAATAGATGAACTGCATCCATGTCTACGAAGTTTGGGAAGTTAGGGAACAACATTATCCCATAAATGCAGAGGGCCAAAATAGCGTTGAAGACCACCCAACACCCATTCTTGGCGTACTCTTGAGCCTTACCAACCAGAAACTGAAGAGAAAAACCCGGAACCCCTCGCCACGCAGTCATCAACAACTCAGAAGGATTCATATGCAGGGCCTTGGCTAAATCTTCCAAATTGGGCTCAGCGGCTGAGTGAATAAAAGGAACTGCATTCTGAACTGGCAGCTCAGTAAACTCTACATACTCCTCCATGGTAGGCCCCAAGATAAAGTCCGCAAACGTGAAACATCTCAAATCCGGGTCATAGAATTGCATTAAGGTGTACAGCCCATTCAATTCATCATTAGTAGACCTGCGAACTAAACTCAACAGCCGTCCGTAACTCTGCCTAAAGCTTCTACGGACATCCTCATCTGCAAGAGAAATCAGACCCAGGAGTGGAGTAATATCGGGGATAGGTAGCTTATACGCAACGATCATCCTCAAACCAGCCATGATCAAAACTCAGAAGTCCAGACACTAGAACCGGGGGAATGCAAATGCACCTGCAGCACAGACACACGTTAGTAGGATGCAATGATGATGAGTATGCAAACAATGTGATGCAAGTGACATGCAACAGGGACCAAATGCCGTAGCTGAATAGCCTGAACCATATCAAGAAGTCTCAGATAGACTCTCTAGAAATCCTCAAACCCTGGTCTCAGATAGACCTACAACAAAGCTCCAACAATGGTCTCTGACAGATCCACAGCATAACTCTGGCTGGTCTCTGATAGACCTCAAATCGTAACTCCAATAGGTCTCTGACAGACCTCAGAACTCCTCAACTGGTCTCTGACAGACCTCATAACACATCTCCAAATGGTCTCTGACAGACCTCATAACTCTCCATAAATACCCAGGATCTCTGATCAAGAAATAACCGGTATCTGAAGATCTAGTTACCTGCATAACCCCAAACCCTCTCATAGGTGGATGTCCTAGTAACTGACAAAGGTATGGCATCCTATGCGGTCGTCGGCGTCACAGACTTTCAGGGTTGATGATACGATTCCCAGAAGGAGTGGCATCATCAAATCCTGAAGAGGCCTCACTTAGCCAACTTCCAAATGATCGGTCCCCAGAGTCGACAATCCAACTAACCAGCAACCCGAGCCACCCAAAGGGTAGGACAGGAGGCCAACCAAAGGAACCTCGTCTGAGTGTAGATTTCGCGAGACACTAGGACATGCAAAGCACGTGCGCGTCCACTAATCTCTACTCTAAGTCTAGGTGCACTCAAGCCCAGGTCCGGCTTCTCACTCAATATCAGAACACCCGTCACACCCCCAGTCAGCAATAATAATCAATATATATAAAGCTGAAAATAAAGGTCAGAAATATAAATCCATACAAAATCCTCGACGGGAAAACAAGCGTTAGGATTGACTCTCTTAAGGGACGTTGGATCCCAAATGCATAAGAACTATCGCAGTCCTAAGCAGCCAGGGGACGTTGGATCCCCAGCAGAGTCGCCAGCTGTCGCTACTGCAAAAATCGGCGCTGGCTGAACAGAAGAGTCGCCACCGTGCGTTATTTATCCCACGGGAGGGAAAGGAAACGCTCAGAGTAAACCTCGCATAACACGGGAAAGGTATGGTCGTCGCAACCAAAACCTGGATTCGGGAGTCGGTTACGCAAGGGGAAGGTATTAGCACCCCTCACGTCCGTCGTACTCGACGGGATCCACGCTTGTTTTCTGGTACGGATTATTATTCTATCTAAACTAAAGGTTAAGGGTTAAAAGAAAATAAAATGACTCGGCAAAGTATCGCACTTTATGCCTACGTATTCCCGTCTGGAACGAGAAATCAGAGTCAATGTAGTTCGCATACCTACGGGAAAGGAGGGGAAGGTTGCTCGCTAGGATATCGCATCCTATGCCTACGTACTTCCACACTGCATGGAAGATCAGAGCAAACGTAGTTCGGGCTACGTACGACACAAGTCTGTCTTGGTTGTTTTTTATTCCTTATGAAAAAGGTTTTTCTGATTAACAGTCCCAGCGGACAAAAATGACGTTTTGATGAGTTTACGTTCTTTTACGGAAGAAGTATCTTTTATTGTGTTTGAAATCTTTATTGTATTTTCTTGTTTGTTTTGAGAAAGAAGAGACAGAACTCTAACCTACGGTTGCGAAGGGAATCAAACTAACCTAATGTTATCATGCATGGGTTAAGACCTAGTGTCTATCATGCTCCTCTCTTGCACAGAGAGAAACAGAGATCCTAAGGGAATAGACGGAAACAGAAACAATATCAGATATATACAGTAAAGCGGTAAAATGCATGGATGCAGCAATACAAGCGAGGCAAGGGAGTCCCACTCAACCTCGAACCTAGAAAACAATAGGCAAAAGTGAACAGACTTCACTTTCAACCCAGCAGGTTAAACAGCAAATAATACAGTCCAGGAAACCAATTAATACATCAAGAATGAAATACAGCAAAAATAAACAGCCACAGCAGCTCTGCATCAACACCTATCTTCAAGCTTCAGCAAGCATCAATCTCCATCTCCACAGCTTTCCAGCAAGGTCTTGATCATCAATCTTCCATCTGCAATGGCTTTTCTTCAAGTTCTATCCTCCAAGCTGAGGGATCAATCACAAGAGTGAATTGGGTGTTAAGCACTTAGCTGACCACCAAGGGTGGCAAACCAACTGCTACTAACACATAAGATATTTTCTCTCAAGAGTTCTATCTCTTAGACAGTAGCACCAAGCCTTCCAAAGGAAGGGGGTGAGTGTCTTAGAGAGACTCTGTATCACAGAGAAGAATGGAGGCAGTCAAGGCCTTCCATGTTTGAGAATCAAACTCTCTAATCTAGAGCTCTGCCTAGCTCCTAAACCCTAATCTCCTCAACAGCTGCTAGCAGGAATCTCCTCATCAACTCTGGAAGTTGGTCTTCAAGCTCTGGATCTCCAATGGCTTCATCATCACAAGTCTTCAGCTCTCCCAATCCCCAGACAATCCCAATACCCATACAGACAAACAATAATCCCCAGAGGGCACACCACACCAATCAATCAAATATAGACAGTAATATACTAATAGCAGTAGGGGAATCCTAGTGATTTCTAAGGGATCTAATAACTACCCATAGTCCCTATAGTCCCATATCTAAAATATCCAATCTCTAAGTCCTAAGGGAAATGATTCAATTCTCCTAAGTCATCACTTAAACCCTAATTTTGTTCATGTTGTTCTCACCTAAACTAATCACCTAAAATTAAGTCTTAAAAATGTGAACTAAACTTTATGTACAAGTTGAATGTCTAAACTAAACAACCTAAAAAGAATGGATTAAAAATGTTAAAGCAACTATTAGAACAAAAATTAACAATTTTAAGCATCAAACAAAATGCTATTTACAAGAAAAATGCATGAAAAATATTAAACAAAAATAAAATGCCATTTTTATTTTCCCATATTTTTCTAGACAGAATTATTGACCTATAGAAAAAACAAGAATCAAAAAATATTAATTTTTCATTTTTATATGATTTTTTAAAGATGCAAAAATATTAAAGGAAATTAAAACACACAAAATGGAAATTAAATGGGAGGGGTGAGAATAGCATCTGCGCCCTAGTTGTTTTTATTAAGTGGGCCAGATCAGGGGGTGCGAATATTAAAGGGCTTAGGCCCATACGCGCTCAGAAAATGAAAATGAAAATTAAAAGAAAATTGAAAAACAACGGTGCAACTAGCAATAGTTTTCAGTTAAAAAATGGACTGGGCCAACGGGTGGGGTGTGAATATCAGGTTCTGCTGAGGCCCAAGATTCATCACTTAAGTAAACGCTGTATTTCAGCGCATAGGGTTTCCCTCCGTTTTAAGTTCAAATTGGGACCGTTGGATGGGTTTAATAAGTCAAATAACCAGCACGATCTAACGGTGGTACACTCATCTTCCCCAAAAAGCCATTAGGGTTTCAGCAAAACAGAATCCATGTGTGACTCTTCTCCAAGCTCGTGCTCCCTCAATATTCAATGAAAACTAAAAATTCCAAAGCCAAAAACGATCTACTGATCACCAGGAACACAGCCATGCGTGTAGTTTTCTTTGAACCATTGTGCATCCTCCAAACAGAAAGCTTCAAGACTAGGGTTCCACCATTTTCTTCTGGTATCAACCTTAATATAACTCAATCCTAATGATCTAAACTTGTTCTATATGTTACCCTAACCAAACTATGCTATATCATAACCATTAAACCTCCATACACGGGTTGTTCTTGGAGATTAAAGAAATGGCACCCTGCCACGAAACCTCATAGAATCTCCTCTAAGTTTCAGAAAATGATCACCTAACCTAGCATGCTACTCCTACACCTAGAAATCTAACAGAAAGTACATAAATAAGGAGGTTTGATGAAGAACACCAACCTGTTAAATGATGATGGTGAGTGATGCTAGAGAGGGCTTCAAGACTTGTTAATCTCCAATATTGATCTCCAATGGATGCTGATTCTTCTGTTTGCAATGGTTGTTGCTCAATCTTCTTGAATCACCTTATCCCCCTCTTCATGCAACTTGGAGTGAAAACTTGGATCACACAAACCAGCCACGAATTCCTCTCAATTTTCTTTGCCAATTGCTCTATGGTGATGGTGGATGATGATGATAACAGAAATTAAGATGATTGATGAAGTTTCAATGGAGTTTGAAGAGAAAATGCAAATGGGAGTGAAGGAATCAAAATGGGGTTTGCAAGCTCAAAGAATCACCAACCCATGCATAAATGGCTTCATTTCATTATATAGATGATGATTAACAGAATGAGAATCTTCTAGATTGGTCCTAGAGGGATCTAGAAACTTGTGGAAATTTCATGAACTTATCATTTGATGGTATTTTGAATTCTCTTATCTCATGCTTGTACCTTTTTAAACTTGAGTTAAAATCTCCTTTCATGAGATATTGGGAGTGTATGTATGAAAAACCAAGCTTTTCCTTGCCTTGTGTTAAGTTTTACCAAGTTGCCTTATGATGCAAGAAACAAATTTACAAAGGAAGTCCAATTTTTTAGCCTAAACTCAAAAATGTGGCTGAACCAATGTCTTTAAAATGAGGTTGGGAATCAATTTGGTATATTGGATGACCCATATTGGATTTGTAGATCTCTCAAACCATTTTTTTATTTCAACTTTTTCAACTTATATGCCTTTTTAGGTCATTTTTCACCAACTTTGGTCAAGTCTCATTCCATGCATTTCCAAACTTTCATGACTTCTTTTCTAGACTTAAAATGGCATTTTGAGCAACTTTTATGTTGGGAAGTTTTTCATTTGAAGCTTCCTTGTATGAGTTTTAGGCATAGGCTAAGAATGACCTGTAATCCTTAGATGACCAAAATACCCTTTGCTTGCCAAGACCATAAGTAGAGTTCCACAAATCATATGAAGGCATACTATACCATTATAGAAATCTAAGAAAATGAGTAACAACTCTTATGTTTACTAGAAATTCATTTGAAATCTCCTTGAGGGGTAAAAATTGCTTGGAAGTCAAGTCACTTTCACAGACAAAATTTCAGATACCTCAGATGACCTGTAACTTGCAAGGACCATAACTTGAGTTCTATAAATCTCCTTGATGTCTTCCACCACTCAAATTAAAGGTCTTGAGATCCTCTACAATTTTCATGTTGGCAAAGGATCCATTTGAAGCTTGCATTTTGACTTATCTTGCTTGGAAATTTGACCTAAACTAGGGGATTTTACACATAAACCCTAATTTAGAAACTCCTCTTCTCCTTGATTTCTCTTGATTTCTTCTTAGCATATCATCATATACTTATTCTTCATGTCAACTGATGAACCCCACATCTCTCCAATAGCCCTTAATGCCTTTCAATCAATCAATTGACCTAGAGTTGACCCAGGGTTGACCCAGATGAAACCCTAGCTGACTGTCCTCAACTGCAATTCTTGTGATCATATCAATGACTTGTCTCCTTCTCCAAATGACTTTCTAAATACTCCAAGATGTCTAGATACTCCCCATGCTCAGCCCACAGCTCACAATTTCTTTGTTGATCCTCAGAGATCCTCAGATAGGAGATGGATGCACTTGCTTGATCCATTGACTTCCCAGCTTTCAAATTCTTTCTGATGACTTGAATGATATTGAATTTGGATAATAACCTCTTGATAGGCCTCTAGAAATGAGAATAATGATTGGTCCCCTGTTGAATGACTTGCCATGCTTATGCTATGCAGATGGTTAGGCTATGCACATGACTCTATATGCAAATGCTAATGATATTGAAACCTAAACCAAGTGAATAAGGTTGAGCAAATTTTAGGGTGCAACAAAAGGCAACAATCTCCTTGCATAATTCATGTAGTGTATCAAGTTGGGCTGACGTGTCTCCCATTCCCCTTTTATCTGATTCACGACCAGAGCGGAGTCTCCGTATACGTCCAGATTCTTGATTCGCAAATCAATGGCTTCTTCAAGCCCCATTATACAAGCTTCGTATTCGGCTTCATTATTGGTAACGGCAAAGGTCAATCGAGCAGTAAACGGGATGTGCGACCCGTGTGGCGTAGTGATGATTGCCCCTATTCCGCTACCGTAAGCATTCACAGCTCTATCAAATATCATCTTCCATTTGGAACCCAACTCTGGTCCTTCGTCTGACAACGGCTCTTCACAATCTTTCATCTTTAGGTACATGATATCCTCGTCAGGAAAATCAAACCTCATCGATTGGTAATCTTCAATAGGCTGCTCCGCCAGATACTCAGACAACACACTCCCCTTTATAGCCTTTTGCGAGACGTATTGGATGTCATATTCAGTCAAGACCATCTGCCAACGGGCAATTCTCCCTGACAACGCCTGCTTTTCGAATACATATTTGATAGGATCCATCTTCGAGATGAGCATGGTTGTATGATTCAGCATGTATTGCCTCAAACGCTTGGCGGCCCAAGCTAGCGCGCAACAAGTTTTCTCAAGCATTGAATATTGAGATTCACAATCTGTAAATTTCTTACTCAAGTAATAGATCGCATGCTCTTTTCTCCCTGTCTCGTCGTGCTGACCGAGAACACAACCCATGCTTCCCTCAAGAACTGTCAAATACATAATCAAGGGTCTACCTGCCACTGGGGGTATCAAAATAGGAGGCTCCTGCAAATACTGCTTTATTTTGTCGAACGCCTTTTGACAATTTTCGTTCCATGTTACAGCTTGATCTTTCTTCAATAGCTTGAATAATGGTTCACACGTAGCAGTTAGGTGAGATATGAACCGGGCGATGTAGTTCAACCTCCCTAAAAACCCGCGCACCTCTTTCTCTGTTTTAGGCGTCGGCATTTCTTGAATTGCTTTTACTTTAGCAGGATCGACCTCTATTCCTCTTTCGCTTACGATAAACCCCAGCAGTTTACCCGATCTCACCCTGAAGGTGCATTTGTTAGGGTTCAGTCTCAGCCTGAACTTCCTAAGCCTTTTAAATAACTTCAGCAGATTCATCAGATGCTCTTCCTCCGTCTGGGATTTGGCAATCATATCGTCAACATAAACTTCGATCTCTTTATGCATCATATCATGGAAAAGAGTCGTCATCGCACGCTGATACGTTGCCCCAGCATTCTTCAAACCAAAGAGCATCACTTTGTAGCAAAATGTTCCCCAAGGCGTTATGAAAGTAGTCTTCTCCATATCCTCTGGCGCCATTTTAATCTGATTATAGCCTGAAAAGCCATCCATGAAGGAGAATACGGAGTATTGAGCAGTATTATCAACTAGCACATCGATATGAGGAAGTGGAAAATCGTCTTTTGGGCTTGCTTTATTCAAATCTCTATAATCCACGCACATTCGAACCTTGCCATCTTTCTTTGGCACTGGTACGATGTTAGCAACCCATGAGGGATATTTTGTCACAGCCAGGAAACCAGCATCCCACTGTTTTTGAACTTCCTCTTTGATCTTCACTGCCATATCTGGTCAAGTTCTGCGAAGCTTTTGTTTGACCGGGGGGCATTCCTCTTTCAGTGGCAGACGGTGCACAACCATATCTGTATCGAGCCCTGGCATATCTTCATACGACCAAGCGAATACATCACTATACTCTCTGAGCATTTCAACCAGTCTTCGCTTGATATCGCTCTGCAGTGCGGCTCCGATACGAATATTCCTCTCAACCCCTTCCGACCCCAAGTTGATGATTTCGATGGCCTCTTCGTGAGGCAGAATGACACGCTCTTCTTGTTTCACCAACCAAGACAGTTCTTCAGGAACATCGCTATCTTCGACAACCTCTTCTTCGGCCTGGAATACCGGGTGCTCAAAGTCGGGACGAGTCATAGGTGGTTCAAGGATGTCATCTGAAGATGTTATCCTGCAAAAGGAATGGTTAAGTGCTTCAAAATGCGTATAAAGCGAATAACCACGTTGCCATTTTATTGAAAAAATACAAAACAAGAAAGACAGAGATCGAAATATTTGCACATGAAAAAACGCCATTTATTTAATGATTAACACGCAATGTTCATAACAACACAGCCCTAAGCAAATCATGATGCCCCGGGCAAGACATCAGATTGTTCAACAATTAATAAAACAAAGCATTATTGTTTAAGAGTCACAGGAACAAACTCCTGAATAGACCAGTTGCACAGTCCCTGCCCTGGCGTGCTTGGCTGAATCCAGGCATCCATATCACAGTCGCTGTCTCCTTCGTCAGACTCCGAAGCGGCATTGATGGTTTCATGACATACTCCACTGGCAGAGATGGTTATTGGCCCTCTGAAACGGGGTGCCCCCACAGCAGGTGTTGACGACGACGGTTGGTACCCCAGCCCGAACCGGTCCATCTTCACAGGAATATCCAGCACTTTGCCCCAGCCCTTTGCTTCTCCTGCCTCCACCAGAGCTTGAGCTTCTTTATACAACGAGACGGCTATCTTTGACACTTTGCTCGGCCCGGGGCCTTTGTCCTTGATGCGCAACCCTTCAAATGCCTGGCAGGGTGTTTCATGGATCTCTCCGTCGACCTCCACGTATTTAAATGACGACAGATGGCTGACCAGGATGTCTTCTTCTCCACATACGGTGACTACACTGTCTCCGACCATATATTTCAACTTCTGATGCAGGGTAGACGTGACTGCCCCAGCCCCATGAATCCAGGGTCTTCCGAGCAAGCAGCTATATGCAGGCTGTATATCCATGATATAAAACTCCGTCGCAAACACCTCCGGCCCTACCTGCAGAGGCAATGTTATCGACCCAAAGACTGTTCTTCGCGTGCCATCGAAGGCTCTAACTACCAAGTCACTGGGCGTGCACAAGATTCCTCTGACATCTAGCTTCATCATCGCCTTCTTGGGCATCACATTCAAAGACAATCCGGTGTCGACCAATACATGCGACATTACTGATCCTCTACACTCGACAGATACGTGCAGCGCCATATTATGATCTCTCCCTTTCGGGGTCAAATCGAAGTCGGTAAAGCCCAAGCTGTGGCCTGCATTCACATGTGCCAACACTCCTTCCAGCTGATTTACGGAGACGTCTTGGGGTACGAAGGAAGTATCCAGGACTTTCAGCAATGCATTTCTGTGAGCTTCAGAACACAATAGCAATGACAGTATAGATATTTTGGACGGCGTCTGCTGCAGATGCTCCACAATCTTGTAATCACTTTTTCGAATCAAACGCATGAACTCTTCTACATCTTTCGATGCCGATGCTCTTTCGCTTGCCTGCACTGGGACATTTTCAACCACTTTTCCTTTCCCCTTTGCCAGTCTTTCGGCCTCCACCTCAGGCGATATGAAGATCCTACCACTCCTTGTCATACCTCCTGAACCAACAACGTTGTCCACAGTCTCGGCTGGTTGCTTATTAACATCAATCTTTATTCCGTCACAATACACTTCCAACCCATATGACCATGGGACTGCTTTTGTGCTCTCGTACGGGATTGGTTCGGCCTTAGTTATAGTGATCGGCGGTCGCTGAGCCGGTGCTGTTATAGTGATTGTCTTTCGAGGAATCGTTACAGTGGCCACATCGCTCCGATCATCTGCTACTGCCCCTGCAGGCTCTTCAGTTGCTGCTCGGTCAAACTGTAATGTGCCGCCGTCAATTAAAGCTTGGATGACTTTCTTCAAATCATCACACCCCCTAGCTAGGGTCCAGCATTCTAAGCAATACTCGTCACATCCTGGATAAACACCCCCTTGCAACAATCTGCTTTTTATCTCGCTCAACGGCGTTTTTAAATCATCGACATTCATAATCAGATTCAACCCTTTCTCAGTCAGAATGGCGTTTGCCCCATGATTAGGCATGGGTTTCTGCACTATATTCGGACCTGCCGTTCCGAAATTGATAGTCTTATTGTCCAAAAGATCCTGCACAACATGCTTAAAAGCATGGCAACCCTCTACATCGTGGCCCGGAGCCCCAGAGTGGAACTCGCAGTGCCTGCTTGCATCATAACCATACAGAGGAGTTCCCGTTATAGGTGCCAGAGTTCTCTTCTCTACCAAATTTAGACCCAACAGTGTCCGCAACAAATCTGCATAGGTTGAGGGAGGCTTCTCAAACACTCTTCTTGGTTTACCACCCTGGAATCTTCGCTGAGCCTGCTGTGCCCCCTGCTGTTGCTGCTGCATTGGCTGCTGCTGAAACGGTTGTTGTTGTTGGAATGGTTGTTGTTGATAGGGAATAGTGACACTCGCCACCTGCTGCGGCTGATGATATTGGTTCCGACCCCTGCCTCGGCCTCCAAATACTACGCTTGCCTCGCCCTGACGGCGCCCACCAAAAGCTTTCCTATTACTGCCAGATGCAGTTGATTCCTCAGCCTGGAATTTTCCTTGCTTAATGTCACGTTCAATCTTTTCTCCCATCAGAATTAAGTCTGAGAAACTGGCCAGAGATGTATGAAACAACAGGTCATGAAACAAGCTTGTGAATGTGCCGACGAACATGTCATTCATTTCCTTGTCTTCTAAAGGAGGACGGACCCTGGCAGCCATATCGCGCCACCTTTGCGCATACTCTTTAAAGCTCTCACCCTTCTTCTGAGACAGCCCTGTCAATTGGACCCGATTGGGCACCAAGTCGCTGTTATACTTGTAGTGAGCTACAAATGCCTCTGCCAATTGCTTCCATGTCTTTATATTGGTTGGCTCCAATCCCATATACCATTCCAGGGAAGGGCCTGATAGACTATCTTGAAAGAAATGCATTAGCATTCTCTCATCAGTTGAGTACGCAGACATCTTTCGATAATAAGCCCGCACGTGCACTTTCGGACATGTGTCCCCTTTATACTTATCAAACGTAGGAGCTTTGAATTTGATTGGCACCCTCAAGCCAGGTACCAGGCCCATTGTTGACATGTCTAAGCCCACAGCACTTTGGTTCAGGACCCCCCTCATCTGCTCTTCTAGCATTCTGATCTTCTGGGAGTTATCCATCGGCCCTTTGAAGCCTCCGCCGGAGAAAGCGTCCTCCTGCTGATCTTCTTGCCACATACCATTCCCAGCTCCATACCCATCATATTCATTATTGCGGCCAGCTCTAATCTGATTCATCACCGGGCCTCGGCCTCTGTTGCCGTACCCTTGAACACCTCCAGCAGGCCCAAAAGCCATTAACCCAGCGCCGTTTCCATTTCCGAAACCTCCGTAACCCTGATTTGCCACGCCATAACCGTCTTGCCCAAAGCCTTGAGCGTTGAAACCATATTTCCCAGTGTTATCGAATCCCTGATCGTTGAACCCGAATCCAGCATTGCCGAAGTCGTTGCCTCCCATATTATCACCCAAGTTGACATCACCAAGCCCAACGTTATGGACAGCAGTCTCGTTCCCAACTCCGACGTTACCGTTCCCAGCAGCGGTAGCATTGTTGACATTAGCAGCAGGTATATTGACTACAGGTGGAGCCACTGGCATGGGAGTGCCATCTCCATGAACAGTATCGACTCGCACAGACTGATGATCCTCGTTACCGTGGTTGGCGTTTCTGACCAACAGAGGCTGCACCATGGCTTGCAAATTCTCCTGACCTTTTGCAATAGCTTCCATGGTCTGCATAAAGAGAGCTAGCTTCTCGCGCACATCTTGCATCTCGTTCTGCATTTGATCCATGATTCTTCGACAGTTGGTGCGGGTGGAATAGCGGTGCGGGTGCTGATCTGCAATCCTGAAAGTACCTGCTTCAAAACAGGAAATAAGATACCATCCAATGATTACCTGTAGTGTAATATGAATATGAATGCAATGCAATGTGTGTGTCTGTGCATTAGGGAAATTCCTTCCCCGATTCTAGTGTGAAGGTGCCAGTGCAGTGGCAGTGCTAACAATATAAAGATCGGAGCTGAATCACAGAAAGCCTCATATATTGCAGAAAAAGTCCAATGAGCCAAGAATACAATATCACTGAGAGTACAATAAGAAGGCATGACCTCAACCAACAATCCTGGTGATGGTTAGCACTATGCAAATAAAGCATACTACATGAAATGATCAAACACTCCCATAAGTTTGGTACTCTTTTAGCAACTTCTTGGTCTCCGGATGACTTGGTTGGGTAAGCAGCCCTTCAACAAGTTGGTTTCTTCTCTTGAGAACACGTCGCACGTCTTCAGCAGTTTCCTCCCATGCCCCCTCTCCGAAGCGATCCTCTAGTTTACGCTTCTGAGACACAGCTTCATCCCTGCCTTTGATGGCCTTGTTCAGTGCATTCTGGAGACTATACCGGGTCATCACTTCTTCTTCACACTTCTTGATGTTAGACTTCAACTGCTCTTCGAGGTCGGAAATTTGCTGCTTCAACTTATCTTCCCTCTTCTTATTGTTGGTGAGCGTGGCATTCCAAGTCTTATTGCAAGAAGAGATCTCTCGTGAGCGATGTCAAGTGCTCTCTTTTTGGATTCAAGCATGTCATGGGAGCTTCTGAACTCTTGCCCCAGACGCTCGCGCTTCTTCCTCTCCTCAGTCAACTCGGCCCCTAATCTGTTCATTAGCTCAATCTGCTGTTGGAAAGCATGGACGGCCTTGTTTTTCTCGCTGCGTATCTGGGCTAGCTCCTGCTCTAACCCTTCGTTGATCTTTATCAAGGCTTCTTTTTCTTTCACAACTTGCTCGTGGGCCTCCCTAGAAACAGTAGTTGGCTCTGCTGCCGGAATAGGAACAAGGGCTGGTGCATCTGGAAACGGCATCCGCAACTGACTTGCTCTCTCCTGAATCCAAACTCTGTAAGGTGCATAAGCCTGACAGTCATTCTTTCCTAACAGTGGCTTCCCTCTTCGGTTAATACGCGTCCAGGCATGCTGCAGCTTGGCTAGTAACTCTCCCTTCAAGTCTCCGGTGAAGTACAGAGATTCTTGTACTTCTTCCTCCTTCGGTGGGTTCTTCAGCGCATATCTGAACTGACGGACCAACAGAGATGGGTTGTAGTTGATACACCCTTTTCTTCCTATCAGTGGGACATTAGGGTACCCAGAACAACTGAATATAAGCTCAGCCCCTAGCAGGTCTCGATCAAACCACTCAACGTCTTCGGAAGATAGCCTCATCAGGCGCTCTGACCAGCTAGTGGTGGTTGCACTTTCCACAAAAGATCCCTTCATGGGAAGATGACTCTTGAACCACATATTCAACAAAGGAGCACAACAGTAAACAACCTTTCCCCTTCTGTTTTCGTTCTTGTAGTGCAAGGAGTGGTAGAAGTCTCCGATCAACGTTGGCACTGGATTGCCGGCAGCAAATAGGTGGAAAGCGTCCAAGTCTACGAAATTGGGCAAGTTAGGGAACAACACAATCCCATAAATGCATAGAGCCAAAATAGCGTTGAAAACCACCCAACACCCGTTCTTGGCATACTCCTGAGCTTTGCCAACCAGGAAGTCAAGAGAGAAACCTGAAACCCCAAGCCAAGAAGTCACTAACAGTTCTGCAGCGTCCATATGCAAAGCCTTGGCTAAGTCCTCCAACTTGGGCTCAGCAGCAGAGTGGATAAAGGGAACCTTGTTCTGCACTGGTAGCTCAGTAAACTCCACATACTCCTCAATGGTAGGCCCTAGAATGAAGTCAGCAAACGTAAAACATCTCAATGCGGGGTCATAGAACTGCATCAAGGTGTACAGCCCGTTCATCTCATCAGCAGTGGGCTTGCAGACTAATCTCAGTAATCTCCCATGACTCATTCTGAAGCTCCTCCTAACCTCCTCATCAGCAAGAGATATCAGAATAAGCAAAGGAGTAATATCAGGTGTCGGCAGCTTATACACAACTGTTTCCCTCAAACCAGCCATAATCAATACTCAGAAGTCTGGGCACTAGAATCGGAGGATATGCAAATGCACCTGCAGCACAGACACACGTTAATGGGATGCAATGATAATGGGTATACAATCAATGCAATGCAAGTGACATGCAACAGGGACCAACTGCCATAGCTGAATAGCCTGGACCATATCAAGAAGTCTCAGATAGACTCTATAGAAGTCCTCAAACCCTGGTCTTAGATAGACCTAAAACAAAGCTCCAACAATGGTCTCTGACAGACCTCAAACTATAACCCCAACTGGTCTCTGGTAGACCTCAAACCATATCTCCAACTGGTCTCTGACAGACCTCAGAACTCCCCAACTGGTCTTTGACAGACCTCAGAACTCTCCAACTGGTCTCTGACAGACCTCAGAACTCTCCATAAATACTCAAGCTCTCTGATCAAGAAATAACCGGTATCTTAAGGTCTAGTTACCTGCATAACCCCAAACCCTCTCACAGGTGGATGTCCTAGTAACTGACAAAGGTATGGCATCCTATGCGGTCGTCGGCGTCACAGACTTGAAGGTGAGAAAATTACTTAGAAGGGGGGTTGAATAAGTAAGACTAAAAATCAAAGATTAGAACACAGATATTTTTATCCTGGTTCGTTGAAAACAACTACTCCAGTCCACCCTCTCAAGAGTGATTTGCCTTTCTCTGTCAAGGACTTAATCCACTATTTTAATCAAACAGATTACAAATAGCAACACCTAAGAACAACCGTTCTTAGTCTTCTCAAGAGCAGCTGATCCCAACTGGATCCTCTTAAGGAAAATCTTTTACAAACAAAGTAAAACTTTTACAAGAGTAAGAATGCTTCTAATAAGCTGTTATCACAACAGTGATATTTCTCTTAAGTTAAGAATAAAGATAAAGCAAAGTAATATGATTAAGAGCTTTTTGAGATTTGCTTTTAGGTGTAATTTTTCTAGAGATACGATGCTGAAGAAGATGGAGTGGACTTCTTTATATAGGCACTAAGATCCAAGAAGTCTTGTTACGTTGAAGGCTGTGCAGAAAAGCCTAGAGCCTTTTGTCTTCACATTGGAGGCTGTGCTGAAACAGGCCTGATGCTTTTTGTCTTCACTTGCAGAATACTTTCCTTAGAATGGAATGCACAGATAAAACCTTTTTGTCTGTGTCCTTGTGTCTAGCACAAAATAGGAAAGAGCTGTTGAGAAAGACCAACGTACATATTTAAATCTTCTTCAAAGTAAGTTCAGCTTTCCACATAAGAATCTGAATCTTCAGAGTCTTCTGATCACGGATCATCTGGATCTTCAGAGTCTTGAAAGTTCTTCAGATTGAGCTGAATCAGAGTATGTGCAGCTTGTGTGCTTGAGCGTGTAAATCCTTCAGAGCAGAGTCTTCTATACTTTAGAGGCTCCTTCTTCAGAATCTTCAAGAGACAGTAGTCAGATTCTTCTGGGAGCAATGTTCAGATCTTCACTTAAGATGCTCTTGAACTTATGAAGTCTTTCATACAAACAATGTTCAGATGCAATTTTGCTTTCTTAAGATACTTTTCTTTTAGTGCCTGTAGCAAACAATCTAGAACACGTTTAGAGTATATAATTCTTGAATACAAAATTTATAATTGTTATCATCAAAACATAGAGATATAACTAAGACACAATCTGTGCTCTTACAATCTCCCCCTTTTTGATGATGACAAAACATGAGAAAATTTTGTTCAATAAAGAGTAAGAATTAGAAACTCCCCCTGAGATAAACAATCTCCCCCTGAAATAAATACTACAATAGAATAGAATACTTCCCTTTCTGATTGAGTATATTTCAGATTCAGAGCCTGATGAATGAGTTCAGAGTCAAATCTTGATGCCAGATGATTGAATAAATGTATCAGAGTAAGATATCAGAGTTGATTGAATACTCAGATTTTCTTTAGGGAATCAGGTTCTGGTTGACACAGTCTCAGGGTAACTTCAATGAATTATGTCAGATATAACAGTATAATCTGAAAGACTTAAATTCAAATAAGTTAGTAAAATGTCTGAATTTTAGTTTTGGTAAATGCTTATAGGTTGAACACTCAGTTTCTCTTTTTCTCCCCCTTTTTGTCATAATCAAAAAGATTTTCAAAGACGGAAGGAAATAAAAGAGAAGAAGTAAATAGGAGCAAAACATGTTAGCATGCAATTAAAACAAAATAAACCAAAATTCACAGACAAACAGGCAGAGGCCAAAAAACACATAACACAATAACGATAACCAAACATCAAAAAACTCAGTTCATGTGCAAAACAACAAATAAAACTAGGTCTGGCGAGAAGCAATGAGGGTCAGAAGCTCTGTCATCTTGGCAGCTGACTCTTCTTGCTTAGACATCCAGGTCTTGATTTCATCGGTTGTTTTCTCTTGCTTGATCATCCAGTCCTTGATATCCTTCACATCATTCACAAGTTCTGAAACCACAGATGAAGACGGAGCAGATGCAGCAGCAGCAGGGTTCCCTTCAGAGTGGTTTTCAACAGAAGCTTGTTCAACCATTTCAAACTCAGGAACAACTGGAGGAGCAGCTTCCAATAGCAACACAGGAGGAGGAGGAGGCATGTTCATCAGTGTCACCTTTATTAACTCAGCAAATTTAGTCTTAGCAAGCTTAGAGCATTTTGCTCTAACTTTTAGGGCAGCTTTGTTAAACATCCAGATGAAGCGCTTCCACGCAGTATTCGAAACATTTGGGTCCAAACTAGACATACATACAACCTTAACACGATCATATTCAGAATCTAACTCCTTTTTGAAAATATCAAACATAGCATTAACACACGATCCTAAATCTGACTGTTCATTCTGACCAGAGGAAAAAGGATTAGGGGTGTTAGCAGGAGTAGGTTCAGATGGTTGTGGTTGAGGTGTGGGTGGTTGAGATGTGTGGATGACAGATTGAGGGAGTTCAGCTGAATGAGGAATAGTTTGATTCTCAGATGGATTAGTTTCAGGTGGTTGTGGAATGGTTTGGTTTTCAGCTGTTTGAGTGTCAGAGGGTTGAGCTTCAGATGGTTGTTGAGATGGAGAGTTTGGTGGGGTATGAAACAAAGCAATGTTAAGATGATTCTTCATAACACTCTCAGAGCGAGCTTGTTTGAGTGATTCTGAATCATAGTCAGATGAATCAGATGAATCAGAGGATTCATCTGAGTGAACAGATGTAGAAGAAATTTCAATTGTTTGGTTTAGGGGTGGAATATCAAGAATATTGTCAGACAGATTTGGATCTTCTGAGGGAATTGCTTGTTCAGAGTGTTCAGTTTGAACAGTCTCTGGTTGTTTTTGTTCTGAAATAATTGTTTATGGTTGGGGAGTCTCTAAGTGGGGATTCTCTAGTTGCGACAAAGTTTGTTGTGGAGTTACTGTTGGAGAATTTTCTGGTTGAGTTGATTCTGGTGGAGTTATTGTTGGAGAGTTTTCTGGTTGAGTTGGTTCTGGTGGTGGAATTTCTGTTTGAATAGTTTGATGTTGTGGATTAGATGGGATTGGTGCTGGAGATGATTGTAAATTTACTGGTTCAGAGAGATAGTGGTTCGGATGAGATATTGACAGACTTTCTAGATTTTGAAGTTCTTGGTATGAGGCTTGGAGAAAGTTGTGGTGAAGATAGTGGTGAATGAACAGTAGGAGTAGGATCAGAGGCTAATACCTGTTGAATGGTGTCTCTGATTTCTTCCAGAGTAGCTTCTCTTGGACTGCTTCTGGCTTTCTTTCCTTCTTTCCTCTTCTTTCTTGATGCTTCAGGAGCTTTTCTCTTCTTCTGAACGGATTCTTTGTCAGCCTTCCTCTTACTGCGCCTTTCCTTCATCTGATTTGGCAATTCTTCTCCAGGCTTCTGAACAAGATTGGCAGGTAAAGGGATTCCTTCCTTTAGGCATTCAGTAATGTACAGCCAGACAAATTCCTTAGGTTCATCTGCACTGAACAGTGGAAAATCTTCCACAGGAACTCTTCTACCTTGAATCTCGTCAGAGTTGATCTTCCTGAGTTGTCCCTTCAATTCTGAGATGATTTTCATCCTCTTCAGATTGAGTCCATTAATTTCAGATCCAATGATGTGAGTCAGCTCTTCTGTAATCTTCGCATCAGTCAGATGTTGAACCAGCTTGTTCTCAACAAGTATATCAGAAATCAACCTTCCCAGGGGTATCCATGTCCTTACTTTACCAGCTTTCGCCCTTACTTCCTCTCTGGTTTCTTTGACATGAGTTAATAAATGACTGAAGATGAGATACGGTAGATCCACTTTGACATTTTTGCTAATGCAGTACATAAAATACAAATGTTCAGAACTCACATAATCTGGAGAGTTTGAAGGTTTTCTGTGGAAAAACGTACTCATAAAGATTTTCGCCCAGATCCTATAAATGGGTTTTAAATCTTTAACCTTACTTGACGGCAAACCAGCAATAGTAACTTCTTCATAAACCCTAGCCATATCGATGCGAGAAGAAGCAAGATTTGAAACACCATCAGACTCAGTATAGCTAAACAGTTGTCTGATCAGGTTTTCAGTGATGACTATCTCCACTCCAAGAACTGAAGAATGAATAAACTTGGGACCAGCGCTTGCATGTATCCAAAATTCCTTAACCAGTGTTGGAAAAACAGGCCCCATTAGCCTTTCAAAATATTTTTCCCATCCTTGAGCTTTGATGGCAGAAATGAGATCAAACCCATTTTCCTTTAAAGAGTCGAGGTCAATGAAGCTTTCACAGAGCACCTCTAGATCAGCCACTGGAGTGAATAAGGTTCGTTCAGGTTCTTTGTACATGATGGTCTTGTGAGGTTTTGCAGCAGTGTTTGAAGTTGACGCCATTGAAGAAGAAGAATACCTTGTTTTCGGTTTAGGGTTTTGAAAGAGATTGAAAAGGAAGCAGAAACGCATGAATGAAGTGAATGTGGAAAGTGTGATAGAAGTGTGATAGGTGATATATATAGGAAACCAAAAAAAATATAGGGCACACAAAAAACACTTACGCACGTTTGGACAGCATTAAATGAAAAGTAATCATTTCACATTAAATTATGACAGCTGGGGGAAAAACAAGAAAAATGAGATTATCAAAGCATTACCTCAAACGTCAAATCAGTTAAGCACTCAATCTTTTCAGACATTGAATGCCACGTGTTTGCTTTGTTGGCTCATTTGATTTCTCTCACGAAATGAAACGTTTCCAACTTTCAGATCTTCTGAGCTTGTTAGTTCAGAGTTTTACCCAAAACGAAATAGTCAAATAAATATAAATGAATAAAATAGACAGATGAAATACTTCAGATTATTAAACATTTTGCATCTGAGAGGTTGCCTCTGAGAAATATTACTCTGGACATAAATCCATACAAATATTTTTCAGAATAAACTTAAATCTATCTTCAGCAAGGGGTTTTGTGAAAATGTCAGCCCATTGATGATCTGTATCAACAAAAGCTAAATTAATTACACCCTTCTGAACATAGTCTCTGATGAAGTGATGTTTAATTTCTATATGTTTTGCCTTAGAATGCAAGATTGGATTTTTTGACAAACATATAGCAGAAGTATTATCACAGAAGATAGAAAGGTTACTCTCATAGATTTGATAATCTTCTAATTGAATCTTCATCCAGAGCATCTGAGTACAACATCCAGCAGCAGCAATGTATTCTGCCTCTGTAGTTGATAGTGCAATGGTAGGTTGCTTCTTGCTGTACCATGAGATCAGATGACTTCCAAGAAACTGACAGCTTCCAGAAGTGCTTTTACGTTCAACTCTGTCTCCAGCATAGTCAGCATCACAGAATCCAACTAATGAAAATTCATCAGATCTTCTGTAACACAAACCCATGTTAGCAGTACCTTTCAGATACCTCAGAATCCTCTTAACAGCTGTTAAGTGTGATTCTCTAGGATCTGATTGGAATCTAGCACATAAGCAGACACTAAACAAAATATCTGGTCTAGAAGCAGTCAAATATAGAAGAGATCCTATCATACCTCTGTAGAGTTTTTGATCTACCTTCTTACTTACCTCTTCCTTACCTAGAGTGCTTGTAGGATGCATTGGAGTCTTTGCCATTTTGCTATCAACCATGTTGAACTTCTTCAGAAGCTCTTTAACATATTTGGTTTGATGTATGTAGGTGCATTCTAGAGTCTGATTGACTTGGATTCCCAAGAAGAATCTCAACTCTCCCATCATGCTCATTTCAAACTCTTCCTGCATACATTTAGCAAACTCCTTTCCAAGCGTAATATTTGTTGATCCAAAAATAATGTCATCTACATAAATCTGACAAATCAACAGATCTTTCTTAACAGATTTACAGAATAAAGTTGTATCCACTTTTCCTCTGATAAAATTTTTCTTCAGAAGGAAGTTGCTCAACCTCTCATACCAAGCTCTGGGAGCTTGTTTTAATCCATAAAGGGATTTCTTTAATTTGAAAACATGATCTGGAAAGTTTTCACTTTCAAAACCAGGAGGTTGGTGGACATATACTTCTTCTTCTATAATACCATTAAGAAAAGCACTTTTAACATCCATTTGATACAGAGTGATGTTATTCTGTGCAGCAAATGAAATAAGAAGACGAATAGATTCTAACCTTGCCACTGGAGCATATGTCTCAGTGTAATCAATACCTTCTTGTTGACTATATCCTTGAGCAACCAGCCTTGCTTTATTCCTTTCTACTTCACCCTTTTCATTCAGCTTATTCCTGAAGACCCATTTTGTTCCAATGACATTGAATCCTTTAGGTCTAGGAACCAGATCCCAAACTTCATTTCTGGCGAATTGATTCAGCTCTTCTTGCATAGCTATAATCCATTCATTATCTTCCAGAGCCTCATCTATAGATGTTGGTTCTATCATTGACACTAAGCCAAATAAGGAAGATTCAGAAGTTCTGAGATATGATCTTGTCCTTATGGGATCATCTTTCTTTCCAATTATCACATCTTCTGGATGAGAAGCTTTGATTCTGGAAGAAGATCCTCTGACGGTTGGTCTTTCAGAAATATGCAAGTTGTTTAGTTGGGAAGTCAAAGGTGTAGCATCTGGGGTTGCGTCAGATTCTTTGTTCTTTGCCTTTTCTGCCTCTGAGCCTTCAAAGTCTGTGAGAATCACTTCTCTATCTACAGAACTTTCAAACTGCTTTGGCTTTTCAGAGCCAAGCTTATCATCAAATCTGACATGAATAGATTCTTCCACAATCTGTGTTTCAGTATTGAATACTCTGTAGCCTTTAGAGCGTTCAGAATAACCAAGCATGAAACACTTCTGTGCTTTGGAATCAAACTTGTTCAGATTATCTTTAGTATTAAGCATATAACAAATACATCCAAAAGGATGAAAATAAGCAATGTTAGGCTTTCTGTTTCTCCACAATTTATAGGGAGTCTTTTTCAGAAGAGGTCTTACAGACACTCTGTTCTGAATATAACAAGCTGTGTTAATTGCTTCTGCCCAGAAATATTTTGCCAGATTTGTCTCGTTGATCATGGTTCTGGCCATTTCTTGCAATGTTCTATTTTTCCTCTCTACAACTCCATTTTGTTGTGGAGTTCTAGGGCAGGAGAAATCATGTGCAATGCCTTTTTCAGAAAAGTATTTTTCAAAATGTTTATTTTCAAATTCTCCACCATGATCACTTCTGACTTTAATAATTTTACAATCTTTTTCAGTCTGGACTTGATTACAGAAGTCAAAGAACACAGAATGAGACTCGTCCTTGTGTTTTAGAAACTTTACCCATGTCCATCTGCTGTAGTCATCTACAATGACTAACCCATACTTCTTGCCTCTGATGGATGCAGTTTTCACTGGTCCAAACAGATCAATGTGAAGTAATTCCAATGGTCTGGAGGTAGAAACAACATTTTTTGATTTAAAATGAGATTTTGAAAATTTACCTCTTTGACATGCTTCACACAGAGCATCTGAGTTGAACTTCAACTTAGGAAGTCCTCTGACCAGATTGAGTTTATTAATCTGAGATATACGTCTCATATTAATATGCCCCAATCTTCTATGCCAGACCCATTGCTCATCATTCATAGATAAGAGGCATTTTACATTTTGAACTTTAAGTTCTGAAAGGTTAATTTTATAAATGTTGTGTTTCCTCTTTCCATTGAATAGGATAGAACCATCCTTTTGACATACAGCTTTGCAACATTTTTGATTAAAGATGATATCATAACCATTGTCACTTAATTGACTTATGGACAATAGATTATGTTTCAATCCTTCAACTAACAGAACATTAGAAATAGAGGGTAGGTTGCCATTACCTATAGTTCCAGAGCCAATGATCTTGCCCTATCTCCTTCATATTTGTTGTTGCAAGTTGATGTAGATGTATCCATATTGGCAACAAAACAAATATCAAAGTATCTTTCTCACTGGATCTTTAACTGTCACGGTTAAGTGGAGCACACGCAGAACCGGAGCTCTGATGCCAACTGAAGGTGAGAAAATTACTTAGAAGGGGGGGTTGAATAAGTAAGACTAAAAATCAAAGATTAGAACACAGATATTTTTATCCTGGTTCGTTGAAAACAACTACTCCAGTCCACCCTCTCAAGAGTGATTTGCCTTTCTCTGTCAAGGACTTAATCCACTATTTTAATCAAACAGATTACAAATAGCAACACCTAAGAACAACCGTTCTTAGTCTTCTCAAGAGCAGCTGATCCCAACTGGATCCTCTTAAGGAAAATCTTTTACAAATAAAGTAAAACTTTTACAAGAGTAAGAATGCTTCTAATAAGCTGTTATCACAACAGTGATATTTCTCTTAAGTTAAGAATAAAGATAAAGCAAAGTAATATGATTAAGAGCTTTTTGAGATTTGCTTTTAGGTGTAATTTTTCTAGAGATACGATGCTGAAGAAGATGGAGTGGACTTCTTTATATAGGCACTAAGATCCAAGAAGTCTTGTTACGTTGAAGGCTGTGCAGAAAAGCCTAGAGCCTTTTGTCTTCACATTGGAGGCTGTGCTGAAACAGGCCTGATGCTTTTTGTCTTCACTTGCAGAATACTTTCCTTAGAATGGAATGCACAGATAAAACCTTTTTGTCTGTGTCCTTGTGTCTAGCACAAAATAGGAAAGAGCTGTTGAGAAAGACCAACGTACATATTTAAATCTTCTTCAAAGTAAGTTCAGCTTTCCACATAAGAATCTGAATCTTCAGAGTCTTCTGATCACGGATCATCTGGATCTTCAGAGTCTTGAAAGTTCTTCAGATTGAGCTGAATCAGAGTATGTGCAGCTTGTGTGCTTGAGCGTGTAAATCCTTCAGAGCAGAGTCTTCTATACTTTAGAGGCTCCTTCTTCAGAATCTTCAAGAGACAGTAGTCAGATTCTTCTGGGAGCAATGTTCAGATATTCACTTAAGATGCTCTTGAACTTATGAAGTCTTTCATACAAACAATGTTCAGATGCAATTTTGCTTTCTTAAGATACTTTTCTTTTAGTGCCTGTAGCAAACAATCTAGAACACGTTTAGAGTATATAATTCTTGAATACAAAATTTATAATTGTTATCATCAAAACATAGAGATATAACTAAGACACAATCTGTGCTCTTACAAGACTTTCAGGGTTGATGATACGATTCCCAGAAGGAGTGGCATCATCAAATCCTGAAGAGGCCTCACTTAGCCAACTTCCAAATAATCGGTTCCCGGAGTCGACAATTCAGCTGACCAACAACCCCTTCGACCCAAAGGGTAGAAAAAGAAGCCAACCAGAAGAACCTCGTCCGAGTGTAGATTTCATGAGACGCTAATGCAAGCAAAGCCGGCACGCGCCCACTACTTTCTACTCTAATTCTAGGTGCACTCAAGCCCAGGTCCGGCTTATCTCTCAATCAAAGAACACCCGTCACACCCCAATACAGCAATAATAATCAATATATAAAGCTGAAAATAGAGGTCAGAAATATAAAATAACTCCATACAAAATCCTCGACGGGAAAACAAGCGTTAGGATTGACTCTCTTAAGGGACGTTGGATCCCAAATGCATAAGGAACTATCGCAGTCCTTAGCAGCCAGGGGACGTTGGATCCCCAGCAGAGTCGCCAGCTGTCGCTACTGCGAAAATCCGCGCCGGCTGAACAGAAGAGTCGCCACCGTGCGTTATTTATCCCACAGGAGGGAAAGGAAACGCTCAGAGTAAACCTCGCACAACACGGGAAAGGTATGGTCGTCGCGACCAAAACCTGGGTTCGGGAGTCGGTTACGCAAGGGGAAGGTATTAGCACCCCTCACGTCCGTCGTACTCGACGGGATCCACGCTTGTTTTCGGGTATGGATTGTTATTCTATCTACTCTACAGGTCAGGGGTTAAGAGAAAATAAAATGACTCGGCAAAGTATCGCACTTTATGCCTACGTATTCCCGTCTGGAACGAGAAATCAGAGTCAACGTAGTTCGCCTACCTACGGGAAAGGAGGGGAAGGTTGCTCGCTAGGATATCGCATCCTATGCCTACGTACTTCCACACAGCATGGAAGATCAGAGCAAACGTAGTTCGGGCCACGTACGACACAAGTCTGTCTTGATTGATTTTATTCCTTCTGAAAAAGGTTTTTCTGATTAACAGTCCAAGCGGACAAAAATGACGTCTTGATGAGTTCACATTCTTTTACGGAAGAAGTGTCTTTTATTGGGTTTGGAATATTTATTGTGTTTTTCTGTTTGTTTTGAGGAAGAAGAGACAGAACTCTAACCTACGGTTGCGAAGGGAATCAAACTAACCTAATGTTATCATGCATGTGTTAAGACCTAGTGTCTATCATGTTCCTCTCTTGCGCAGAGAGAAACAGAGATCCTAAGGGAATAGACGAAAACAGAAACAATAGCAGATATATACAGTAAAGCAGTAAAATGCATGGATGCAATAGTACAAGCGAGGCAAGGGAGTCCCACTCAACCTCGAACCTAGAAAACAATAGGCAAAAGTGAACAGGATTCACCTTCAACCCAACAGGGTAAACAGCAAACAATACAGTCCGGAAAACCAATCAATACATCAGAAATGAAATACAGCAAAAATAAACAGCCACAGCAGCTCTGCATCAACATCTGACTTCAAGTAATCTCCAATCAGCTACAAGCATCAATCTCCATCTCCACAGCCTTCCAGCAAGGTCTTGATCATCAGTCTTCCATCTACAATGGCTTTTCTTCAAGTCTCAAACTCCCGGGAGGAATATCAGTCAACAAGATGAAGTGAATGAATGTTAGACAGTCAATTACCTACCAAGGGTGGTTCATTAACTGTTAACATTGTACAAACAGTTTTCTCTCAAAAGTTCTATCTTTCAAATACATTCACTGATCCTTCCAAAGGAAGGAGGTGGATATTTGAAAGAGACTTTGAATCATAGAGAAAGGATGGATGCAGACAAGGCATTCCATGTTTGAGAAACAAGCTTTCTCATCTAGAGCTCTGCCTAGCTCCTAAACCCTAGTCTCCTCAACAGCTGCTAGCAGGAATCTCCTCTTCAATTCTGGAAGTTGGTCTTCAGTCTCTGATCTTCACAGGGCTTCATCATCACAAGTCTTCAGCTCTCCCAATCCCCAAGCAATCCCAATACCCACACAAACAAATTATAATCCCCAGAGGGGCACACCACACCAGTCAAACAAAGACAGATAGTATCAATAGCAGTAGGGGAATCCTAGTGATTTCTAAGGGATCTAATAACTACCCATAGTCCCTATAGTCCCATATCTAAAATATTCAATCTCTAAGTCCTAAGGGAAATGATTCAATTCTCCTAAGTCATCACTTAAACCCTAATTTTATTCATGTTGTTCTCACCTAAACTAATCACCTAAAATTAAGTCCTAAAAATGGGAACTAAATTTTATATACAAGCTAACATTATCTATTAATCAATCCTAAAAATAATGGACAAGAAATATTAAAGCAACTATGCAAACTAAAATCACCAAATTCATGTATCAAACAAAATATTATTTACACCTAATAAAAGAAAAATATGCCTAAAATATAAAAATGAAATGAATTATTAATTTTTTTTGTAGGATAATTTTCTTGACAACATTATGAAAAGAATGCAAAAAGAACCAATTAAAAATATGCATTTTTCCATTTTTTATGAATTTTGAAAGAATTAAAAAAAATGAATGAAATAATATGAATTAAAGGGAAAGGGGTGCAGCGAGTAAAAAATCCAGTTAAAACCATGAACTGGGCCAGGCAATGGGGGTATGAATAGCAGTTTTGCACTAGGCCCAGAAAGCATCAGAAAACCAACAAAAAATAAAAACTGGGAACGGTGTAAATAGCAGGTTTTGCAGTTCATTTTGAGCATTGGGCCTGGTTTGGGGGTGTGCATAGCATGAGAGTCCAAAGCCCATTCAGAAAACTTAAATGAAACGGGGCGTTTTATCATTCAAACTTCCCTCCGTTTTTCTCATTCAATCACGACCATTGGATTGGATTAATTGGTCAAATGTCAAAGCCAGATCGTGTGGCTCCCATGTCATCTTCAACCTTGAGTAAACCCTAACCCTGAAGTTCTTCTCCCATGCACGATTTTCCACGCCTCTGCTCTCCCTCATCTCGCCATGAAATCAGACAATTCCAAAAGCAAAATTGCTCTAGGACAATCCCTCTACACAGCCATAGCAACCATTCCCTCTAAAGCTCAAACAATAACCAAACCCGATAGGAATACCAGTCGGAATCCACCATTAACACCTGTCATCGCTTGCTCCAAACCTCACCAATTCTTACCCTAAACTGATCTACACTCCATGCTGATTAACCTGAGCTACTTATTTAAGATTTTCTTGCCATGTCCTATGAGATATAAACCCTAACAGTTCTTGCACACCAATGGCAACCTTCATGGAATCTCTTCAAACTTTGTGGAATTCATCATCTAACCTAACTTAACCATTCTATGCTAACAAATCCCTAACATGCTAGCTAAACCATGCAATTCGAGCAGAAATACCAACCTGGTTCAAAATGGAGAAACAGCTATGGAACTCCTTGATCCAATGCTTGCAGTGACTTGAAACTGATCCACACACTCCAACTTTGATTCTGTATGCAAAGATCCTAACTCAACCTTCTTGTATCTTGTGATTCCAACTTCTTGCACCTTGGATGATGGAACTTGTATGGCATGATCCTTGCTTAATTCAGCCAAATCTTGAGGTGAATTGTGATCTATGGATGATAATGATGAAGACCAGATCAAGAAATATGAAAATTGAAGGAGATTTGATGAAGTTTTGAAAGCTTTTGCAAAATGGAGAAATGGAGTATAACTTGTGTTTGTGAGCAATGTGAAGCACCAACCCTTGCATGAACCTTCTCATATCAATATATACATGACATTAGAACCTCCTAGAAACTTGGAGAAACTTCCCTTGTATGATTTCCCTTGGATTTGGCTTATGTTTCTTCCTTTGTAAGCAACCTTGCATAACTCCCAAAATTTGAACTAACCTCAAAATTACACTTTAGCCAATATTCTCAAAATGACTTTTCCATTCAAAATGACCTATAATTTTGTCCCATTTGGTCAAAATATGAAAAATCTCATTTTTTAGGTCATTTTTATTCATTAAATCCACCAATTTTGAAACCTTGTGCTATGAATCTTTCCAATCTTTCATGGTCACTTTTCTAGACTCAAAATGTCATTTGGAACAAGTTTTATGTTGTAAAGTTTTCCATTTGAAGCTTCCTTATATGAGTTTTGGGCATAGGCTTGAAATGACCTGTAATTCTCAGATGACCAAAATACCCTTTGCTTGCCAAGACCATAAGTAGAGTTCCATAAATCAAATGAAGGCATACCATAACATTCTAGAAATCTAAGACAATGAGGAACAACTCTTATGTTTACCAGAAATTCATTTGAAACCTCCTTGAGGGGTAAACATTGCTTAGAAGTCAAGTCACTTTCACAAACAAAATTTCAGATACCTTAGATGACCTGTAACCTGCAAGGACCACAACTTGAGTTCTATAAATCTCCTTGATGTCTTCCACCACTCAAATTAAAGGTCTTGAGATCCTCTACAAGTTTCATGTTGGCCAAGGATCCATTTGAAGCTTGCATTTTGAATTATCTTGCTTGGAAGTTTGACCTAAACTAGGGGATTTTACACAGAAACCCTAATTTAGAAACTCCTCTTCTCCTTGATTTCTCTTGAATTCTTCTTGGCATATCACCATATCCTCTTATACATGTCAAATGATGAACCCCACATCTCTCCAATAGACCTTAATGCCTTTTTAATCAGTCAATTAACCTAGAGTTGACCTAGAGTTGACCACAGATGAAACCCTAGTTGACTGCCTTCAACTGCAATACTTGTGATCATACCAATGACTTGTCTCCTTCTCCAAATGACTTTCTAAGCCCCCCATGATGTCTAAATACTCTCCATGCCTTCAATTCACAGCTCACAACTTCCTTGTTGATCCTCAGATACCCTCAGCTAGGAGATAGATGCCCTGCTTGATCCAATAACCTCTCTGCTTTCAAATTCTTTCTGATGACCTGAATGTGCTTGAATTAGACTAATAACCTCTTGATAGACTCATAGAGATGAGAATAATGATTGGTCCCCTGTTGGATGACTTACTATGCTTATGCTATGCAGATGAGTGGATTATGTGCATGACCCTATATGCAGATGCTAATGATATTAAAACATAAATCAAGTGAATAAGGGTGAGCAAATTCTAGGGTGCAACACACATGCATCATATCAAGACAATGTCTTACATCAAGGCTACACCAACATGGAAGATCAAAGAACATCAATCCCTTTTTCCAAATATTTCTCTCAGTGGGCCATTTTTTATTCTTTCTAAAGAGAATATAAATGTGTTCTCGCCATTTATAAACTTCATCCCTGATTAAAAGCTTATGAGCGTTTCCAAACTCATGCTCTTCCTTAAAAGCCTTTTGCAATCTATGATTAGGATGATTGAGTTTTAGAAACTTTTGATGGCCAAGATATACAATCTTTTTTCCAAACTGAAGTTTATGAAAACAAGTATTCGATTAACATATAGTACACTCTTTTTATACATTGACACATTATCCAGTCAAATTTCCATATGCAGGAAAGTCGTTGATTGTGCAAAATAATATGGCTCACATCTTAAAATTTTCACCTGAATACGCACCATCAAAGTTAACGCCTTCCTCCCACAAAAGTATTAAATATTCAATTAAAGGACTTAGAGAAACATTTATGTCATTTCCAGGTTATTTTAATCCAAAAGTCATCATATATAATAAGATATACTAGCGCTTCATGCACAACCAAAGAGATAGGTTATAAATCATGAAAATATCAGACCATGAAGTATCATTAATACTCATATTACCAAATGGGTTCATTCCATACATGGAAATACCAAGCCTAAGGTCTCAAGGACAAAATCCAGAAACAACAAATCAGTTTTCTCCATTTCAAAGAATCAGCTACATGGCGAATGTTTCCATCACATTCTCTTTCATTTGTATTCCAACTAATATTCTTTGTGTCATTTGTATTAGCAAAAGTTTTTTGAACCTTGGAATTATTAGCATGTACCATAACACTTTAGCAGGAGGGCGCTTCTTGCTAACATCGTCTTAATCATCACCACTACTGTCATTCACCTTGTAGTGTGACTCACCATATTCCGGACATGGATCCAAATTTTCATAGTCTTTAATCTGTAATATGAACTTTTTACGATATACATGTATGTTGATATACTCCAAACCCATTGGACTCAATATCTTCTTGGCCTCATAACAATGATCTGATAAATGGTTATCTTCTAGTAGCATTTATTTAAGAAAATCAAGAAATATCGTGAAACTTTTATTCCCTGCCCATTTTTTGTCTTCAGATTAAACAACTTTAACACCGCAAACAAACATGTAAAACCTGTGCACCCCTTATATAAAGGCACATCCTTATCACTATATAAAGTATCATAATTATGGGCTTTCCTAAAAAAATATTCTCCAATATCATGAATCATATATTCTAATCGATCATCTATATCTTCATAAATTTCATGTATGTGTGACATCGCATTTTAGTTTTTATCCACTTCACCATGCCACATACATTTTGTATATTTTTGATAAATTTCATCACAACATAGGTCATGAAATATTTCTTTCTTTGAATTTTTTTGATATTCTCGCATACAACACAAGGACAATAAAAGTGTCCATTATTGTTGGGAAGATTTTGTTTCGCGTATTTAAGAACTCCTTTCTCTTACACCAAACCTAATATATCAGCTTTCACCCAACTACGGTCCATAATAATTTCTGAAATTTATATCAAAAGCCTATAGAATCATTTAATAATACAATAACATAATAAGTTATAAAACAATCTTCATCTTCATATCACTTAATCACAACAATCTATAACATTCCAAACAACATAAAAATAATATCAACATCACTCAATCATAACAGTCATATATGAATGACACACTAATGCTACATACAACATACTAATATGGTTATTTTCTACATACACATATATACAACAAGACTCTCACATATATATTTACAACTTACATTCACACAATATAATAGAGGTTCATACATATATTACATAAGAATATGGTTTTGTTATCGATTTTTATTCACAACAACATAACATTTAACAACAACAACACCTAAAACACAACATGAATAGTGATGAAATCAAGAACATACAATAAATTAAAGAAGAGGTTGCGACCAAGATGTTAAGAGTCCCACATTGGACAATATACGGCCTGAACATGTGCTTATAAGTGGGGGTAATCCTCACACTACAAGTCGGTTTAAGCAGGTTTTGTATGGATGATTTAGGCCAAACTCTAAGATGGAATCAAAGTCTCATTTAAGATTCAGTGGGTCGCTTGCTATCAAGTTTCTGCTATCGGGCCATCCACCCTTTATTTCCATGCAATATATGTTTAGTCCAGGATATGAGTGGTGTGTTAAGAGTATCACATCAAACAATATTTGGCCTGAACATGTGTTTATAATTAGGGGGAATCCTCATCCTACAAGCTACGGTTTAAGCCAGTTTTGTAACCAAACTTTAATACAAGAAACTCCCTTCGTATGCACTCACATTCGTCTTGTAAAAATAAGAAGTTTGGGCATTCTAAGAAATGAATGAGAGGTAAGAAGATGAAGTTTGAAAGTCTGTTTTGCTATTGGTTTTGTTTGTTCTTCACTAGGGCACTTCTAATCGGAAGGAAATAAACTAAATCTGATATGTTTTAGTTTTAAAGAAATCATTTCACCATGGTTGAAAGGACCAACAATATTGAAACATGTTATTTTTATGTGACATATAATCACGATTGACAAATACAATCGTGGTAAAATTATTTTTAATTTTTTTATATAAATATAGAAATTAATCGACACACTCTTTGTTGTATAGAAAAAAATGAAAAAATGTTGGAGTTGGGATTTGAAACTTGTATGCTTAACATATCGTCATGGTTGTTATTATTGACCTTAGTGATATGTCCGTAAAAAAGTTGCAGGCGCCTATATTTAAGCTATTACTTCAGTTGATTGATTAACTAAGGTAATAACACGTTAAGATATATATATTTTGTAGTAGTGCCCCAATAAAGATTACAAACTCTTTTGGTTGTGAAAATTAATCACTATAGTCCTATTAATGTTTTAAAGGCCTTATGCAAAATAGATATAGTTCAATTATGAAAAATAACTAGAAACAATAAATAATCATGGTTATATTATTTTTTTGAAAGGGCCATATTATGCAAACTTGTTAAATATAATTATAAGATTATGTGTGCAAGCACCTATAGTTCAAGCTTGTTCAACTTCAACTCCAACAAAGGATCTCTTAGTTAGATTTAAGAAACTGCTAACGTAGAATTATTAAATGAGTAAGTCTCCCATGTACAAAGGATCTCATGTACATATGTTTTGGCGTCCAGTTTATGATAAAATTTGAAAATTAAAAAGTCGTTACCAAGTGCCTTAATCTCTCGATCTCAAAATGGTTGCAAGTTTTTTTTACCACACGAAACTTAAATTGGTTCATCCACATGGAAATGATCCAAAAAATATATATATAGCACTTAGTGTATGGCATGATCACTTTCCATGTCAATTGTCATCCCTTCATGCTCGTCTTGAAGTTTCGAGCCATTTGTTGGGTTTTTCATTTTTAGGATAATACAAAAATAATGCATGAAGAAACTCACAAGATTTACTCTTAAATAGGAAAAATACATTTAAACCAGGTTTTAACCTGCAAGAAAATCCCAACACTATTGTTGTAATTTTGTTAATCTAATTCAATATACACACTCTTAATAAGTAATATAATAATAAGTTAACCTTGTCCAAGTGAGGATTATTTTAGGTAGTTACATTCAAACAAACAAAATGTATTTTATTTTAATTTATGAGAAGAAAAGGTAACCAAATATATCCTGAGATTAGGGTATTCTAAGTAGTTAGGCGTTTAAATTTGACAAATGGTTGAAATATGATTCATCCATTAAATTTCTTGTATTTGTAGTGTTATGACTTGTCATATAATACTAGAATTTAAACTAACGTGTTTGTCAACAACATGAGATAATAAAATAGTATTAAGAGTCTCTTATGTCTAAGTATAATTAATTTCATTTCACTATAAATTACACATGTTCTTTCATTTGTATGATCCTAACATTTATGTGTAAGTGATTATTGACTAAGTTAACATCATGGGTCCATTAGCCATTCAACATATAATTTTTCAATTTCCATTAATGGAGCTCTTTAATAACTTAACAAATGGTTATCTAGCCCTGAGTTGAGAAATGTATAACATAAAAAATAACAACCAACGATGATAAGCTTTGCACATAATCACAGGAATAATACTAGTTTTTCATTTGAATTTCACATATCCTAATACAAAAAAGACTAACTTATGATGAGCCTAACACAACATACAAATATATAACTTAACTTATACATCATTTGAACAAGAGTAATAAGGATGTAACCTAAGATGACATTACTAAGCACGAGCAATCTTTCAACTTCAAGTGACTTTTGATGCAATGACTCCACTCTTCATCATGTTGTTTAATAAAGGGAATATATTTTTCAGAAAGAGAATGGTTGCACAACCAAATCTTTCTCTTCAAATCAATCTAGGATAGGGTGAAGCTATGTCTTCATATAGTAGTCGTGCCCTTAGTTAGGATTATGAGTCAACTCTACTTGTAATTTTAAGAGAAAATCTCAAAGTAATAATGCATATTCTTTTTTGTACAAGGATGGTATGTTGTAGCACATGAAACATGACACACACATTGTTATTCCAACAATATCCTTTCCTTATCTCCAATTTCCAGCATATTTATCTAAAATATTTCTTGGAAATCCTTAAGCCTTACTTTAGGCATAGGGATTATGACACTTTTAAATAACTAACATAAATTAAGTTATTACAACCTCACACTTAAACTATCATTTTCCATCAGGTGATTACACAAACAAATACATTTCACAAATCATGGTAATCTACTTATCTCATTCTTATGATAGCAACTTATTTTAAAATTTAACACACTTAAATTATATTTAAAAATTAGCAAAAAAAACTATATACTAATTAAAATTATAAAAATATTAAAACCCCTATTGATTAAGGGTTAACAGAGGCTTTAAGGTTTATTGTGAGTTTGAGAGTTAGCTCATATAGGGGTGAAAAACTCTGTATGCATGTATTTCTATATTCGAGTTAGGTTTCCTTATCCACCATGATATTTGGATATTTATATCTATATTGGGTCTGGATCTAAGGTTTCCTTGGAAGTAGCAATCATCGAAGAAATAAACAATTTATCTTCTGGTATTTAGAGGAGCCTGATCCACTTCCCCCCACGAATTTTTCCATGCCATTACAGGGCAAGGACATGTCACTCCCCAATTTCCACGTCAGACGTCTTATCCTAGACGAAGTCAGGATATTAACTAAATAAGCTATTGATTTGATAAATAGGCGACTTAAAACCACTACGTCGCCTCCTAAGGCTTTCATAAAAATATACTAATACACAGTCCCTAAAGCACGAGGGCTTGGAAAATGGTGAATTAATTTCGTTTATTTTTCTTATCAGAATATTATAGGGGAATCATAAGTGATACATTTTTAAGTTGAAATCATCATACAAAGTGCTAGTGGAATCCCTCACATGATAATCTAGTTAAGTCCCTTGGGCAAGACACTAGTTAAGTACCTGAGGTGAGAGGTAAATTTTCCATACGCGGGCGAGTCTCAACACACCTCTAGGTATCAATATTGCGAGTCACACGTCAGTTGGAAAATGCCAAAAATTCTATTGGGGGAGAAACATGTTAGACATTTAATGCTATTAATGATGATTTAACCTTGGGATGCTAATTGCCCTTAATTCTTTGCACGTGCCAAAACATGTAGAACCTTTCATGTCTAATGGGAAACCTAGGAGACCTTTGATTAACCCTTGTTTCCCCCTTTTATTTAAAGAGATAAACCTTAAGCTCCTTTACTTTTTCACACACTTTCAGTTTTTAAAACGTTTCTTCTGCCTTCAATAATTTTCTCATTGCCACGAGCTCAAGCCCATACTTTACATAGGTACAAGTTAGATATTCCCTTTCCCCTTTTTTCTTATGGCGATTATTAAGGTTTGGATAAGAGTGTTAATTTGATAGAACCCTTAAACCATGACGAACACATGGCCCTTTGGAACTACTATTATAGGAACGTTAGGCGTCTTGACGGGACTATTGACTATAAATTATTGAAACTATTCATGTTTCACATTTGCGAGAGTTCTCTTAGTTCTGATAGTGATAATTGTTTTCTTAGAAAATAGGAAGATTATGGACACATTCGACACTGGGCCCAAGGATGTTAAGAAAGTCAGTACATCTACACCAGTGAGGACCAATTAACCTCCCTTTAGTAGAAGATTACTTTCTCTTCTTTTGATAATGAAGATGTTATTATAGAAGCATGATATTTGGAAGAGGGGGCTAAACTGCTCTTATTATTGAAAAACATTATTCACAACCTTTAACTACCCTTGTTGAGGAGTTTCTCTGTTGAACTTTGTAGTTGTGTTCAAACATGATTGAACTACTTGTCTTTTAACTTATGTATTTATTTCATTTCTTCCATTCCTGTCGAATATGTCTAATCACTACAAACCTTTTTGAGATTCTGGGCACGCTTTAAAGAGAAAGTGATTCTAATCTTGTGGATCTGTTTTTGAGATTCTTTCAAACCAGGCTTCGTGGGTCTCCAGGTCGTCTAATCCCTAAACTCAAGAATATGCTAAGTCCAAAAATACTTGGTACGCGGGTTGAACTCACCACCTCAGTGGAAGTAATTCACAAGTCGTAATTGTTGGTCAACAATCTCATGCCTTTATATGACATTTTCATATAAAAATATTAGACTAAAATTCCCAAGCTAACACTTCCTCATCCCCCATTCCAGAAAAACTTAGACCTTTGCGGAAGGTATCCACATTCCATTGCTTGGTGTTAGTCGAATCATAGTCTTCGACCCCTAATTTCTCAAAAGAGCTAGATGATACCAGAATTATAAGTGTTATCATATTTCTAAAAATCCCAATTTCTAAGAGCCTATAGTTGATTGATCCATTCAATCACTCGACATTCTTCATGTAACATAAGTACATCTCAACCCGCTCTTTACCATTTGAAAATTTTACCATCTTACCAATCCTGTCTAATTTCCTAATAATCACTATGATTAAAAAGGAAAAAGATGAAAAGAAAGAAAATGTTATATACCTGTGGGCAAACAGAAAAAATAATTCAGAGTTCAGAGAAAACAAAAAGTTTATTTTGATAAATAAGAATATGAAAGTTTGATTAAAAATAAAATGGAACTACGCCTCTTATAGAAGCACAGACTATGAAGAATAGGAAATGATGGTTGCTCTAGTCGTCCAAGCATTACGTTTCACATCCCTACCACTATACACTCCATCATTACCAGTTTCTATCTCCACCCACCATAAGTCACTTCAATGTTGGCACCTAAGTCTAATTTTTGTGCGCTTTGACTGAGTCTAAAATTACAACTAAAATAAATGTCAATAGACTTGAGAAATATTCGATTAACTCGTGTCTGAATGTGTTGATACTCGTCTAACTTACTATTAATTGATCAATATTCGACTAAAATTGTCTAAATGCCAATTTTAGTTGACACCTTTATTATTATTATTATTATTATTATTATTATTATTATATTTTTTTGGTTAAGTAGCCTAATAATTGAAGTTCATATGAAAAATGAACAAGTGAGGTGTCACGAGTTTGAACTCACATCCCTGCTCTCGACGTCCCCATATAATTACCAATTGAATTGTATTAACATAATTAATTATTTATAAATGTAATAACAATATTATTAGATATCCTCATTTTTTTCTTACAATTGAAATTATCAAAATTTTAATTAGAATGTAGTAGTATGTAAAAAAATTATCAAGTAGTCTAGTTTTTTTTAATTTTAAATTAATTATAAAAAATATAATTAGTTGTTAAAAAAAATTACATATGTAAAATAATTCTAATGATATGACAACAAAAAATAATAAGTTTGTGTTCGACACAAAATATTTCAGGTCTGTTAAATATATTATTTATATATTTTTAGTTCAAATTATATTTTTCGATTAGAAAATTTTCTTTCCCTTCCAATTATGGTCTTTATAGTTTTATTATGATGTATGCTAATGCATCAAACACGTGTGGGCTCTTAAGGCGGTTCTTAGAGGAATCGAAACTGTATCGGGTCTTGGAGTGAATTTCATCAAAAGAAAACGGATCGAGATTAATGTCATAAATCATTTTTTAGTTGCTACTGTTAATTTTCTGTCGTGCAGGATTGGAGCAAATAGTTATCTTTTCTTGGTATTCCGATTAGAATTAACCCAAGGAGGATCAAGTCGTGTTTACCTTTGATTAGCAAGCTTCAAACGCATTTGTCGAATTGGAAAGGCAAAATTCTAAACCTTGGAGGAAGAATTATTCTTCTGAAATGTGTTTGGTGCAGCCTTTCAATCTTCTACCTCTCTTTTTATAAAGCGTCGGTTGCCATATGCAGGGAAATTACGAGAATTCAGAATAGATTTCTTTGGGACGGGGCAAAAGGATGTAGGAAGATCCATTGGGTTGGATGGGAAAACTTGTGTCTTCCATTAGATTACGGAGGGCTCGGATTCAAGAGAGTGGAGGAATTTAACAAATCCTTATTATTGATATGGAGATGGAAGATTATTGAGGGTATCGATTCTTTGTGGATCAACACCTTGAAGGCTAAGTATGGGAACATAAATCAGCAGGTCCTTTTTCCTTTAATTTTCTGCAGGCATTTGTTTAGTTCGACATGGTGGAAAGATATTTTGTCCTTAGATAACAGTACAGGTACTGAACATTTTTATGAGCATTGTGGTTTTCGATTGGGCAGCGGTATTTCTATCTCCTTTTGGCATGTTGTATGGATTGGTAACATTTGCTTAAGAGTGGCTTATCCAGACCTTTACTCTTTAAGCGTTTCTAAGGCAGAGTCGGTGGCAGGAATGGGTTGCTGGGTTCATGATAGGTGGTTTTAGGGAGATTTTGGAATCAACGCTTCATCTATCTTTTGTGAATCTTAGCACAGCTTGGACTCTTTAAAGTTGCTTCTGCTTAATGTTTCGCCTAGCACAGATAACTTAGATTCGATGACTTGGATTTAGGACCCTTCGAATGGTTACACTGCTAAATCTGGGTATGATATCATGTTGAATTTGCTGTTGTCTAATGTTTCGTCTGCAGGTCCGGAGTTAGCATTTACCGTGTTATGAAAGTCTTTGGTTTCATATAGAGTTAGGGTGTTTGGATGAAGATGTTTCCTCGATAGAATATCATTGAAAGATAAGTTAATTAGGTGGGGAATTGCATCTATTTCTAATCTTTTATGCATATTATGTAAAGCTGAGTTTGAATATGTGAATCATATTTTGCTCAATTGCTCTATTTCTAGAATCATTTGGAATAAGTTGACTAGGTGGATTGAAATGGTATGGGTTCAAAATGTTAATCTGGGGAAGCATTTGTTGTTATGGGCAAGTTTCTCATCTAAAGTGAAAGTGAAGAAGCATAGATTAGGTTGTGTTTGGTTGGCTATTTGCTGGATTATTTAGAAGACGCGGAATGATATCGTCTTTAACAATACCCTTTGGAATGTTTCAGATATGATATGGAATGTCAAATTCTTAGTGTGGAGATGGTCCTATATAAGAGAAATTGGCAAGTCCAAATGTGACTTTTACGATTTTTGTAAACTTCCTTTACATTATTTTGCGTAAGTTGTATTTGGTATTAATTTCTTCTTTGTGGCGGGTTGGTTTTGCTTGCTCTTTTGTAATCAGGCTTGAGTACCCCTAGTACTCCTTCAATAAAATTCTCGCTTACAAAAAAAAATGATGTAAAAATAGGATTAGCTTCAGAATATGTAGCTTGTAATATTCATAATTCATTAAGAGAAACCGATCACTCATGTTCTCAACATTGTTTTATAATATGTCTTCTATTTCTCGGTATATTCTATGGCCCCACCCTGAATTTGCATTTTCTATTGATCATGGTTACATAATCTTCACCGTTGTTGGTTAGTGATATTATTAGCATGAAACATAGTTTTAAGGAAATTTCTTATTGCACTCAATGCATTTTTTCTACTGTGTGGTTTTTCACATATGTCCTAAGATTTTGGAGGTATATCTCCGGATGACAGAAGAGTCGCCACCTTTCGTTATTTATCTCTCAGAGCGGGAAAGGAAATGATCGGAAAAACCTGACGAAAAAGGGTAAGACAAGGTCATCGCAACCATTGTCTGGGTTCGGGAGTCGGTTACGCAAGGGGAAGGTATTAGCACCCCTCACGTCCGTCGTACTCGACGGGATCCTCGCTTGTTTGTTTACTTGGACGGGTTGGTTATAATCTATCTACCTATCAAGGCTGGCTGAAAAAGAAAAGAAAAATGACTCGGCAAAGCATCGCGCTTTATGCCTACGTATTCTCATCAGAGAACGAGAAATCAGAGTCAACGTAGTTCGGCCTACGACGGGTTATGGGGGAAGGTAGCTCGTCAAGACTTCGCCATCTTGTGCCTACGTACTCTCAACAGGCATGAGAGATCAGAGCTCGCGTAGTTCGGGAACCTACGGGTTATTTCCTGCCTTTTACGAAAGAAGTGTTTTTTATTGTGTTTGCGATTTCAACCGCACTAGAGACTATGACCTGAGAGTGAATGCGTCGCATGTCACCCAAAGGGTACCATACTAAACATCCAGACTATGGAAAAGAAACTCTCCCACAATCTTTTCTCAGATAGCTTAAGGCTCGTAACGTACGAAAGAAATCATTCATGATTACTGTATCTTAAACTGTTTTGAGATGAGAAGAGAACAGGCCCAACTAGGAGGGAGACTATCAAGTCCTACTGTTATCATGCCATGGATTCATCCTATGGTTGAAGTTTGAACAGGGAACTCCTAGATGTTGTCATGCATAGGTTTCAACCTAAAAGTCTATCATCAAATCCTTATCAAAGGAAATGAGAGTCCTAAGGGATCATGTCAATGATACACCAAAACAGACAAAGCATCAGCTTAACAGTAAAATGCATGCAATGCAAGTGAGGGAGGAAATGTGTGTGGGGCTTCAGCCTCCACAAGCTCATCTCAACCTCAAGCCAGCCATGAAATAACAGTAATCATACTGAAAAATAAACAACATGCTATCAAGCAATAAACAGTAAGCTGCAGTCATACAGATAAAAGAAATGAAAATGCCGTCAGGCAAACAAACCACATGGGCAAGGGAGCTGGGCTTTACCGAATACCCGCAAGCAAAGCCATGCAATAACAATACAAGCAGAGGGAGCAGCTCAACCTCTAATGCAATCATGCTCCTAGATTCTACTTATTCTAGATGGGCTTAATCTAATGCAACAGACAAATCAACCCTACAACATGAGTATCAACTCATCCTCTCCCCTTAAGCCTCAGCTTCTTGATCAGCTCCACCTTCAGGCTTCACTATCTTCAGGAATCTTCAAGTATCAACTTGATCTTCACAAAGTCTTCAGACTTCAACAATCTCCAAGGGAACATCCTCTTCAAAGCTTCAGCTTCTATCTTCACTGGCTTTTAGATCTTCAATCAAATCTTCAATGCTCTTCATTGCTATCTTCAACAACCCAAATGCTCCCTCAAACAAGATTCAGTCAACAAGATGAGGTGAGGATGTTAAAGTGCTCCCTGACTTCCAAAGGATGCCATTGAGGACTTAACATCAAGAAGGAAGGCTCTCTCAAAGTTCTACCTCAGAGGGCAAGGTCACTAATCCCTCCAAAGGAGAGAGGTGAACACCCTTAAGGGACTTTATGTCATAGAGAAGGAAGGAGGTGAACAAGACACTCCTTGTTTATTGAATGGAAGTATTCTATCTAGAGCTCTACCTATGCACTTATGATCCTATAAACAGAACAAACAAAAGCTAACTAGAGCTCCACTTCAAGGTCTTCAAAGCTCCAATGATGATCCACAAGATCTTCAACTCAATCTTCAAGGCTCACACACTCAAAGGAGAAGAAAAGAAAGCAAAACAATACAAACTATGCCTTTAAGCAACACACATACTAACCATACATTCAAAAATCAATTAAAAATACTAAAATACCATATAATATTCTAGCAAAATTCTAGGGGATTCTATACATACTTACCCTTAACCCATATATTCTCATACACTAATTTGGCCTATAAAACCCAAAACAAAATTGCTCAAATCTACTTGTGCAACCTAAAACCCTAATTTGAGTACACTAAGACTATGCTTAACCAACTAATCAAATTTTAATCTACAAATTGTGAATTAAATCCTATATGAACTATGATTCAATATCTAACTATGCCAAAAAGAATGGCTCAAAAATCCTAAGGGAAAGCCCTAAAAGAAATTCTACAAAATTAAGTATCAACTAAAATCAATTAAAAAGGCTATTTACAAGAATAATATGCTAAAAATATTAAAAGAAAAATAAAATGGAATTTTATTTATTTATATTTTTCTAGACAGAATTATGAATATGTGAAAAAAACAAGGAGTGAAAAATAATCATTTTTCAATTTTATATGGATTTTATAACATGCAAGAAAATTAAAAGAAATTAAAATAAAAGAAAATGAAATAAAGGGGCTGGGGGTGAGGAAAGTAACTGCGCCCAGTTGATTATGATGGTGGGCCAAGATACCAGGGGTGCGGATATCAAAATGTTAAGGCCCAGCGCTTCAGAAAATTAATTGGGAAATTAAGAGAAAATAAACACGGATGCGGTGAGAATAGCAACATTTCCACGTTAAAAAAATGGATTGGGCCCATGGTGGGGGTGTGAGTATCACAATCTGCATTCAGCCCAGAACATCTCACTAATTGGAACGCTGCGTTTTGGCGTTGAGTCTCTCCCTCCGTTTTGAAATTGAATCGTGGCCGTGCGATGGAATTACAAAGTCAAGAGAACCAGGATGATCCAACGGCTATACACTCGTCTTCCCCAAAATGACAATTAGGGTTTTCAGTCCATCTTCCATGCATGAGATTTCAATCCACTCGTTCTCTCTGATCCCTCGATGAAATTCAAAACTTCCAAGAGCAAAGATGCTCTACTAATCACCCAGAACACGATGATACCCATGATTTTTACTGAAACCTCTCATATCACTCTAACAGAATACACGAACGTTAGGGTTTCACCATAATTCTCTGAGATCAATCACGATAGAGCTTCAATCTAATGATGTGAATGTGTTCTACATGTTGCCCTAACCACACTATGCTATACCATATCCATTAATGCCCATTGAACAGCTTGCTATTGAATCTTGAAGAAATCGTGATCTGTTACCAACCTTCATGATATCCTCTGAAACTCTATGGAAATAGTCCTCTGATCTAGCCTAGCCATTCTATATTAAAGATCTAACCTAACCATGCATAATTAAGGAGATATGGGAGAATCCACCAACCTGTCAAATTTCAATGGTGGAGGTATGAACAGATGGTTTTCAGAACTGGTAATGGATGCATAACACTCCTCTAATGGTAGATGGCTTTCTGTTTGCAAGAATTGAGATGGATGAGGCTTGCAATGATGAATTCGATCTTGACTTGCACTTGAAGAAAACTTTGGATATCTCTTTCTCCTCTCACTCTTCACCAATGGATTCTGCAACTTTCACCAACCCTTTTCCTCATGGTGATTCACTCTTTTTATAACAATCAAAAGAAGAGTCTAGAAACTCATGGAAAGTGCTAGAATGTTATGGAATTTCTCATGAAATGATACATTGTATATCCCTTCATCTCATGCCTTAAACTTGTCATTTTGCTTTAAAATCTCCCTACAAGAGATATTGAGAAGGAATGTGTGGAAAACAAGCCTTGCCTTTGCTTTATGCCAAGTTTCTCAAATTGCCTTATGATTCAAGAATGAGAATTACAAAGCAACCTCCATTTTAAGACCTCAAATAAAAATTCTACTTGAACCATTGTTTTTAAAATAATGTTTGGAGTCAAAATGACATATTGGATTACCCATTTTGGATTTGTACATCTCCTAAACCAAAATTCCATTTCAACTTTTTTTAACTTATAAGCCATTTTTAGGTCATTTTTACCCAATCATGAAAATCCTTGCTACAAGCTTTTTCAATAACTCATGACCACTTTTCTAGGCTCAAAATCCCATTTTGAACAACTTTTATGTTTTGAGTTTTTTCATTTGAGGCTTGGAAATAGGAGATATGGCCTTTGCTTAAAATGACCTATAATCACCAAATGACCAAAATACCCCTGTCTTGTTCAAAACATAAGTTGAGTTCTACAAATCCTATCAAGTACTTCTAGTACTCTCTAGAAATCTAAGAAGATTCTCTTCAACATTCATGTTGACTAAGAAATCATAGGAATCATCCTACTAGGGCAAAAGTTGTCTGCAAGTTGGGTGACTTTCAAGGACCCAGATTCACACACCTCAGCTGACCTGTAATTTGTCAAAACCATAACTTGAGCTATGCACATCCTATCAAGGACTTCTACCACTAAAATTAAAGATAAGAACAAGCTCTACAACATTCATGTTGTGGGGAAGATGAGATATCAATCACATCTTGAGCTAAAACTGCCTGGAAGATAGAGGCCAAATTAGGGTTTTTCACTGACAATCCCTGGAAACCCTAACTCAAAACTTCTCAAACTCCTCAATCATGGTGAGTTGGTCTAGGAATCATCTTTATAACATCTCCATACATCATTCCATGATCTCATGGCCCTTGGATTAGGTCTCAACCTTCTCCAAATCTTCAGCTGATCTAGGATTGACCCAGTCAAAACCCTAATTCTACCATTCATGGTTGAATCTCCTGAATTCTTGCACAATGACTTCTCTGGGCTTCATGATGGCTTTCAAGACATATCATAAGCTTTCTCAAAGCTTCAAGTTCATTCTCAAAGTCTCAGAATCATCTGAGGAGCTCCCACAACTCTCAAGCTATGAAGCACACAACCTTGGTTTCAACCAATTCCTCTGAGGATCTCTTGAACTTTCTGGTGAAGGTATCAACTTTCAAACACTTGAGGGGTAAATAAATGTTGGTCAAATTTTGGGGTGCAACACATGGTTACATAATCTTCTCCGTTGTTGGTTAGTGATATTATTAGCATGAAACATAGTTTTAAGGAAATTTCTTATTGCACTCAATGCATTTTTTCTACTGTGTGGTTTTTCACATATGTCCTAAGATTTTGGAGGTATATCTCTGGATGCGCCCCATGGATGACTAAATGTTAATAAATTTTCGGAGATATATCTTCAGACCAATTTAAACCTTAAATGGTCACAACATATCTCCCATAGCCCATTTCCATTTGAATGTTTCCAGAGATGAATCTATGGAAAATTTCCAGAGATACATCTCCTAAGTGTATCGGAACAAGTTTTTTAAAAAAATTCATTGTGTATTTGTTCACAGATGAATTACAAAATAACATTCATACCAAAATAATATAACAATATAGTAATAAGATGTCATATGCCACAAAAATCCAAAATGTAGTAACAATGTCAGGAAAAATATACAAATTATAGGTACTGAAACAAAATAAATACAGATAACCACTGGATGTGCCTGACAACCTCTCCTTTTCCTCCTCTTCCAGGTATGCCTCCTCAGTCATTGATCCCCTCTATCCTTGCATGATGTCTGCAGTATAAAAGTTCCCTATATGCCTCTGCAATAATGTCTTCCAGTACTCGCCTGACAGCAGACCCTTCAGGGAAGATACCATCGTCAATGCCTGCCAGCGTCATCTCCACTATGTGACGACAATGGGGAAAGACATCCTCAGTATAATCCAGATGAGCCTGCTGCTCCTCAAGAATATCGTGATGAGCTGGTCTCGGCGAATCTCCTGGAACAGTCGGCACCATGTACGGATGTGAGACATTGAAGAACCGCCTAGTGTATCTATCGACGTAGCTCTAATCATTCGGCGCTATGGTAGCTTGAGCCTCATCTGGTACTAGATGACTCTGATAATCAAAAAACATCTCTTCAATTTGTATACGAGTCAAGGTAAGATTAGCAAAGACAACAGGGTTTCTCGGGATGGTCTAGGTATACCAGAACTACCACATGACGCGCTCTGGTCGATGAGAAGCAGTGATACACGATCTACAGTCCAACCATACGAAGTATAACGATATATCGTCAAAAGGTCCTATTTAATGGTGATCCACGTAGCAGTTGAAATGGATGTCCCCATGACGACCGTCATGCGTGTGACGACCGTCACATTTCATGACGACCGTCACGCAGACAAAAAACGCAGAATCAAAATTCACGATCAATCTCAACTTAAATCCTTCCTACACTTTCTCCACTCACTGCCCACTACTGGAAGTTACTACCACTTTCTCCATATCTCACGCATGATCTCAGGAAGTTGAGATAAGAAACATCTCCTATAAATAGACAAGAGATTCACAGAGAAAGGGGTGGATTCTTCATCCCGAAGTTCTGCCAAAGTTCCATCAAAGTTATTTATCGTTACTTTTATTTTCCTTTCCATTTTCCTTCAGTTCAGAATATTGTATTTTCTTCCTGTACCTTTTATTTCTCGCCAAAGTAGAATCCTGCCGACATTGTGGGGGACTACCCAAGGATTTGAGATCAGTACAATTTACAGGTTTTTATTAATTTAATTACTACTTTATTTCTGTTATGATGCACGCTTTATTATTCCGTTGTTTATGTCTATTTTCGTTCGCATTAATTACCATGTCTAGCTAAGTTAGTTTTATCGGTATGTAACCGAATTAGTAGGATATGATTCGATAGTAACCGGCATCTTCCCTTTTTACAAACAACCTTTATGGCTGTAGTTTTTAATCTAAATTCTAAATAAACCTTTGTCACGACAGTGAGAAGCTATTTACGGTGGTTTTGCCACGACAGTTGGAAACCATATTAAGGTACGAACCAACAAGCGACAGCTGTGGCTAGGACCAGATAGTAAACACTAGGCATTCGTTTTAATAACAGCGAAAGCACTTTAAAATGGATTAGAACTTAATGGTTTTCAAAAAGTAATTTTAACCCCGAACGGGATAGCGACAGCATACGTTCCGCCTTAGAGTTGTGACTTGCGTCAACAACCATCGTGAGACAAAGGTCTTTAAACCGTCATTTTCTTATGAACAATGTTTGCAAAGAGTAAGAAGCATCGGTGACCTGTCGAATCCCAGATAACTAAGTCTTTGCATACCGATATCCTTTACCGCATTTCTTTAAACCAATTTTCTTTATTTCTTTTGCATTTAATTTCATTCGCATTCAATTTTCCTAATTCCAATAGCCTTAGCTTTACACCGTAATAATAGATAACGGTAGATTGACATTGGTCTCTGTGGGTTCGAAAATCTTTTATATTACTTCGATATTTCCGTGCACTTGCGGAGCGATCAAGTTTTTGGCGCCGTTGCCGGGGACCAACAGTCAATATTGTGATTCCGTTGTTGCATAGTATAGACTAAGGCACTCTTATCTAAATCATTATGTATAACCCATATTTCCCTTATAATTACCACCCTCCATATTATAACTACCACCCCCAATATTTCGAGGAACCACAAATTCTGCTTAAATCCGACCTCGAAATATTGTTAGAAGATTTCAATACTACGCACTCTCACCCAAATTCCCTCTATGATGACGACTCCCAATGTTTTGAGGAAACACAAGATTTTGATACATCCAACCTCGAACTACTACTAGAAGAATTCAATGAGACGTCTACTCACTCTAGGATAGAATCTATGATTGAGCACTTTGTGGAAACACAAACTCTCCAAAACGAAGATTTTAGAAAACAACATCTCCAAATTAATGAAGACCTTAGGCAGATGAACGTTATTATCGATTCCCTCGCAACTCACAGCGAGACTTTGGAGACTTAAACCTCCCTGCTTAGACAAACACCTCTAGGACCCTTCCCAGAAGGACATGTGAATGTTGTAACAACCGTTAATGAAGAACAAATAGAAGATCCTAGGGAGATTGATGATGAGCCTGAGGAGAGTTTTGGTGAGAAAAGCATACATATTGAGAAAAATCCACCGACACCAACCGAAAGGGAGGTTGTCGAAGAGGTAGAGAAGGAAGCACGTATCGTTGCTCCTCCTCCCTATACCCCACCTATTTCTTTCCCACAAAGGTTTGCAGAAGTTAAGGTAGACTCCCAATCCAAAACATATGTGGAGGTATTGGAAAATACCCACACCAATGCACCTTTGTCTAAGGTCCCTCATAGGAAAAGAAAATTCGAGGACCGTGAAACTAAGGTCATTATTACTGTTAAAAGGGTACGATTAACTTTTGAGGTGGTGGATGAAATAACAAAGCCCAAATTTGAAAAGCTGATACGCAGAATAGATCCAGAACCACCACCACGCGTTCAAAACAAGAAACCACCCTACAGAAGAAAGAAACGAAAAGGTGAGGGATATGAGAGATGGCTTGATAAGTGGCCATGGAAACCGAAGACTATTCAAAGTTCGATCGAGGAACCATTCTCGAAAGAACCACCATGAGTACTTGCACTCCTTAGCCGTCGAGCTATCGACGCTAAACAAAGCGTTGTGTGGGAGGCAACCCACAAGGTCTTTATTTTAATTTGTTTGTTTAAATCGGCAGAAAATAAAGAAATGTATCGCTTGTTACGCTTTAGCTATATCTAGGCGAAAACTCTCTAGATGACGATCTGAGAAGTGAGCTATGCCCACGGACATTCCTACGAGTGTCGCTGCTGGTGGGAACACTGATGATGAGTACTTCCTCTTGACGCGAGCAACATGATGAGCTGGTTCGAGAATTACACAAACAAAGTATCTCAAAATGCCCGCCACCGAAGTAGAAGTGATCAACAAAGACAAGGATAGCAAAAGCAGTAGCATTCATACAGGTTCTATCTTTCCTTTTCCACCTTTTACTGAAACATTGAGGACAATGTTTGGTTTAAGTGTGGGGGAGGAACTCTATCACTTTCATTTGATTGCCTTTTAGTTTGATTTATTGTTTTTATCTATTTTTAATGCTATGTCAAAATCTTTGCATGTGTTGTCGAGTCTTTATGAGTGGTTTTCGCCTGTTATTCAAACTTCCCCAAAATTTTAAAATTTCAAAATTTTAACCTCCAACAAAAACTTTTTGATTCATGACATGGTACTCTGAAAGTATATAGGCTGTTTAGGCTATGTTAGAAAAACTTGGGAAAGTTTTGATAAAATTGATATCGTCCTGACAACCTTAACCCCCTAAATATGCAAAATAAATTTGAGTACCCATTATGCCGAGACCTTAAAACTCCAGGTTCTTGTAGTAATCCCTAAGTAGTTTATTTAAGCAGTCAACACCATCCTAAACACACTAAGTAAGAAACCGATGCAAATAAGTGTATGATCTCTAGGTTAAAATGAGAAACTAAGAAAGAAAGAAAAAATTATGAAGAAAAAGACATGTTCCTTCTAAGTTAGGTGCTCCTCACCAGAGCACTTAGCCTAACAGTACAAACTCTTTAAGTTCAATTGATGCTTAAGCATATTTGCAGAAAAAAATGAAATAATAATGAGATCGTAGTCACTAATAGGTCTACTTGTCATGAATGTGTATGGATAACGAGCTTAATGTGATTGCACTATAATGAAATGGGGTGAAAGAGAGCATGAGTTATAGGTTGAGTTATAATGGCATGATTCCGATTGGTTTGCATAAGTAGGGAGTTTTTGAAATTGCGTCGTTATGATATCCTTGGTATTAATATTTAGTACCTATCGATCTAACATTAGCCTAGCAGCCACGTATGATTAGAGTTTCATCGTGACTTTGTTTCGAACTATGCTTATTTCTTTTTACTGTGTTGGTCGATTGCTTGAGGATAAGCAATGGTTTAAGTGTGGGGATGTTTGATAACGCGAAATCATATCGTTTATTTGGCTTGATTTACATGCATTTATTTGTGACTTTTATTAATTTATCTTGATTTATGTTCTATTGTATGATTAATTTACTTCGTTTTGCAGATTGGGGAGAATTTGGACTAAAGAAAGAAAAGGAGAAGAAACAGATGAAAAACGGATGAAAAATAGATGAAAAACAGCAGATACGGATTCTGCTGCTGTGACGACCGTCACAGGTCCATGACGATCGTCATGCATGTGACGACCGTCACATTTCATGACGACCGTCACGCAGACAAAAAACGCAGAATCAGAATTCACGATCAATCTCAACTTAAATCCTTCCTACACTTTCTCCACTCACTGCCCACTACTGGAAGTTACTACCACTTTCTCCATATCTCACGCATGATCTCAGGAAGTTGAGATAAGAAACATCTCCTATAAATAGACAAGAGATTCACAGAGAAAGGGGTGGATTCTTCATCCCGAAGTTCTGCCAAAGTTCCATCAAAGTTATTTATCGTTACTTTTATTTTCCTTTCCATTTTCCTTCAGTTCAGAATATTGTATTTTCTTCCTGTACCTTTTATTTCTCGCCAAAGTAGAATCCTGCCGACATTGTGGGGGACTACCCAAGGATTTGAGATCAGTACAATTTACAGGTTTTTATTAATTGAATTACTACTTTATTTCTGTTATGATGCACGCTTTATTATTCCGTTGTTTATGTCTATTCCCGTTCGCATTAATTATCATGCCTAGCTAAGTTAGTTTTATAGGTATGTAACCGAATTAGTAGGATAGGATTCGATAGTAACCGGCATCTTCCCTTTTTACAAACAACCTTTCTGGCCGTAGTTTTTAATCTAAATTCTAAATAAACCTTTGTCACGACAGTGAGAAGCTATTTACGGTGGTTTTGCCACGACAGTGGGAAACCATATTAAGGTACGAACCAACAAGCGACAGCTGCGGCTAGGACCAGATAGTAAACACTAGGCATTCGTTTTAATAACAGCGAAAGCACTTTAAAATGGATTAGAACTTAATGGTTTTCAAAAAGTAATTTTAACCCCGAACAGGATAGCGACAGCATACATTCCGCCTTAGAGTTGTGACTTGCGTCAACAACCATCGTGAGACAAAGGTCTTTAAACCGTCATTTTCTTCTGAACAATGTTTGCAAAGAGTAAGAAGCATCGGTGACCTGTCGAATCCCAGATAAATAAGTCTTTGCATACCGATATCCTTTACCGCATTTCTTTAAACCAATTTTCTATATTTCTTTTGCATTTAATTTCATTCGCATTCAATTTTCCTAATTCCAATAGCCTTAGCTTTACGCCGTAATAATAGATAACGGTAGATTGACATTGATCTCTGTGGGTTCGACAATCTTTTATATTACTTTGATATTTCTGTGCACTTGCGGAGCGATCAGCATCACCCTTAGCCTGCTCTGCACCAACGAGCGCCTCATCAAATCTCTCATTCAAGAACAAAAACCTAACATGAGCACCTCTGGTCTTATCCACCTCCTTGAGCTTCTTCCTGGATCACCCCCTAAATACTCAACCACTATATCGACTTCCTCGTCTTTGGTCATCCTAACTTGATGGAGGAATCTCCCCCTGATTGATAGGTGCAACAAAGACGAGACATCGTCTAGTGTAATCAACATTTCACCATACGGGAGATGAAAGGAAAATGTCTCAGAGTGCCATAGCTTCAAGAATGCATTAAGCATCATGTCGTTGACCAGACTGTAACCGATCAAGCATAGGTCACTCAACCCATAAGCAATCAGAGCCGACTGAAATCACTTCTCATCTGGATGATGTAATGCTAAAATCCTCCGCCCATGGTTCAGAAACTTCTAGGGATCACGCACCTGTGAATTTCCAAAAAATAATCAATGTCTATAAGAATCAATGTTATAAATAATCAATGTCAGCAATTTAAATTAACGTAAAAAATATAGTATCAATGTGACCAATGTTACCTCTCCGTCCCAGATATGTTTGGCAGTGTAGTCTAGGTACAAATGAAGTAGCGACATATCAGATGGACCCCCTCCAAAAGCCTCTGGATCAGCATCAATAATATAACCCTCCTGAGGTGGCACCTGTGCATCATGATCATTAACAACGTCACTCTCTGGAGGTGGCACAGGATCAACATAAGGTGCCATAGGTGCATCCCGACGCCCACGGGAGGATGGGGGAAGTGATGTATCATCTGGTGCATCCTGTGGCCTGCGGGAAGAAGAAGTAGAAGGCGACGTAGGCTGAGTTGTAGATGGAGTGGCCTGAGGCAAATACCGATCCCTAGGAGTGGACTGAACCTCAGAAATAGACTATGCCACAATAGTCGACGCCTTTCCCTGACCAGAGGTACCTACTAACTCTGCTCCTGCCAAATGGATGCGTGTTGGGAAACTCATCCATGCTTCAATCGGTCGACTCTGTCAGCCATTATACCTACAGGGTATAATTAACCGTACAATGAGTTTACGCAAATGAATAGCCCAAACAAGAAAATTATAAAACAAAAACAAACAAAAAATACTGAGAAATCTAGAGATACATCTCCGAAAAACTTCAACATTTCATGTACTCTGGGTGATTCCAAAGATACAACTACATAAACATTTCACAGATGTATCTTTGGAATCACCCAGAGTACATGTAATGTTGAATTTTTTCGAGGATGTATCTCTGGAATTTTCTAAAACTCAGAGGTCACGACAATGGTGTCCTCTGCTCCTCAGAATGAGAAATTTAAAGCTTTTATCGTCTATTTGAACCAACAAGCAATATATGCACTTACTTTAAACTATGTTTCAGCTGATTTGTAAATATTTCTACACCTAACAATACATTCTAACATGCTTACAAGAATACTCGAATATTTATCGGAAACTCGAAAAACTTATCCGAATTATATGATTTGGAAGATGTTGAGTAATGTACTGGATGTTGTTTGATGATTACTTGAGGCTCAGACGGATGAAATCAAATTTGGTGAAGTTGGAGATATTTAGGAATGAGAGAGATGAAAATATTTGTGAATGAAAATGAAAAAGTTTGGGAGGAGAAGAGATATATCTTCAGTATATTTCAAAGTTCACTTAAGTTTTGGTGCGCCCAGAGATATATCTCTGGAATATTTTAACGTTTAATTAAATTTTGGTGCATCCGGAGATATATCTCCAGAATCTATGGGCATATAAGGAAAATCACATGGTGTGTAAGAAGTCCATAGGGTGTTGTTAGCTCCCAGATTCGACTCCTAGTTTTTAATTAAAGAAATAATAAAGAGAATTATGTGAAGTGAAGATAGTGTTTTGACAGGGGCTATACCTGCGTTGGTCGAAACAGCCCTTTGTGTGAAGAGGAAATACTGAATAAGGTGTGAAGAAAAAATATTTCGAAGATGGTTCGACAGAGATGATATTTTGATGCGTGATTTGAATTCAAATAAAGGGAGAGGATTTTTGTTCTTATCCAGATTCGTGAAGAAGGACACGTGGAGTTTTTCTAAAGAAATGAGACATGTCGAACACCACTTGTTATTTGTGTGTAGTATAACCGTTAGGGTCGGTTATTTTTTATCATTATAAATATAAGGTTTTAGTGTTAGGATCAGGGGTGTTCTAAAATTTGTACAAAGTTTCTGAAATTACTCAAAAGTATCCATGTGTAGAGAAAAAGAGTATGTCGAAGAAAATGTACGTTTGATTACACCATATCTTTATGTTTTAATGTCAATTTCATCTTTTTATCACAAAGTCTATCTCTTTATTATTCAAGTTATTTAATTGTCATTTGATCACTTTTTTGCACTTTACTTCTTCTAAACTTTGAAGTTTTTAGTTGTTAGATCATGTATAATATTGAAATCTTCATTATTTCCTAAACTTTAAATTAAGAATTGCTAGCACATGTCTTAAGATTTGTATGGTCGATTCTGTACATAACCCAATTTCTTTTAATTGGAAAGGCCAACAGTTCTTTACTATTTTTCCCAGTAAACAGGTGCAAAAAGAAATCCTATAATTTTAATTAGGGGTGATAATATATCATACAAATTAACAAGGATCTAAACTCTAACCTATTGATCGTGACTTTCTGAGTCTAACCTGTTGCACCCTAAAATTTGCTCAACCTATTTCACTTAGTCTATGTTTCAATTGCATTAGCATTTGCATATAAGGTCATGTACATAGTCTAATCATCTGCATAGCATAGCATAGCAAGTTATCCAACAAGGGACCAAGTACTATTCTCATCTCTATGAGCCTATCAAGAGGTTATTATTCAAATTCAAGCTTATCCAAGTCATCAGAAAGAAATTGAAGTATAGGAAGTCATTGGACCAAGCAGTGAATCTATCTTCTATCTGAGGGTATTTGAAGATCATCAAAGAAGTTGGGAGCTGTGAATTGAGAGCATGGAGGGTATATAGACATCATGGAAGACCTAGAGAGTCATTTTGAAAGAGAGACAAGTCATTGATGTGGTCACCAGAGCTGCAGTTGAAGACAGTCAACTAGGGTTTCATCTGGGTCAACCCTAGGTCAACCCTAGGTCAAATGATTGATTGAAAGGCATCAAGGTCTATCTGAGAGATGTGGGGTTCATCATTTGGCATTTGAATAAGGATGTGGTGTTGTGCTAAGAAGAAATCAAGAGAAACCAAGAAGAAGAGGAGTTTCTAAATTAGGGTTTCTGTGTAAAATCCCCTGATTTAGGTCAAACTTCCAAGCCAAATATGTCAAAATGCAAGCTTCAAATGGATCCTTGGCCAACATGAAACTTGTAGATGATCTCAAGACCTTTAATTTTAGTGGTGGAAGACATCAAGGAGATTTATAGAACTCAAGTTATGGTCCTTGCAAGTTACAGGTCATCTGAGGTATCTGAAATTTTGTCTGTGAAAGTTACTTGTCTTCCAAGCAACGTTTACCCCTCAAGGAGATTTCAAATGAATTTCTGGTCAACATAAGAGTTGTTCCTTATTGTACTATCTTTCTAGAAAGGTATGGTATTCCTTCATATGATTTGTGGAGCTCTACTTATGGTCTTGGCAAGCAAAGGGTATTTTGGTCATTTGAGAATTACAGGTCATTTCAAGGCTATGCCCAAAACTCATACAAGGAAGCTTCAAATAAAAAACTTCACAACATCAAACTTGCTCCAAATGACATTTTGAGTCTAGAAAAGTGATCATGAAAGTTTGGAAAGGCTCATAGCTCAAGGTTTCAAATTTGGTCATTTAAAAAGGGAATTTAATGAATAAAAGTGACCTAAAATTGAGATTTTTCATAACATGGCCAAATGGGATGAAATTATAGGTCATTTTGATTGGAAAAAATGTTTTAAGAAAATTGGAAAAAGTATATTTTTGAGTTTGGTTCAAAATTTGGAAGTTATGCTAGGTGGCTTACAATGGAAGTAACATATCCAAAATTCAAGGAAAGTGTGCACAAGAAGTTTCTACAAAGTTCTAGAGCTTTCTAATTTCATCTATATATTGAATTGAGAGGCTTCATTCAAGGGTTGGTGATTCATTTTGTTCATAACACATAGTTTCATCTCATTCTTCCATTTTGCAAAACCATTTCAAACTCTATTAAACCTTCATCAATTTCCAAAATTCTTGATCCTATCATCATCTACCTTCATTCAAGATCAAGCTTCCATCAAGATTTGGCTCAATTGAGGTAGAATTCGTGCTACCCATCTTCATCATTCAAAGTGCAAGAAGAAGTGGTTACAAGAATCTAAGGCATGTGAGCAAGAAATATTGCATACAGAACCAAGAATCAAGTGTATTGAGCAAGTCCAGAACATTGCAAGCCTTAGATCCAAAGAATTCTACACCTGTTTTCATCATTTACACCAGGTTAGTTTTCCTTTCGAATTGGCTAGATTAGTTAGCATGTTAGAGAATTATTAGGTTAGAATGGTTAGGATTGGTTAGATGATCATTTCTGTTGAGTTTGAAGACAATTCATGGATGTTGCCATTGGAGTGCAAAAACTGTTAGGGCTTAGAACATCTAGGATATGGCACGATAATCTTAGATATATAGCTCAGGATGATCAGCATGGCGTGTAGATTGTGTTAGGGTAAGAGTTAGCAAGAATTGGAATGATTGATAGCAGTGCAAAATGGTGGAGTCAATACTTTCTACCTATCGGGTTTGAATTTTGATTGAGTTTTAGAGGAAGATATTACCATGGCTGTGTAGAGGGAGAGATGCAGAGCATTTTTGACTTTGGAATGTTGGAATTTCATCAAGAATTGAGGGAGAACAGAGGGATGGAAGATTCATGCATGGGGAGAGATTTTCTGAAACCTAGGGTTTCCAAGGAGGACGATGAAGGAGAGCCGTGGGATTACCTGCTTGACTTTGACTCTCAATCTGATCTAATGGCCAGCATTCAAACGAAATTTGGAGGGAGATATTATGCAGCAATACGCTGCGTTTCATTTAATCTTTCCGATGGGCTTAATAATCCAATGCTAATCCCACCCCCTCAACGCAGGCCCAAAACCAAATGAACTGTTTTTTTACTATATGCACCGTTTCAATTTATTTCTTTTTGTGAGTTTTTTTTGACCAACTGGGCCCAGACGCGCCTTGCTAGGCGCACCCCCCAGTCTGGGCCCATCATCATGTTTTAACTGAATAAAATGCTAATTGCACCCCTAATCTCATTTAATTCATATTAATTTCTTTCATTTTTTTTTAATTCTTCAAAAATTCATAAGTAAATGAAAAATGCTTATTTTTTAGTGGTTGTTTTTTCATTAGGTTCATATTTCTGTTAAGAAAATTAAGAAATAATAAAATTCCAATTTAATTTTGTTTTAGCATTTTTAGAATATTTTTCTTTTAAATAGGTTTAAATAATGTTTAATTTGATGCATGATAGTGTTGATTTTAGTTTGGTTAGATGCTTTTACATTTTGGATCCATTCTTTTTAGGGTGATTAACTTAGAACTTTAGCTTCCTCATAGGATTTAATTCATAATTTTAGGACTTAATTTTAGATGATTTGTTTAGGTGTGATTAGGAGAAACAAAACTAGGGTTTAGAAATAACATAGGTGTGGTAAATCATTTCCCTTAGGAGTGTTAGTTTGAATTGTGGGGTATGGGACTATAGGGGTATTATGGGTAGATAATAGATCCCTTAGAAATTACTAGGTTTCCCCTATTCTACTATTACTATTAGTTTACTGCTTGTACTTGCTTGACTGTGTGGTGTGCCCTCTCTAGGGTTATTTTTTTACTGTGTGGGGTATTGGGCTTGCTTGGGCTTGGGGTTTGAGCTGAAGACTGTGCTGATGAAGCCCATTTGAAGACAGAGAATGAAGACCAACTTCCAGAGTTGATGAGGAGTATCTCTTGCTGGCAGCTGTTGAAGGTTATAGGATCTAGGAATTAGGCAGAGCCCTAGAGTAGAAAACTTGATTCACAAACATGGAAGGTTTTGTTTGCCTCCATCCCTCTCTATGATGCAGAGTATCTCTAGGACACTCACCCCCTTCCTTTGGAAGGCTTGGTGATAGTGTCTAAGAGATAGAACTCTTGAGAGAAAACCTTCTCCATGTAGTTAACAGTCTGTTTGCCACCTTTGGTGGTCAACTAACTGCTTAACATCCTGTTCATCTTGTTGACTGATATTCATTTTGGAGATTGAGACTTGAAGAAAAGCCATTGCAGATTGATGATAAAGACCTTGCTTGAAGGCTTGAAGATGAAGACTGACCCTTGGAGCTGGTAGATGTTTGGAGATGACTTGAAGACAGATGCTGATGAAGACTGCTTTTGCTGTTTATTTTTGCTGTTTATAATTCTTGATGTATTGTCTGAATTTCCCTGACTGTATTGTTTGCCATTGACCTGTTAGGTTGAAAGCGAATTTTGTTCGCTTTTGCCTTTTGTTTTCTAGGTTCGAGGTTGAGTGGGACTCCCTTGCCTCGCTTGTATTGCTGCATCCATGCATTTTACTGCTTTATTGTATATATGCTATTGTTTCTGTTTCCGTCTATTCCCTTAGGATCTCTATTTCTCTCTGTGCAAGAGAGGAACATGATAGACATTAGGTCTTAACCCATGCATGATAACATTAGGTTAGTTTGATTCCCTTTTCAACCATAGGTTAGAGTTCTGTCTCTTCTTTCTCAAAACAAACAGAAAAACACAATAAAATTTCAAACCCAATAAAAGACACTTCTTCCGTAAAAGAATGTGAACTCATCAAAACGTCATTTTTGTCCGCTTGGACCAGTAATCAGAGAAACCCTTTTTCAGAAGGAATAAAAACAATCAAGACAGACTTGTGTCGTACGTGGCCCGAACTACGTTTGCTCTGATCTTTCATGCTGTATGAAAGTACGTAGGCATAGGATGCGATATCCTAGCGAGCAACCTTCCCCTCCTTTCCCGTAGGTAGGCGAACTACGTTGACTCTGATTTCTCGTTCCAGACGGGAATACGTAGGCATAAAGTGCGATACTTTTCCGAGTCCTTTTCTTTATTTTTAACCTCAGACCTATAGAGTAGATAGAATAACCATCCTTTCGACAGAAAACAAGCGTGGATCCCGTCGAGTACGACGGACGTGAGGGGTGCTAATACCTTCCCCTTGCGTAACCGACTCCCGAATCCAGGTTTTGGTTGCGATGACCATTCCTTTCCCCGTTTTGCGGTAGGTTTACCTCGAGCGTTTCCTTTCCCTCCTTTGGGATAAATAACGCACGGTGGCGACTCTTCTGTTCAGCCGGCGCCGATTTTCGCAGTAGCGACAGCTGGCGACTCTGCTGGGGATCTAACGTCCCCTGGCTGCTAAGGACTGCAATAGTTCCTTATGCATTTGGGATCCAAGGTCCCTTAAGAGAGTCAATCCTAGCGCTTGTTTTCCCATCGAGGATTTTGTATGGATTTATATTTCTGTCATTTACTTTCAGCATTATATTACTGTTATTATTGTTGTAATGGGGTGTGACGGGTGTTCTATGATTGAGAGATAAGCCGAACCTGGGCTTGAGTGCACCTAGACTTAGAGTAGAGATTAGTGGGCGCGCACATGCTTTGCATGTCCTAGTGTCCCGCGAAATCTACACTCAGACGAGGTTCTTCTGGTTGGCCTCCTGTCCTGCCCTTTGGGTGGCTCGGGTTGCTGGTTAGTCGGATTGTCGACTCTGGGGGCCGATCATTTGGAAGTTGGCTAAGTGAGGCCTCTTCAGGATTTGATGATGCCACTCCTTCTGGGAATCGTATCATCAACCCTGAAAGTCTGTGACACCGGCGACCGCATAGGATGCCATACCTTTGTCAGTTACTAGGACACCTACCTGTGAGAGGGTTTTGGGGTTGTGCAGGTAACTAGACCTTCAGATACCAGTTGTTTCTTGATCTGAGATCCTGGGTATTTATGGACAGTTGAGAGGTCTATCAGAGACCAGTCAGAGTTATGGTGGAGGTCTATCAGAGACCAGTTGGAGTTATGTTATGAGGTCTATCAGAGACCAATCAGAGTTATATTATGGGGTCTATCCGAGACCATTGTTGGAGCTTTGTATTGGGTCTATCTGAGACCACGGTTTGAGGAATTCTGGAGGGTCTATCTGAGACTTGTTGATATGGTTCAGGCTTCCCAGCTATGGCATTTGGTCCCCATTGCATGTTACTTGCATTGCATTGTTTGCATAATCATTATCATTGCATCCCATTAACGTGTGTCTGTGCTGCAGGTGCATTTGCATATTCCCTGGTTCTAGTGTCCGGACTTCTGAGTATTGATCATGGCTGGGTTGAGGATGACAGTTGCCTACAAGTTACCTATTCCTGATATTACTCCCATCCTGGGTCTGATTTCTCTTGCTGATGAGGATGTCCGTAGAAGCTTCAGGCAGAGTTACGGACGGCTGTTGAGATTGGTTCGCAAACCCACTGATGACGAACTGAATGGGCTGTACACGCTGATGCAATTCTATGACCCGGCTTTGAGGTGCTTCACATTTGCTGACTTTATTTTGGGGCCTACCATCGAGGAGTATGTAGAGTTTACTGAGCTGTCGGTACAGAATAAAGTTCCTTTTATTCACTCTGCCGCTGAGCCCAAGTTGGAGGATTTAGCTAAGGCCTTGCACATGAATGCTTCTGAGTTATTGATGACTTCTTGGCGTGGGGTGCCAGGTTTCTCTCTCCAGTTTCTGGTTGGTAAGGCTCAAGAATACGCCAAGAATGGATGTTGGGTGGTCTTTAACGCTGTTTTGGCTCTATGCATTTATGGGATAGTGTTGTTTCCCAATTTCCCGAACTTCGTGGACATGGATGCATTTCATTTGTTTGCTGCTGGCAACCCGGTACCCACATTGATCGGGGACTTCTACCATTCGATGCACTACAGAAATGAGAACAGGAGAGGCAAGAACGTCTCTTGTTGTGTGCCTTTGTTGTACATGTGGTTTAAGAGCCATCTTCCCCTGAAGGGACCTTTTGTGGATAGTGCAACTACAGCTGACTGGCCAGAGCGCATGATGAGACTATCTTCTGAAGACATTGAGTGGTTTGACCAAGACTTGTTGGGGTCTGAGCTTATTTTCAGTTGTTCTGGGTATCTTAATGTTCCGTTGATAGGAAGAAAAGGGTGTATCAACTACAACCCATCTCTGTTTGTTCGCCAGTTTAGATACGCATTGAAGAACCCACCTCAGGAGGAAGAGGTACAGGAATCTCTGTACTTCACCGGTGATTTGAAGGGAGAGTTACTAGCCAAGCTGCAGCATGCCTGGATGCGTATTAACAGAAGAGGGAAGCCATTGTTAGGGAAGAATGATTGTCAGGCTTATGCACCCTACAAAGTTTGGATCCAAGAGAGAGCAAGACAGTTACTGATGCCATTTCCAGCTGCACCAGTCCCTGTTCATATTCCAGTGGAAGAACCAACTACTGTTACTATGGAGGCCTACGAGCAAGTTGTGAAAGAAAAAGAAGCCTTGATGAGGATCAATGAGGGGTTAGAAAAGGAGCTGGCTCAGATGCGTAGCGAGAAAAACAAGGTCGTGCATTCTTCCCAACAGCAAATCGAGTTAGTAAACAGGCTTGGTGCTGAATTGACTGAGGAGAAAAAGAAGCGCGAACGTCTGGGTCAAGAGTTCAGAAGCTCCCATGACATGCTGGAGTCCAAAAAGAAAGCACTCGACGCCGCCCACCGAGAAATCTCTTCTTGTAACAAGACTTGGAATGCTACGCTAACCAACAATAAAAAGAGGGAAGATAAATTGAAGCAGCAAATTTCTGAACTCGAAGAACAGTTGAAGGCTAGCATTAAGAAGTATGAAGAAGAGGTGATGACCAGATATAGTCTCCAGAATGCATTGAACAAGGCCATCGAAGGCAGGAACGAAGCTGTGTCTCAGAAGCGGAAGCTAGAGGATCGCTTCGGAGAAGGGGCATGGGAGGAAACCGCTGGTGACGTGCGATGTGTTCTCAAGCGAAGAAATCAACTTGTTGAGGGTCTGCTTACCCGACCAAGTCATCCAGAGACTAAGAAGTTAATAGAAGAGTACCAGGCTTATGAGTGTACTTGACCATTTCATGTATTGATGCTTTATTTGCATAGCGCTGACCATCACCAGGATTGTTGGTTGAGGTCATGCCTTCTTATTGTACACTCAGTGATATTGTATTCTTGGCTTAATGGATTTCTCTACAATATATGAGGCTTTCTATGATTCGGCTCCGATCTCTGTATTGCTAGCACTGTCACTGCACTGACACATTCGCACTAGAATCGGGGAATGATATTCCCTAATGCACAGACACATGTTGCATTGCATTCACATTCATATTGCATTACAGGTGATTATCGAACTATATCTCATTTCCTGCACTGTACCAGGTCTTTTCAGGATTGAAGATCAGCGCCCACACCGATACTCCACTCGTACCAACTGCCGAAGAATTATGGATCAAATGCATAACGAAATGCAAGACATGCGTGAGAAGCTGGCGCTCTTCATGCAGAGAATGGAGACCATTGCGAAAGGACAGGAGAATTTGCAAGCCTTGGTGCAGCCTCTGTTGGTCAGAAATGCTGGGCATGGAAACGAGGATCATCAGTCTGTGCGAGTCGACACCATTCACGGGGATGGTACTCCCACACCAGTGGCTCCACCTGTAGTCAACATGCCTGTTGTCAATGTGAATAACGGCGCTGCTGCCGGGAACGGTAACGTTGGAATTGGGAACGAGAATGTTATCAACAACGTCGGGCTCGGAGATGTCAACCTAGGTGATAATATGGGAGGCAATGGCTTCGGTAATGCTGGATTCGGGTTCAATGACCAGGGATTCGATAATACTGGGAAGTACGGTTTCAATACTCAAGGCTTCGGGCAGGACGGGTTTGGTATGACTAATCAGGGTTATGGCGGATTTGGAAATGGAAATGGCGCTGGGTTAATGACTTTTGGACCTGCTGGGGTCGCTCCGGGGTACGGTAATAGGGGGCGAGGCCCGGTAATGAATCAGACCAGAGTTGGCCGCAACAACGGATACGATGGGTATGGAATTGGGAACGGTAATTGGCAAGAAGACCAGCAAGAGGACGCTTTCTCTGGTGGAGGTTTCGAAGGGCCTATGGATGACTCTCAGAGAATCAGGATGCTCGAGGAGCAGATGAGAGGGGTCGTGAATCAAAGTGTTGTCGGCTTAGATATGTCAACAATGGGTCTAGTGCCTGGCCTGAGGGTGCCAATCAAATTCAAAGCTCCCACATTTGACAAGTATAAGGGGGACACCTGTCCAAAAGTGCACGTGCGGTCATATTACAGAAGGATGTCTGCGTATTCTAACGATGAAAGGATGCTAATGCATTTCTTTCAAGATAGCTTGTCTGGTCCGTCCCTCGAGTGGTATATGGGATTGGAACCAACTCATATAAAGACATGGAAGCAGCTGGCTGAAGCATTTGTAGCTCACTATAAGTATAACAGCGACTTGGCACCCAATCGGGTCCAATTGCAGGGGTTGTCCCAAAAGAAGGGTGAGAGCTTCAAAGAGTATGCGCAGAGATGGTGCGACATGGATGCTAGGGTCCACCCTCCTCTGGAGGACAAGGAAATGAATGATATGTTCATAGGAACATTCACCGGTATGTTTTATGACAAGTTGTTTCACACGTCTTTGGGCAGTTTCTCAGACTTAATCCTGATGGGAGAGAAGATTGAAAGCAACATTAAACAGGGAAGATTCCAAGCTGAGGAATCCACTTCGGCTGGCAATAACAGAAGGGCTTTTGGTGGGCGCCGTCAGGGCGATGCAAGCGCAGTGTTTGGGGGCCGAGGCCGAGGCCGGGGCAGAGGTCGAAACCAGTACAATCAGCCGCAGCAGGTGGCAAGCGTTACTATTCTATTCCAGCAACAACCATTTCAACAACAACAACAGCAACAGCAGCCACAACAGGGGGCACAGCCTGCTCAGCACAGATTCCAGGGGGGTAAACCAAGGAGGGTGTTTGAAAAGCCTCCTTCAACGTATGCAGATTTGCTACAGACACTACTAGGATTGAGCTTGGTGGAGAAGAGAACTCTGGCACCAATAACAGGCACTCCTCCGTACGGTTACGATGCAAGCAGGCACTGTGAATTCCACTCCGGGGCTCCGGGCCACGATGTAGAGGGTTGCCATGCGTTCAAGCATGTCGTGCAGGATCTATTGGATAGTAAGGCTATCAACTTTGGAACAGCGGGTCCGAACATAGTGCAGAAGCCCATGCCCAACCATGGGACAAACGCCATTTTAACTGAGGAGGGTTTGAACTTGATTATGCATGTTGATGACCTCAAGACACCGTTGTGTGAAATAAAGAGTTGATTATTGCAAGGGGGCGTCTATCCAGGATGTGACGAGTATTGTTTAGAGTGCTGGACCCTAGCTGGGGGTTGTGATGACTTAAAGAAAGGTATTTAGGCTTTAATAGATGGCGGTACATTGCAGTTTGACCGAGCAGCAATTGAAGAACCTGCAGGGGTATTAGCAGACAAGCAAAGTGATGTGGCTACTGTAACGATTCCTCGAAAAACGATCACTATAACGGCACCGGCCAAGCGACCGTCGATCACCATCACCAAGGCAGGGCCAATTCCTTACGAGAGCACTAAGGAAGTCCCCTGGTCCTATGGGTTGGAAGTGTATTGTGATGGGGTAAAAATTGATGTTAATAAGCAGCCAGCTGAGACCGTAGACAATGTTGTTGGTACCGGAGGTATGACAAGAAGTGGGAGAATCTTCATATCGCCTGAGGTAGAGGCTGAACGACTAGCAAAGGGGAAAGGGAAGATGAATGAGGATGTCCCTGTACAGAGAAGTGAAAAAGAAACGGCATCGAAAGATGTGGAAGAGTTCATGCGCTTGATTCGTAAAAGTGATTATAAGATTGTTGAGCATATGCAGCAGACGCCGTCAAAAATATCTATACTATCGTTTCTATTGTGTTCTGAAGCTCACAGAAATGCATTGCTGAAAGTTCTGGATACTTCCTTCATACCCCAGGATGTTTCCGTGAATCAGCTGGAGGGGGTGTTGGCGCATGTGAACGCAGGCCATAGCTTGGGCTTTACAGACTTCGATTTAACCCCGAAGGGGAGAGAGCATAATATGGCGTTACACGTCTCTGTGGAGTGTAGAGGATCGGTCATGTCTCACGTGCTGGTCGATACCGGATCGTCTTTGAACGTGCTGCCCAAGAAAGCGATGATGAAACTGGATGTCAGAGGGATCCTGTGCACGCCTAGTGACTTGGTGGTCAGGGCATTTGATGGTACGCGAAGAACAGTTTTTGGATCCATAACATTACCTCTACAGGTAGGGCCGGAGGTTTTCGCAACTGAATTTTATATCATGGACATCCAGCCTGCATACAGTTGCCTCCTCGGAAGACCCTGGATTCATGGGGCTGGGGCAGGCACGTCTACCTTGCATCAAAAGCTGAAATATATGGTAGGAGACAGCGTGGCCACAATCTGCGGAGAAGAAGATATACTGGTCAGCCATCTGTCATCATTCAAATATGTAGAGGTCGACGGCGAGATTCACGAAACACCCTGTCAGGCATTTGAAGGGTTGCGCATCAAAGACAAAGGTCCCGGGCCGAGTAAAGCGTCAGAGGTAGCCGTCTCGTCATATAAAGAAGCTCAAGCTCTAGTAGAGACCGGTGAGACAAAGGGCTGGGGCAAAGTGCTGGATATTCCCGTAAAGATGGACCGGTTTGGGCTGGGATATCAACCGTCGTCATCAACACCTGCTGTGGGGGCACCCCGTTTCAGAGGACCAATAACCATCACTGCTAGTGGAGTATGTCGCGAGACCATCAATGCTGCTTCAGAGTCCGACGAAGGAGACAGCGACTGCGATATGGACGCCTGGATTCAGCCGAGCATGCCAGGACAAGGATTGTGCAATTGGTCTATTCAGGAGATTGTTCTTGTGACTCTTAAACAGTAATGCTTTGTTTTTTTAATTGTTGAACAATCTGGTGTCTTGCCCAGGGCATCATGATTTTGCTTAGGGTCGTGCTGTTATGAACATTGTGTGTTTAATCATTAAATAAAAGGCGTTTTTTCATGTACAAATATTGCGATCTCTGTTTTTCCTGTTTTGTGTTTTACAATAAAATGGCAACGTGGTTATTCACTTTATACGCATTTTGAAGCATTTAACCATTCCTTTTGCAGGATAACATTTTCAGATGACATCATTGAACCGCCTATGACTCGTCTCGACTTTGAGCACTCGGTATTTCAGGCCGAAGAAGAGATTGTTGAAGATGGTGACGTTCCCGAGGAATTGTCTTGGTTAGTGAAGCAAGAAGAACGAGTCATTCTGCCTCATGAGGAGGTCATCGAAATTATTAACCTGGGGTCGGAAGGGGTTGAAAAGAACATCCGTATAGGAGCCGCACTGCGGAGCGACGTCAAGCGAAGACTGGTTGAAACGCTCAGGGAGTATAGTGATGTGTTCGCTTGGTCGTATGAAGACATGTCGGGGCTTGATACAGATATGGTTGTGCACCGTCTGCCGTTGAAAGAAGAATGCCCGCCGGTCAAGCAGAAGCTTCGCAGAACTAGACCTGATATGGCAGTGAAAATTAAAGAGGAGGTTCAAAAACAGTGGGATGCTGGTTTCCTAGCTGTTACTAAATATCCCTCATGGGTCGCTAATATTGTACCAGTGCCAAAGAAAGACGGTAAAGTGAGAATGTGCGTAGATTACCGTGATTTAAATAGAGCGAGCCTAAAAGATGATTTTCTGCTTCCTCACATCGATGTGCTAGTTGATAACACTGCTCAATTCTCCGCATTCTCCTTCATGGATGGCTTCTCGGGCTATAATCAGATTAAAATGGCGCCAGAGGACATGGAGAAGACTACTTTCATAACACCTTGGGGAACATTTTGTTATAAAGTGATGCCCTTCGGACTAAAGAATGCTGGGGCAACGTATCAGCGGGCAATGACGACTCTTTTTCATGATATGATGCATAAGGAGATCGAAGTTTATGTTGACGATATGATTGCCAAATCCCAGACGGAGGAAGAGCATTTGGTGCATCTGCTGAAGTTATTCAAAAGGCTTAGGAAGTTCAGGCTGAGACTGAACCCTAACAAGTGCACCTTCGGGGTGAGATTGGGTAAACTGCTGGGGTTTATCGTGAGTGAAAAGGGAATAGAGGTCGATCCTGCTAAAATAAAAGCGATACAAGAGATGTCGACGCCTAAAACAGAAAAGGAGGTAGGTTGAACTACATCGCCCGGTTCATATCTCACCTGACAGCTACGTGTGAGCCATTATTCAAGCTGTTGAAAAAAGACCAGGCTGTAACGTGGAACGAAAATTGTCAAAAGGCGTTCGACAAAATAAAGCAGTATTTGCAGGAGCCTCCTATTTTGATACCTCAAGTGGCAGGGAGACCCTTGATTATGTATTTGACAGTTCTTGAGGGAAGCATGGGTTGTGTTCTCGGTCAACACGACGAGACAGGAAGAAAAGAGCATGCGATCTATTACTTGAGTAAGAAGTTTACCGAATGTGAATCTCGATATTCAATGCTTGAGAAAACTTGTTGCGCGCTAGCCTGGTCCGCCAAGCGTTTGAGGCAATACATGCTGAATCATACAACCATGCTCATCTCGAAGATGGATCCCATCAAATATGTATTCGAAAAGCAGGCGTTATCGGGGAGAATTGCCCGTTGGCAGATGGTCTTGACTGAATACGACATCCAGTATGTCTCGCAGAAGGCTATAAAGGGGAGCGTATTGTCTGAGTATTTGGCAGAGCAGCCTATTGAGGATTACCAATCAATGAGGTTTGATTTTCCTGACGAGGATATCATGTACCTAAAGATGAAAGATTGTGAAGAGCCGTTGCCAGACGAAGGACCAGAATTGGGCTCCAAATGGAAGTTGATCTTTGACGGAGCTGTAAACGCCTACGGTAGCGGAATAGGGGCAATCATTACTACTCCACATGGGTCGCACATCCCGTTTACTGATCGATTGACCTTTCCAGTTACCAATAATGAAGCCGAATACGAAGCTTGTATTATGGGGCTTGAAGAAGTCATTGATTTGCGAATCAAGAATCTGGATGTGTACGGAGACTTAGCTCTGGTAGTGAATCAGATAAAAGGGGAATGGGAGACACGTCAGCCCAATTTGATACCGTACATGAATTATGCGAGGAGATTGTTGCCTTTCTTTGACAAGGTTGAATTGCATCATGTACCGCGAGCGGAGAATCAGATGGCTGACGCCCTGGCCACCTTGTCTTCCATGTACAAAGTCAACTTCTGGAACGAGGCTCCCAGAATTGTTATCTCTTGGCTTGACAGACCTGCCTTCGTATTTGCCATTGACGAAGCATCCGACGATAAACCATGGTATTTCGATATCCTCAACTTCCTGAAGAACAAAGAGTATCCGGCTGGGGCATCCAGTCAAGATCAGAAGACTCTCAGGAGGTTGGCGGGTAATTTCTATTTGAATCTGGATGGTGTCTTATACAGGAGAAACCACGATTTGGTGCTATTATGTTGCGTAGATGAGAAAGAGGCGAAGCTGCTCATGGAGGAAATACATGAGGGTACATTTGGTACGCATGCGGGCGGGCATGCTATGACAAGGAAGTTGCTGCGAGCAGGTTATTTTTGGCTGACTATGGAAACTGATTGTTTCAAGTTTGCGAAGAAGTGCCACAAGTGCCAAATCTATGCAGACAAGATCCATGTGCCTCCGAGTCCTCTGAATGTGATGTCATCGCCATGGCCATTCTCGATGTGGGGAATCGATATGATTGGAAAGATCGAGCCGACAACTTCTAATGGACACCGGTTCATTCTAGTAGCAATCGATTATTTCACCAAATGGGTGGAAGCGGCGTCATATGCAAATGTGACTAAGCAGGTGGTAGCCAGATTCATCAAGAGAGATATCATTTGCAGATATGGAATCCCCGAGCGGATAATCACTGACAACGGTTCAAACCTGAACAACAAAATGATGAAGGAGCTCTGTCAGAATTTAAAGATCGAGCATCACAACTCCTCCCCTTACCGACCCAAGATGAATGGCGTTGTTGAAGCGGCCAATAAGAATATAAAGAAGATTGTTCAGAAGATGGCGGTGACCTATAAGGATTGGCACGAGATGCTACCTTTTGCTTTGCATGGTTATCGTACGACGGTACGCACATCGACCGGGGCAACCCCGTTCTCGTTAGTATATGGGATGGAAGCAGTGCTACCACTGGAAGTCGAGATTCCTTCTCTGAGAGTACTACGAGATGTCCAACTAGACGAAGCAGAATGGGTGAAAGACAGGTTGAACCAACTGAGTTTAATGGATGAGAAGAGGCTAGCTTCTCTAGCATACGGTCGTTTGTACCAGAGCCGAATGAAGAAAGCATATGATAAGAAGATACATCCTCGGAGCTTTCAGACGGGCGACCTTGTGCTGAAAAGGATTCTCCCGCCACAGGCAGATCACAGGGGCAAGTGGACCCCCAACTACGAAGGGCCATACGTTGTCAGAAAATTCTTTTCAGGAGGGGCTTTGTTGTTGTCCACCATGGACGGTGAAGACTTTATGTCGCCTGTGAATTCGGACGCAGTTAAAAAATACTTTGCTTGAAATTGACCCGCTGGACAGAAAAAAGAGAGTCCAGGCAAAAATGGGGCATCCTGGCGAACCAAAAACAGAATGAAAGGTTCGGGCAAAAGTTAGGGATAAATTGAAAAAATGTACACCCGCGAAGTTGAAAACCTACACTGGGCGGCTTCGGCAAAAAAGGGTATCCCGGTGAACTGAAAACCCGTAAAGGGCGGTTCACGCAAAAGTTAGGGATTTGAAAAGCAAATGACTGCGGTCCGAATTTGATATTGCATTTGAGCTTTGGTGCGGGAGAATATACCTGAGGGGTCGATTATCAGATACAATCTCTTCGGAAGTGTGAATACCGGGAAAGCATTAGAGTCGGGCGAGTCATAGGAGGATCAGTTCGTGATGTTCGTCTGCATCTCGTTGCCGACATGTGTATAAATTTGATTTGTCATTATATTTATGCTTCTTGTGCATACTTGTATATTTGTTGTGCGTAGCTTCCTCTTTTCAGGAGTTACATCCCGTGTACAAAACTCCGCCCATTTAGGGGCCCCAATCAATAAAATATGTTATTCAGTATTTGACGCTGGTTCTTTACTGTTTTGTGCATGATAAACACCTAGGTTTGATGAAACTAGCATGCGTATAACGTCGCTGGCCCTTGCCAATAATTGCTAAAACTTTGAATTAACTGAAAATAATGTCACTAACGCTAACCTGAATAGATTGGGTTGCGTAGACTTGTCTTGTCTTGTTTGTGGTGTTGCAGGGTTCATAGCCATACAAAGTGGATGATCAAAGGATTGCAGTATTGACCAGAAGCTCGTAACGAAAGACTCGATCCCCATGCAGGTCGCGCTTCCAAGATAACAATGTTCCTTACCAAAGACAGATCAAATTCCTCAGCTAGTCGTAGCTTATCCAAAGGACATTCTCCAGCTAAGTCGTTTGTCCTCAGCAGAGTATGGCGATTCCAAGATTGTAGGTTGTATTCAAACAATGTGGTGTCCCCCAGAAGGATTCCCCCATCTCAAGCAGAGTGGTTTAGCCTCAGAAGGTTAATATTTCCGATTTGTGAGCTGTACTCAGATAGTCTACCCTTTCTAGTAGGGTCAGTTACTCTCCCCCAGCGGAGTCAGTTGATTTTCCCCAAGAGAATCGTTTCGTCCTCAGCGGAGTTCTCTTTCCAGCAAGTGTTTCCTTTCCTCCCAGTGGAACTCACAGATTAAAGAAAACTCTCCCCGGCAGAGTTGGTTGTGCGTCCTAGCATTTATTTTGTCAGAATACCGTGGGATACCTGTTCACTCCCCAGCAGAAGCCCAATCATACTGGGCACATCTGCTATTCCCCAGCAGAGTTATATTCCCCAGCAGGGTGTTACTTCAACGAGGTGCTTGGTTAAGTTCCCAATTTTCCAACAAAGTTGGCTTCACTCTTCCAGCATTTATTTTGCTGGAATAATTCTGTGACGCCTGGCTACCCCCAGCGGAGTTGGCGTTGTCTTCAGCATTTATTTTGCTGAAGTGGTTTCTGTATCCCAGCAGTTCGAGTCTGCATTTGCATCGGCATGTAGTGTCATACTTACATCCACCAAATAAAAACGCGGCATTACGTCATTGTCAAACATATGCATTTTGAAACATAAACCAGGTTGGTTACCCGTTTGTTTCAAGTATTGTTTCCCTTACAGGTGGAGAGAGCTCTTGCTCAAATTAAATGCCAAACATTCAAGATCCCGACGTGAGACATTCAATGATAATGTCAGTTTCGACAGTATTCCCCACAGAGTTATTAGGTTAAGTTTCTCTTTGCCCCCGAGCAGAGTTATTTGGTTGAAATTCTCTTGTTTTCCTCACCAAAGTCTCTTGTTGAAGTTTCTCTAGTCCGACCAGCGGATTACTTTCTTCAAAATTGTTGTTACGTCAGCATCAAAAGGTTTCATGAATTAGAATTTCAGAGGCTGCCGCCGGTTATCAGAGCAGGCGTCCGGTAGTTTGGTTTCCAGATGTCCCCAGTAGAGTCCGCCTCAAAGTCACTGTCACGTCAGTGCTAAGAAGTTTGTGGGTCGGGACCAATGGAGAAATGGGTCCTGACGTGGACAATCTATTCCTATATTGACGGGATTTCTTCGTGCTAGAGAAGTGGGTGTCCTAACGTGGACAGATTTATTTCCCCAGGTTGATAAAATGTGCTAGTCCTGACGTGGACAGATTTGATTTCTTCGTATTGATTGAATGTGAAGTCCTGACGTGGACAAAATTGATTACTCTTCGTGTCGGTGTCCTGACGTGGACCATTTATTCCCAGCAGATATCTTCCTTCATAAGGGTGGAATGCAAGTCCTGATGTGGACAAGTTTATCTCTCTTCGTGTTGGTGAAGTGTGAGTCCTGACGTGAACAAGTTTTATTTCCTCAGCGGGTCGAAGATGCGTGAGTCCTGACGTGGACGAATTTATATTTCTTCAGGTCAACGAACGGTGTCCTGACGTGGACGATGTTACCCCCATGCTGATAGGATTTTCGTGTGCAGACGAGATGTGAGTCCTGACGTGGACAAATCAAGACGAGATGCGAGTCCTGACGTGGACAAATCAAGAAGATATGTGATTCCTTACGTGGAAAGATTGTATTCCTTACATGGAAAGATTGTATTCCTTACGTGGAAAATTGTATTGCTTACGTGGAAAGATGTATTCCTTACGTGGAAAATTGTATTCCTTACGTGGAAAGATGTATTCCTTACGTGGAAAATTGTATTCCTTACGTGGAAAGATGTATTCCTTACGTGGAGAGATTTATTCCTTACGGGGAAAGAAGTTTATTCCTTATGTGGAAAGATGTGATTCCTTACGTGGAAAGAATTTTATTCCTTACGTGGAAAGAAGTTTAGTCCTAACGTGGACAGATCCAGACGAAGTCCTATTCCTAACGTGGACGAGGTTATTATTAACGTGGACAAGTGTATTCCTAACATGGAAGAGGTTATTCCTAAGGTGAACGGTTTATTCCTGACGTGAATAATTCATTTTTATGTTGATAGGATCCCCTTGTGCTGATGAAATGCAGACGAGTCATCCCCAGCGAAGTTGTCGAGGTTTTTCCCTGTTGACGACGGGTAGAGTCCTGACAGGGACGAGTTTTAGTTGAGATTTCTTCGTGTTGACGACACAGGCGTCCTAACATGGACAAAGTTTTATCCCTGCGATGATAGAATCTTCTTCAGGCTGATGAAAATAATCCCCAGCACGGTCGCTAATGGATCAGTTGGTTGCTGTAACAGTTAGATTCAGTTGATGAATGTCGTTCCCCAAGCAGTGGTGCAGTTTATTTCTGCGGTTGGCAAATTTCCGGGTTCTTAGTATTCAACCGTCTCGTACCACGAATGTTTGAAGGTCGTTCGCTCTTCACCCAATCGGGTCCAAGTCGCTTGAATAGGGGCAGCTGTTGCACCCTAAAATTTGCTCAACCTATTTCACTTAGTCTATGTTTCAATTGCATTAGCATTTGCATATAAGGTCATGTACATAGTCTAATCATCTGCATAGCATAGCATAGTAAGTTATCCAACAAGGGACCAAGTACTATTCTCATCTCTATGAGCCTATCAAGAGGTTATTATTCAAATTCAAGCTTATCCAAGTCATCAGAAAGAAATTGAAGTATAGGAAGTCATTGGACCAAGCAGTGAATCTATCTCCTATCTGAGGGTATTTGAAGATCATCAAAGAAGTTGGGAGCTGTGAATTGAGAGCATGGAGGGTATATAGACATCATGGAAGACCTAGAGAGTCATTTTGAAAGAGAGACAAGTCATTGATGTGGTCACCAGAGCTGCAGTTGAAGACAGTCAACTAGGGTTTCATCTGGGTCAACCCTAGGTCAACCCTAGGTCAAATGATTGATTGAAAGGCATCAAGGTCTATATGAGAGATGTGGGGTTCATCATTTGGCATGTGAATAAGGATGTGGTGTTGTGCTAAGAAGAAATCAAGAGAAACCAAGAAGAAGAGGAGTTTCTAAATTAGGGTTTCTGTGTAAAATCCCCTGATTTAGGTCAAACTTCCAAGCCAAATATGTCAAAATGCAAGCTTCAAATGGATCCTTGGAAAACATGAAACTTGTATAGGATCTCAAGACCTTTAATTTGAGTGGTGGAAGACATCAAGGAGATTTATAGAACTCAAGTTATGGTCCTTGCAAGTTACAGGTCATCTGAGGTATCTGAAATTTTGTCTGTGAAAGTTACTTGTCTTCCAAGCAACGTTTACCCCTCAAGGAGATTTCAAATGAATTTCTGGTCAACATAAGAGTTGTTCCTTATTGTCTTAGCTTTCTAGAAAGGTATGGTATGCCTTCATATGATTTGTGGAGCTCTACTTATGGTCTTGGCAAGCAAAGGGTATTTTGGTCATTTGAGAATTACAAGTCATTTCAAGCCTATGCCCAAAACTCATACAAGGAAGCTTCAAATGAAAAACTTCACAACATCAAACTTGCTCCAAATGACATTTTGAGTCTAGAAAAGTGATCATGAAAGTTTGGAAAGGCTCATAGCTCAAGGTTTCAAATTTGGTCATTTAAAAAGGGAATTTAATGAATAAAAGTGACCTAAAATTGAGATTTTTCATAACATGGCCAAATGGGATGAAATTATAGGTCATTTTGATTGGAAAAAATGTTTTAAGAACATTGGCAAAAGTATATTTTTGAGTTTGGTTCAAAATTTGGAAGTTATGCTAGGTGGCTTACAATGGAAGTAACATATCCAAAATTCAAGGAAAGTGTGCACAAGAAGTTTCTACAAAGTTCTAGAGCTTTCTAATTTCATCTATATATTGAATTGAGAGGCTTCATTCAAGGGTTGGTGATTCATTTTGTTCATAACACATAGTTTCATCTCATTCTTCCATTTTGCAAAACCATTTCAAACTCTATCAAACCTTCATCAATTTCCAAAATTCTTGATCCTATCATCATCTACCTTCATTCAAGATCAAGCTTCCATCAAGATTTGGCTCAATTGAGGTAGAATTCATGCTATCCATCTTCATCATTCAAAGTGCAAGCAGAAGTGGTTACAAGAATCTAAGGCATGTGAGCAAGAAATATTGCATACAGAACCAAGAATCAAGTGTATTGAGCAAGTCCAGAACATTGCAAGCCTTGGATCCAAAGAATTCTACACCTGTTTTCATCATTTACACCAGGTTAGTTTTCCTTTCGAATTGGCTAGATTAGTTAGCATGTTAGAGAATTATTAGGTTATAATGGTTAGGATTGGTTAGATGATCATTTCTGTTGAGTTTGAAGACAATTCATGGATGTTGCCATTGGAGTGCAAAAACTGTTAGGGCTTAGAATATCTAGGATATGGCACGATAATCTTAGATATATAGCTCAGGATGATCAGCATGGCGTGTAGATTATGTTAGGGTAAGAGTTAGCAAGAATTGGAATGATTGATAGCAGTGCAAAATGGTGGAGTCAATACTTTCTACCTATCGGGTTTGAATTTTGATTGAGTTTTAGAGGAAGATATTACCATGGTTGTGTAGAGGGAGAGATGTAGAGCATTTTTGACTTTGGAATGTTGGAATTTCATCAAGAATTGAGGGAGAACAGAGGGATGGAAGATTCATGCATGGGGAGAGATTTTCTGAAACCTAGGGTTTCCAAGGAGGACGATGAAGGAGAGCCGTGGGATTACCTGCTTGACTTTGACTCTCAATCTGATCTAATGGCCAGCATTCAAACGAAATTTGGAGGGAGATATTATGCAGCAATACGCTGTGTTTCATTTAATCTTTCTGATGGGCTTAATAATCCAATGCTAATCCCACCCCCTCAACGCAGGCCCAAAACCAAATGAACTGTTTTTTTTACTATATGCACCGTTTCAGTTTATTTCTTTTTGTGAGTTTTTTCTGACCAACTGGGCCCAGACGCGCCTTGCTAGGCGCACCCCCCAGTCTGGGCCCATCATCATGTTTTAACTGAATAAAATGCTAACTGCACCCCTAATCTCATTTAATTCATATTAATTTCTTTCATTTTTTTTTAATTCTTCAAAAATTCATAAGTAAATGAAAAATGCTTATTTTTTAGTGGTTGTTTTTTCATTAGGTTCATATTTCTGTTAAGAAAATTAAGAAATAATAAAATTCCAATTTAATTTTGTTTTAGCATTTTTAGAATATTTTTCTTTTAAATAGGTTTAAATAATGTTTAATTTGATGCATGATAGTGTTGATTTTAGTTTGGTTAGATGCTTTTACATTTTGGATCCATTCTTTTTAGGGTGATTAACTTAGAACTTTAGCTTCCTCATAGGATTTAATTCATAATTTTAGGACTTAATTTTAGATGATTTGTTTAGGTGTGATTAGGAGAAACAAAACTAGGGTTTAGAAATAACATAGGTGTGGTAAATCATTTCCCTTAGGAGTGTTAGTTTGAATTGTGGGGTATGGGACTATAGGGGTATTATGGGTAGATAATAGATCCCTTAGAAATTACTAGGTTTCCCCTATTCTACTATTACTATTAGTTTACTGCTTGTACTTGCTTGACTGTGTGGTGTGCCCTCTCTAGGGTTATTTTTTGACTGTTGGGGTATTGGGCTTGCTTGGGCTTGGGGTTTGAGCTGAAGACTGTGCTGATGAAGCCCATTTGAAGACAGAGAATGAAGACCAACTTCCAGAGTTGATGAGGAGTATCTCTTGCTGGCAGCTGTTGAAGGTTATAGGATCTAGGAATTAGGCAGAGCCCTAGAGTAGAAAACTTGATTCACAAACATGGAAGGTTTTGTTTGCCTCCATCCCTCTCTATGATGCAGAGTCTCTCTAGGACACTCACCCCCTTCCTTTGGAAGGCTTGGTGATAGTGTCTAAGAGATAGAACTCTTGAGAGAAAACCTTCTCCATGTTGTTAACAGTCTGTTTGCCACCTTTGGTGGTCAACTAACTGCTTAACATCCTGTTCATCTTGTTGACTGATATTCATTTTGGAGATTGAGACTTGAAGAAAAGCCATTGCAGATTGATGATAAAGACCTTGCTTGAAGGCTTGAAGATGAAGACTGACCCTTGGAGCTGGTAGATGTTTGGAGATGACTTGAAGACAGATGCTGATGAAGACTGCTTTTGCTGCTTTTGCTGCTTTTGCTGTTTATTTTTGCTGTTTATAATTCTTGATGTATTGTCTGAATTTCCCTGACTGTATTGTTTGCCATTGACCTGTTAGGTTGAAAGCGAATTTTGTTCGCTTTTGCCTGTTGTTTTCTAGGTTCGAGGTTGAGTGGGACTCCCTTGCCTCGCTTGTATTGTTGCATCCATGCATTTTACTGCTTTATTGTATATATGCTATTGTTTCTGTTTCCGTTTATTCCCTTAGGATCTCTGTTTCTCTCTGTGCAAGAGAGGAACATGATAGACATTAGGTCTTAACCCATGCATGATAACATTAGGTTAGTTTGATTCCCTTTTCAACCATAGGTTAGAGTTCTGTCTCTTCTTTCTCAAAACAAACAGAAAAACACAATAAAATTTCAAACCCAATAAAAGACACTTCTTCCGTAAAAGAATGTGAACTCATCAAAACGTCATTTTTGTCCGCTTGGACCAGTAATCAGAGAAACCCTTTTTCAGAAGGAATAAAAACAATCAAGACAGACTTGTGTCGTACGTGGCCCGAACTACGTTTGCTCTGATCTTTCATGTTGTATGAAAGTACGTAGGCATAGGATGCGATATCCTAGCGAGCAACCTTCCCCTCCTTTCCTGTAGGTAGGCGAACTACGTTGACTTTGATTTCTCGTTCCAGACGGGAATACGTAGGCATAAAGTGCGATACTTTGCCGAGTCCTTTTCTTTCTTTTTAACCCCAGACCTATAGAGTAGATAGAATAACCATCCTTTCGACAGAAAACAAGCGTGGATCCCGTCGAGTACGACGGACGTGAGGGGTGCTAATAACTTCCCCTTGCGTAACCGACTCCCGAATCCAGGTTTTGGTTGCGATGACCATTCCTTTCCCCGTTTTGCGGTAGGTTTACCTCGAGCGTTTCCTTTCCCTCCTTTGGGATAAATAACGCACGGTGGCGACTCTTCTGTTCAGCTGGCGCCGATTTTCGCAGTAGCGACATAACCGAACTAACTGCAAGTGCACATTTGTTGCTACGCGAAAAATGACACAGAGTCGCCACCTGATTTTATTTATCCCAAGGAGGGAAAGGGAAATAGCGATACAACCTTTAGGAAAAGAGCATGGCCATCGCAACCAAGTTTTAGGGTTTGGGAGTCGGTTATGCAAGGGGAAGGTATTAGCACTCCCTCACATCCATCGTACTCGATGGGAACCTTCTAAGTTGTTTAGCGTGAATGAGTGTTTAAATCTAAGAGTTTGCTTGCTTAAAAGAAAATAGGGGTTGGTTTTTTATCAGAGTGCTCGCCAATGATTTGGGCCCTTGTGCCTACGTATATTCACTTGTAAGAAGTGAAGAATTAGAGCATTCTTAGTTCACGGGACTATGGTGAAAAATGGGAAGTTTGGGTGGACGATGCTAACGTGCGCATTCTAGCAGTTAGGTGTATTGCGGCTCGCTCGTGGAGTCTTATGCGTTACCTGTTTGCGGTAGAACGGACGTGACATGTCCTTTTTGGGTGATAAAGAATGGACGAGTAAAGGTGGAAAAGAAAGAAGAGTGCTCGCTAGGATCATCGCAATCCTATGCCTATGTATTCTCAACAGGCATGAGAAATCAGAGCTGTAGAAGCAAGCTTCATCTCAAAGTTTTGATGACGTCAACATCAAGATCAAGAATATTTCATCTGTGCAAAAAGGAAAACGCTTTCAAAAGACCAAGATCAAGTGGAATGGAAGTGATCAACATTCAAAGCTTCATGAACATTTGACTGATCAACTTTCAAGTTTTGGACACAAGCTATGGTATATCAAAATCCATTAATTTAATTGATATACAAGTGTTCAACATCTTTATCATTTGATCACATTGCATACGCATACTTTTTAAACTATTAGAATTGGTATAACACTATTTTTATAAGTATTTTTCTGAAAAATAGCAGTGTTAACCGATTAACCATATAGGTTAACCGGTTAACCATTTCAAATTTTAAATATTATGGTATAACGTTCCAGTGTTAACCGATTAACCATATAGGTTAACCGATTAACACTGAACATATTTTGAAAAATGGCCTTGTTTCAAATTCAAAAATGGTTTGAATATTATACCAGTTCATATTTTGAATTATACTCAAATATACCTGTTGGAAAAGGTGTGTTTACACATATAAATTCTGAGTTTTTCAAATTGAAAAACAAACTTCAATAATCAATTTCAAAACATTCTTTGAATCAAATTCACCACTTTAAAATACTTTTCAAATCTTTTCAAAAGTGTTCATATTGATCATATTTTTCATATGCATAGCATTGAACACTTGTGTTGAAATTAAATGAGTGAATTTTGATCAGAAGGAGAAGATCAATCTCAGCATTGATATTACCATTATTACTCTCAAGTCAAAGTATTCAGATTACTTGTATTTTGACTTGTGATCCAGGATTATTGGACACAAGGGTGAGTGTTTACAAGAGGATTGTTCTTGTACACTTGTTGATTTTTATTGTTTGATAGTAGGCCTCACCGGTTGATGGTGTGATAGGTTGTACTTTATTAAACAATAGTGAAAACTCTCTTTCGTGTTGAAAGGGGAGTGGAGTACTCTCGGATTGTGAGGGGAACCACTATAAATCTTGGTGTCCACTTTCCTTTTACTTTCTACTGCATTAATCACCAAGAACCTAACCAGTAAAACTTCAAGAATACCGAAAAACCGAAAAAAGTCCCTAAAAGCCTAATTCACCCCCCCTCTTAGGCGTACTATGTACTTACAATTGGCATCAGAGCAGGTTAAGGTAACCTGTTCCTATCGATCCTAATGGCTTCCGCTAGTACTAACCCGGTTTTCAAAGATGGTGGAAGCAGTAACAAGCCACCACTCTTTTCTGGAGAATACTTCGATTTTTGGAAAATCCGTATGAAGGCGCATCTTGAGGCTCAAGGAGATGGTATATGGGAAACAATAGAAACTGGTCCGCATGTTCCTATGAGCGTCATAAATAACGTAGGCACTCCAAAGATAAAATTCTCATATGATGAAGATGACAAGAAGAGAATTCTGAATGAGAAGAAAGCAATCAACATACTTCAAAGCGCTCTCAGTATGGACGAATTCTTCCGTATATCACAGTGTAAATCAGCAAAAGAAATTTGGGACACCTTGGTAGAAATGCATGAAGGGACAGCCGAAGTAAAAAGATCAAGACTTAATACTTTAAGTCAAGAATATGAAATGTTCCGTATGCAGCCTGGTGAATCCATTGTTGCCTTGCAAAAGAGATTCGTTCATCTAACTAATCATTTGATTGCCCTCGGGAAGACCTTCACCAATGATGATCTCAACTTGAAAGTCCTAAGATCCTTAACAAGAGAATGGCAACCAAAGGTGACCGCTATTTCGGAAAAGAAGAGTCTTTCAACAATGACATCCGCTTCCTTATTTGGCAAACTTCAAGAGCATGAACTAGAACTTGGAAGGCTTGAGAAGCATGAAAGTCAAGACAAGAAGGCCAAAGGAATTGCCTTGAAGATTGACACAAGGGATGACAAAAATGACGAATCTTCCGAAGACGAAAATTTCATGCTTCTAGTAAAGAAGCTTGGTAAGTTTTTTAATAATAATAAAATTTCCTCTTTTTCTAAAAAGAATGGACATTTCAGGAAAAAGGAGGCACCCACATCAAACCAAGAAATTACATGTTACGAATGTGGGAAACAAGGTCACATAAAGCCAGATTGCCCGAAACTCGCAAATAAAGGAAAATTCAAAGGCAAGAAGGATTTCAAAACGAAGAAGGCTTATGTCGCATGGGACGACAACGAAGTAAGTTCATCATCGGAATCGGAAAACGATGAATGTGCAAACATGGCGTTAATGACCTCTCACCACTCCGATGAAGAAAATGAGGTTAGTAGTAATTTTTCTGTTTATGATAATGATGCACAAGAAGTTATAGATGAACTTCTAAAAGAGTGCAAGACTTTGTATAAAAGCATCTCATCACAAAAGAAAAGAATCTCATCTTTAGAAGAACGAAACTCTGTTTTTATGAAAAATATTGAAGATGAAAAACAGAAACTGATGGATGAAAAACAAAGTCTTGTATGTAAAAATTGTGAGTCTTTATCTTTCCAAATTGTTCAACTCAAAAGAGTTTTAGAAAGATACGAAAAAGGTCAAATTGGCTTGGAAGAAATTCTAAAACATCAAAGATATCCTAATGATAAAAGTGGATTAGGATATTCTAAATTTTCAAAACCAAGCACCAATAAGACCGTTTTCGTAAGAGCAAGTGAACAAATTGTTAAAGAAAAGGCCAGCACTTCTAAAGTTTAGCATCAAAATCATAACAAGAAAAGCATTGCAAAGAAAAAGAATTATGTTCCTAGATATAGAAGTCACTTTCAACCTACATGTTCTTATTGTGGAATTAAAGGCCATACACCTAATGCTTGCTATGTGCGCAATATTGGTGTTGCTAAAGGGCATTATGTGTGGGTTGAAAAAGGTACTAACTATCAAGGATCCAAAGCAATTTGGGTACCTAACACTACTTAATTTTGTGTTGTAGGTATGCTTGAAGACAACCACTAATCAATGGTATCTTGATAGCGGTTGCTCGAAGCATATGACGGGAGACATAAACAAATTTTCAAGTCTATCATTAAAGGCCAAAGGATACGTCACTTACGGTGATGATAATAAGGGAAAAATTCTTGGAGTTGGAACCATTGGTGCACCTCCATGTACAATCATCGAAGACGTTCTTTATGTGGAAGGCCTTAAACACAACCTACTTAGCATAAGTCAATTGTGTGACAAAGGGTTCTGAATCAACTTCACAAAGGAGGAATGCTTGATAGAACATGAAGTCACTCATGACATTTTGCTAAAAGGTAAAAGATATAATAACATTTTTATGATTTCTTTTGATGACTCTTCCTTGAAGGTAAAGTGTTTTATGGCGAACAACAACGAGGCATGGCTTTGGCATAAAAGATTTGCTCATATTCACATGGAGCATTTAAACAAGTTGATAAAGCATGATCTAGTTGTTGGTCTTCCGAAGATAAAATTCATCAAGGATAAGTTATGCGATGCATGTCAAAAGGGAAAACAGACCAAGACAACTTTCAAATTCAAGCAAGTGGTTTCTACATCAAGGCCACTTCAATTGTTGCATATGGATCTTTTTGGTCCATCAAGAACAAAAAGCTTCTGAGGTAATTTCTACGCCTTAGTTATTGTTGATGATTTCTCTCAATACACTTGGACATTGTTTTTAGTGCAGAAAAGTGATGCTTTTAAAGCATTCAAGAAATATGCAAAGCAAATTCAGAATGAGAAATCACTCACCATAGCCTCTATAAGAAGCGATCATGGTGGAGAATTCCAAAATTCAGACTTTGAAGATTTTTGCGAAGAGCATGGAATCTCATAATTTTTCAGCACCAAGGACGCCTCAACAAAACGGTGTCGTAGAACGGAAGAATAGATCACTGGTGGAGCTTGCAAGGACAATGCTTAGTGACGCAAATCTTCCTAAATATTTTTGGGTAGATGCAGTTAGTACAGCATGCTTCGTAAGCAACCGTGTCAATATTCGACCACTCCTCAAAAAGACTCCGTATGAGTTGTTCAAGGGTAGAAAACCAAATATAGCATTCTTCCACATATTCGGATGCAAATGCTTTGTTCTCAACAACAACAAAGATAATCTCGGTTCTTCACAACAACAAGAAGAGATTTCAAAGAATCAAGAAATACCATAAGAAGATGTCACTCAAATCATTGAAGAACATCAAGATCTTCCGAAGGAATGGAGAACGCATAGAGATCACCCGATAGATAAAGTTATTGGTGATATTAGCCAAGGCGTTGCAACTCGACTTAATCTAAAGGATGTTTGTCTCAACATGGCTTTTGTGTCTCAAATTGAACCAACCAAGATTGATGAAGCTTTAGGCGACGACCAATGGATTGTAGCAATGCAAGAAGAACTCAATCAATTCGAAAGGAATCAAGTTTGGAGTCTTGTACCAAGACCAGACCATAAGCACATCATAGGAACAAGATGGGTGTTCAAGAACAAACTTGACGAGAATGGGATCATAGTTCGTAACAAAGCAAGATTGGTCGCGCAAGGCTACAACCAGGAGGAAGGAATTAATTTTGATGAAACGTTCACTCCGGTAGCAAGGTTAGAAGCAATTAGATTACTACTTGCTTACGCTTGTTCTATGAATTTTCAGTTGTTCCAGATGGATGTCAAAAGTGCTTTCCTGAATGGCTACATCAATGAGGAAGTCTACTGATCGGGAAAATAGCAAGTGTACTATTTTTACCGATTGTAGTAATAAGGGAAAAGTCCCAAGTATCGATCTCGAGGACTGCGTAGTAATTAACGAGATTTTTAGTATTTAAAGGAACAAAAGGTCTAGGGGTTTGTTTGGTAGCAGAGTAATACAACAAGTAAATAACGACTTATAAATCAATCTAAGAGCCGTGTTAGGGGAGTGGACACGATGCGAGTAAAAACAATGTAGGATTATTCTGCGATAATAGTTATTAACCTTAATTCATCAGTTGGCCAATTTAGTTTTCCTTAATTCCTTAATAAAAACCCTTTGATGAGTTTCATGTACACTAATTCCTCAGTGTCCATGAAAAGCATCAAGCAATAGTTTCGACCATAAAATACGTGATACGGGATATCCTCATTCCTAAGCAATATCGACCGTGAGGCTATTTTGCAAAAGTGTTAGGTTGACTTTCCAGACTAAAACCTAAGCATAATTCGAATTCTACTTTCCAATATGAATACGCATTAAGATTGTTGCAAAATAATATATATATATATATATATATATATATATATATATATATATATATATATATATATATATATATATATATATATATATATATATATATATATATATATATATATATATATATATATATATATATATATATATATATATATATATATATATATATATATATATATATATATATATATATATATATATATATATATATATATATATATATATATATATATATATATATATATATATATATATATATATATATATAAGGTGAATAACATAATTCTCATAGAATAATCAAACAAAGGTCATTACATCGCAACTTAGGACCACCCCCTAACAACTGGGGGTTTAGCTGCTCATGTTCTTCGTAAACATAAATGCAATTAGAAATGAAAAGGAGAAGATCATTACAATTCGAGTTGGATCCCTTGGATCATCAATTGCTTCCGCTTTTGATCGGTCCTTTGTTCTCCAGAAAAACTCTCCTCAGTTGTCAATCCTAATATCAATTCAAAAGTGTCTCCTACTTTCTAAAAAGTGGCTCTTATATCTAAATTCAAATTACATCGCGAAATGTCTCAAATGCCCTTCGAAATAGGTCTGACAGCAAAAAATCAGAAAATATAACAATTTCACTCTCAGTGGCCCTGACACGGGCCGTGTTGTGCAACACAGGTGGCCGTGTTAGGCTGCTGACTCCTTCAGGGCACGTTTTCTTCTACAAGGGCTACAACACGGGCCGTGTTGCATGACACGGGCACCCGTGTTGTACGTCTGTTTCCCATTTTCATCTGCTTCTCCTACCCGTGTCTGCCAACCGTGTCCTCCATGACACGGGCCGTGTTGTGCAACACGGGTACCCGTGTTGTGGCTCTGACTTCCGTTTTCCGACTTTTCTTTGCCTCCGAAAGCGGTGCGACTGTCAAGCTATCTATTCCTGCCAAAAACACACTAAAAGAAACCGAATCAAACGCACCAGCGACAAAAGTAATACAAACTTCAAAATAAGACTTGAAGACAAACAACTACGAGTAACTCAGATAATAACAACTAAAGCTTCGAAAACAGATAAAAACGGTGCGAAATTAACAACAAACAGCGTTTGAAAACACACGTGAAATCCACCGATCAAACTCCCCCGAACTTGAACTTTTGCTTGTCCTCAAGCAAAAAGCTCTCCAAACCGAACTTAATATCTTTTTCATAACGGAACCGTCCATAGAAATGTGAGTTACGGTGATGATACTCATACTTGAACTTCTCATTCCAAGTCCCACTAGGATTAATCTCGGCCTTTCCCTCAAAACAGGTAACATTCAAACACTAGACTGCGGTAAACCACAGACCTCAGTCTCCCTATGGGTAACCTCTCCGACTATGCTTTGTACTTAAGTCTTCTTTTTCGATTTTCCTCCCTTTCATTCGGACAATCACTATAACGGCTTTTATGATTTTCCTTGTGTGCACAAGACTCATCAACGACATTTTTCTTTTTCTGGCACTGTTATTCTTTTTTAATGGCTTTCAGGTTCGACCGCCGTTGGGCTGAATAACCGGGTGAGGGTTACCCAACTTAGAAGGATTAGTCGCCTAATTGCCCCTTTTTGTTTGTTTGTTTGTTTTTTCTCTTTCTCTGTGCCTTAGCTCAATATTTTTCGTTAACCTTGCACACACGATTCTTATTGATGAAACCTGATTGTCAAAATAAACTACTCAGGGGTACTTCTCAAATCAAAGCACTATGGTACAAATCTACACGTCGAACTCGTTCCTATTCGGGAAACCCAGGGTGTTTGCCTTTTACCTATCTCTCAAGATTGTTCCGATTTCATCCTCACAGTTCTTTTCTGAGTATTCTATATACTTTCTCATCACCTCACTCATCGACATCTCCACCAAACAGTTCCCCAAACCAACAATGTTATTAATTTTATTAGCTCAATGTCAGGGGGTTTTCCTGTGGACTTGCTATCATGATTTCAAACTAACACTGAAAAACTAACACTGAAAATTAAATAACCAAATAACTAAAACAGAAACGAAAACACACAAATAACATAAAAACACAAATAAAATACCCCCACACTAGGATTCAACAGTGTCCTCACTGTTGGAACACCAGTAGCAGAGGGCCTTAGCGACATAATCAGTTCTGCCTGTAATAGCCCTCCAGAAGTCCCCTGCACTAAAATTTCCCGGAGGGGCTCCAGGTCCAAAATTGGGGAGCTTCAGAATATCTTCCAATTCGGCTATTGTCAGGCTATGGTCAGTATCAAATAACCGAAACCTAAGTGTACCATAATATTCCTCCTCCACACCTGTCCACCTGTGCTTCAACTGAAATTCTAAAGTACTCAAGAATTCAACAGTTATGCGGTCATAAGTCGGCGCTTCCAATTGCATAAATTCCAGCATACCCAGAGTGTGAAACATCCTATGGACTTCTACTCTCAGCCCTAGATTATCAAGCGTAGTGTTACAGATATACCTTGTGGGAGTGAGCTTACGCTTGAGGATGTTGGAGTATTTTTTCTGATGATTCGGGTCTTCAAAGAGTATGCTGTGAGGATTCGCCATACGGTGTGCTCTCTTTATGGGGCGCGAAGTTTCCGCCACTGCTTTTCCTGTGTCTCTACGAGGAGGCATTGTTAAACCTGCAAAACACAAACAACACAGATAGTTCAAAAAATTTCGAAATCACTGTTAGTGAAAAACACAACCGTAGAAATGAGCACAAGAATGAGGAGAACGTTTTTTGTGAAGGGCGGAAGTGTTTCCGATGAGTGGGTGTGGTGGATATGGAAGCTTTTTGGAGAGAAGGCTATGGAGGCTAAAGGTTTTGTGAGGGAGAAGAAGATGGGAGATGAAATGATAGGGACAAATGATATGAAATGGGTGGTTACTAAAGATAAGTGGGGAGTAAACAGGTGGGCCCCACTGGGTAAAATTTTGATTAGTGACTGCGTGCCTTGCAACACGGGCCGTGTTGCACAACACGGGCACCCGTGTTGCACCTCCTGTATCTTATTTTTTTTTTCTTCAAAATCACGCACCTGCAACACGGGCCGTGTTGCACAACACGGGCACCCGTGTTGCACCCCTGACTTCACCTCTTTTCAGCCCTGGTGTGCTAGGCCTGACACGGCCCGTGTTGTGTAACACGGCCACCCGTGTCAGGGTGCTGTTTTCCAAATTTTTCCTCTCCTCTGGTCTCCGACCATCTTCTTTCACCGATGAACCGCGAGTTAATCAAAACCTGTTAAAACAAAAATAAAATGAAAGTGTGAGTGTAAAATACGTGGGTTGCCTCCCATGAAGCGCTTCGTTTTACGTCGCCTGACTCGACGGTCCTTCATCGTATCATGTGAGATGAACGACATCGTTTCGATCTTTCTGCTGTCCCTCGTAGTACGGTTTCAAACGCTGACCATTTACTTTAAAAATGTCTCCATTTGCTGGATTTTTCAGCTCGACTGCTCCGTGTGGAAACGCCTTATGTACTACAAATGGTCCTGACCATTTTGATTTAAGCTTTCCCGGAAAGAGTTTCAGCCGGGAGTTGTACAACATCACTAATTATCCTTCCAGAAATTCTTTCTTCTGAATTCGTCGATCATGCCATTTCTTTGCTTGATCTTTGTAGATTTTGGCATTCTCATATGCCCAGTTCCGGAATTCCTCTAGCTCATGGAGTTGGAGAGTTCTAGACTCTCCTGCTTTGGTGAGGTCTAGGTTAAGGACTTTTGATGCCCATAATGCCTTGTGTTCTAATTCTAGAGGCAGATGGCAGGCTTTACCATAGACCAGTTGGTAAGGGGACATACCAATGGGTGTTTTGTACGCAGTGCGATACACCTAGAGAGCGTCGTCCAGCTTTACTGCCCAGTCCTTACGGGAGGCACGCACTGTTTTCTCTAATATCTGTTTGAGTTGTCGATTTGACACCTCGGCTTTCCTTTTGGTTTGAGGATGGTAAGGAGTAGATATTTTGTGCTTCACATTATACTTAAGGAGTAACTTTTCCATGAGATGATTCAGGAAGTGAGTTCCTTCATCACTTATAAGGGCCCTTGGTACTCCAAACCGAGAAAATATGTTCTCCTTCAGAAACCTGACCACTACCTTAGCATCATTAGTTGGTAGTGCCACTGCTTCTACCCACTTCGAAACATAGTCAACTGCCACCAGTATACAGTGTTTTCTAAATGATGGTGGGAATTGTCCCATAAAGTCAATCCCCCAAACATCAAACAACTCTACTTCTAACATGGAATTTTGCGGCATCTGGTTTCTTTTCGAGATATTTCCAGTCCGTTGACATCTGTCGCATTCCTTAACGACGTTCTGGGCATCCTTGAACAAAGACGGCCAATACAACCCCGATTGGAGGACTTTGGCTGCGGTGCGGTCACCACTGAAATGCCCTCCATAATCTGAATTATGACATGCTTCGAGCACCTTCCTTTGCTCTTCTTCAGGAACGCATCTTCTGATCAGTCCATCCACCCCTCTCTTGTAAAGAAACGGGTCATCCCATAAGTAAAACCTGCAGTCATGAACAAACTTTTTCCGTTTGTTAGAATCAAAATTGTCAGGTATTAGACCCCCGACCAAATAGTTGGCGTAATCCACAAACCAAACCATGAATAACTAGGATGTGTTCATCAGCAAACTCATCCTTTATCAGACGCTTTTCCTCGTTTTCTTCAATCGGTGACATTCGCGAGAGGTGATCAGCTCGGTATTTTCACATCCTCTCTTATCACGAATCTCCACATCGAATTCTTGGAGAAGTAGAATCCATCTTAGCAGCCTGGGCTTTGACTCCTGCTTAGCAAAAAGATATTTTAATGCAGCATGGTCAGTATAAACAATCACTTTAGAACCCAACAGATATTGCCTAAATTTGTCAAAGGCATACACCACCGCTAGCAACTCCTTCTCGGTAGTTGCGTAATTCATCTGTGCAGGGTTCAAAACGTGACTCGCATAGTAAATAACATGCAAAAGCTTCTCTCTCCGCTGCCCCAATACAGCCCCCACCGCGATGTCACTGGCGTCACACATGATCTCAAACGGCAGCGACCAATCGGGGGCTATCACAATTGGTGCTGACACTAACTTATTTTTCAGGTTTTCGAATGTGTCAGCACAATCCTTATTGAACACAAATGATGTGTCCTTGACTAACAAGGACGTCAACGGTTTAGCTATCTTGGAGAAGTCTCTTATGAACCTGCGGTAGAAGCCTGCGTGACCCAAGAAACTTCGGATACCTTTCTCGTTCACGGGTGGTGGTAACTTAGATATTACTTCCACTTTTGCTTGATCGACTTCGATCCCTTTGTGTGAGATTTTGTGACCAAGGACAATGCCCTCTCTTACCATGAAATGACATTTTTCCCAATTTAGGATCAAGTTACTTTCCTGACATCTCTACAAAATAAGTGACAGGTTAGTTAAACAATTATCAAATGATGACCCAAAAACCGAAAAATCATCCATGAAGACTTCCATATGTTTCTCAAGCATATCCGCAAAAATAGAAGTCATGCATCTTTGAAATGTTGCTGGGGCATTACATAACCCGAATGGCATCCTCCTATAAGCAAAAACTCCGTACGAGCATGTGAAAGCCGTCTTCTCTTGATCCTCCGGCGCAACCGCGATTTGGTTGTATCCGGAGTATCCATCTAGAAAACAATAGTAATCGTGCCCAGCCAATCTTTCTAGCATCTGATCAATAAAGGGCAACGGAAAGTGATCTTTTCTGGTGGCCAAATTAAGTCTCCTATAATCAATGCATACCCTCCAACCAGTGACTGTACGCGTAGGAATCAGCTCATTCTTGTCATTAGTCACCACAGTTGTACCTCCTTTCTTGGGAACCACGTGAACAGGGCTCACCCATGAACTGTCCGATATAGGATAGATAAGTCCAGCATCCAACAATTTCACCACTTCCTTTCTTACGACTTCCTTCATAACGGGGTTCAGTCTTCTCTGGGGCTGCACAACCGGTTTGTGGTCCTTCTCCATAAGGATTTTGTGCATGCAAACTGTAGGACTTATACCCTTGAGGTCTTCGATTTTCCAGCCAATAGCACTCTTAAAATTTTTAAGAACCCCAATCAATCATTTCTCTTGGACACTTTTCAAACTAGAGCTGATAATGGCGGGGCACTTTTCCTCGGTGTCTAGAAAAACATATTTGAGATTTTCCGGCAGTTGTTTCAATTTCGAACCTTTAGGCTTTTCGTCATTACCTTCCAGCGCTATAGGTTACCTTAAGTCCTCCCATCGGTGTGGTCGGGATCCCCTTTGGAATGGTCGAGTTTCCAACATTTCAACTACTTCCCTGTCATTCTCATCCACTTCTTTATCTTCCTTAAAAATTGACATGCTTAACACTCTCTCAAGGGGCAGTTGGGTCACACTCTCCAAATGTTCGCTCTCTACAACTTGTTCTAGCACTTGTATGTTGCTACTTGTGCCAAGATCTTGTTTATGCTTCATGGTATTACTAACATCAATTTTTAACTCCTCGTCATATACCTTCAAGGTCAGGGTGCCGCCTTCCATATCTATCATGACTCTCCCGGTTTCCAAGAATGGCCGGCCCAAAATTAACGGCATTTCTTCATCTTCCGGCATCTTTAGTATCACAAAATCAACCGGAAACACAAATTTATCTACCTTAACTAGAACATCTTGAACCACTCCATACGACCGCTTAACCGAATGATCAGCAAATTGGAGAGTCATCCGAGTGTCTTGAACCGCACCAATATCCAACTTCTTGTAAATGGACAAGGGCATGAGGCTAATACTTGCTCCCAAATCAATTAAAGCTCTGTTGAATGACCTATCGCCAATAGTGCATGGGATAGTAAAAGCTCAACTGTCTTTCTTCTTCACCGGAATCTTCAGACCCTGCAGAATAGCACTACAAGTTTCCGTTAGAATAACAGGTTCAGACTCACTAGTCTGCTTCTTAGCAATGATGTCCTTCATGAATTTTGCATAGGTGGGCATTTGTTCTAGTGCCTCCAACAACGGAATGTTCAGCTCTAACTTTTTAAACAGTTCAAGGAATTTCTCGAAATTCTTCTCTTGTTGTCCTTTCTTTTTATTTCTTGAGGGGTATGGCAGCTTGATCACCGGTTTCGGTTCTACCATTTTTTCTTTAGTTACCGGTACCGGTGTCACCACTTCTTCCTCAACCATTTCATTTTCTTTAATTTCCAGCTCAACTTCAATCATCTGATCATTTAATTCTGTTTCCTCTTCTTCTACTTCCTTGGATTTTCCACTTCTTGTTACTACCGCCTTAATTTGGTGGTGATCCTTCGGATTTGGTACTGTGGCACTTGGAAGTGTACCTGGCGCTTGCGAACTCGCTAGCTGTTGAGCAATTTGACTCATTTGTACTTCAAGATTTTTAATGGATGCTCCAGCATTCCTGAAGTTGCTCCTTGTCTCTTCTTGAAATTGAGAACTTTGGGCGGCCATTTTCTCAATGGCTACTTCCCAATCAGCTTTTCTAGGCGCTTGTTGTTGATATTGAGGTTGGTAGGGTGTCTGCTGGTACTGTTGTTGCTGAGGTTGATACGGTTGTTGGCCTTGAACCGGTTTTTGTACATTTCCTTGTTGATCTTTCCATGAAAAATTGGGGTGATTTTTCCAACCAGGATTATATGTGTTGGCGTAGGGATTGTTCTGCCTCAACATATTAATCTGTTCCACCTGCTCTTGAGTTGCTACACAATGCACGGTAAAGTATGGTCCACCGCATATTTCACAAGGTGCTGCTTGAACTGGTTCAACCTGTGCCACTGTCTGAGTTTCTACATTCATTTTCTTTAACCTTCTCTCTACCTCAGCGGTAATCTGATCCTCCATTTTAACAACCTGGTCTGCCAACTTCAAATCAATCTTACCTTCTGGTTGGTTTACCGTGCGATCATACAACTCAAGGTGCTCGTTAGCGGCAATTGCTTCTATGATCCTTTTGATACCCGTGGTCGTTGAGAAGTTGGTTGAGCCACCGGCAGCAGTGTCTATGAGCTGTTTCATTTTGAGTCGTAATCCATTCACGAAGTTTTGCATCTGCTCAGTGGCGTCCATGTTATGAGTAAGACATGTTGTAAGACACCTCTTAAACCGCTTATATGCATCCCCTAAAAATTCTCCTTATTTTTGCTTGAAGTTGACAATGTCATATCTTTTTCGGATAAACACTGAAGCAGGGAAATACTCATTCAGGAACGTAGTTTCCATCTCTTGCCATGTTGTGATACTCCCAGCTGGAAGCGAGTAAAACCATTCTTCCGCATCATCAGTGAGTGTGAACGGGAACATAACCAATCTCTTGGCCTCTTCGGAATGTCCTTCTATCTTCAACGAGGTGGTGGTCGTAAGGAATCTCTGAAGATGTTTATTTGCATCTTCGTTGATTCTTCCGGCGAACAGCTTGCTCTCCAACTGACGGATGGTGGAAGGGTGTAGCTGAAAATGCGCAACATTCACCGGTTGATTCACAATGGTAATCCGGCTTGGTTGAGCATTGGCCCCTCCATAGTCTCCTAGCAGTCTTTCAGGCTGAGGTGGATTTCCAGCCATTTGAACAGTTTCAGGTGTTGTCTCTCTCTCTTCGGAGTCGCTCTGCACAGATATAATTTCCTCTATTTCTTCCAGTCTTTTAACTTTAGCTATTCTCCGTCTTTCGTGTAACGCTCGTTCTGGTTCTGTATCAAAAGAATATTTAGCTGAGGCCTGACCTCGCATACACAATTAGACAAACGTTAGATAATACAAGCAGAGAAAAAATGCAGCGAATAATAAAATTTTAGTCGCAGAGCAACAAAATTTCTTTTGGATTCTAAAAACAATGTTAATTTGGCAGTCCCCGGCAACGGCGCCAAAAACTTGATCGGGAAAATAGCAAGTGTACTATTTTTACCGATTGTAGTAATAAGGGAAAAGTCCCAAGTATCGATCTCGAGGACTGCATAGTAATTAACGGGATTTTTAGTATTCAAAGGAACAAAAGGTCTAGGGGTTTGTTTGGTAGCAGAGTAATACAACAAGTAAATAACGACTTATAAATCAATCTAAGAGCCGTGTTAGGGGAGTGGACACGATGCGAGTAAAAACAATGTAGGATTATTCTGCGATAATAGTTATTAACCTTAATTCATCAGTTGGCCAATTTAGTTTTCCTTAATTCCTTAATAAAAACCCTTTGATGAGTTTCATGTACACTAATTTCTCAGTGTCCATGAAAAGCATCAAGCAATAGTTTCGACCATGAAATACGTGATACGGGATATCCTCATTCCTAAGCAATATCGACCGTGAGGCTATTTTGCAAAAGTGTTAGGTTGACTTTCCAGACTAAAACCTAAGCATAATTCAAATTCTACTTTCCAATATGAATACGCATTAAGATTGTTGCAAAATAAAATATATATATATATATATATATATATATATATATATATATATATATATATATATATATATATATATATATATATATAAGGTGAATAACATAATTCTCATAGAATAATCAAACAAAGGTCATTACATCGCAACTTAGGACCACCCCCTAACAACTGAGGGTTTAGCTGCTCATGTTCTTCGTAAACATAAATGCAATTAGAAATGAAAAGGAGAAGATCATTACAATTCGAGTTGGATCCCTTGGATCATCAATTGCTTCCGCTTTTGATCGATCCTTTGTTCTCCAGAAAAACTCTCCTCAGTTGTCAATCCTAATATCAATTCAAAAGTGTCTCCTACTTTCTAAAAAGTGGCTCTTATATCTAAATTCAAATTACATCGCGAAATGTCTCTAATGCCCTTCGAAATAGGTCTGACAGCAAAAAATCAGAAAATATAACAATTTCACTCTCAGTGGCCCTGACACGGGCCGTGTTGTGCAACACGGGTGGCCGTGTCAGGCTGCTGACTCCTTCAAGGCACATTTTCTTCTACAAGGGCTGCAACACGGGCTGTGTTGCATGACACGGGCACCCGTGTTGTACGTCTGTTTCCCATTTTCATCTGCTTCTCCTACCCGTGTCTGCCAACCGTGTCCTCCATGACACGGGCCGTGTTGTGCAACACGGGTACCCGTGTTGTGGCTCTGACTTCCCTTTTCCGACTTTTCTTTGCCTCCGAAAGCGGTGCGACTGTCATGCTATCCATTCTTACCAAAAACACACTAAAAGAAACCAAATCAAACGCACCAGCGACAAAAGTAATACAAACTTCAAAATAAGACTTGAAGACAAACAACTACGAGTAACTCAGATAATAACAACTAAAGCTTCGAAAACAGATAAAAATGGTGCGAAATTAACAACAAACAGCGTTTGAAAATACACGTGAAATCCACCGATCATCTACGTCAAACAACCTCCGGGTTTTGAAGACTTCAAGAATCCGTCACATGTTTACAAACTGAAAAAGGCACTCTACAAACTAAAACAAGCACCAAGAGCATGATATGATCGCCTTAGCAATTTCTTATGTGAGAAGGGATTTACAAAAGGAAAGGTTGACAAGACATTGTTCATAAAGAAGATCAAGGGAAACACTTTATTGGTTCAAGTCTATGTCAACGACATCATCTTCGGATCAACAAACAAAGAGCTTTGCGATGAATTTTCACTTATGATGCAAGGAGAATTCGAGATGTCCATGATGGGAAAATTGAATTATTTTCTTGGACTATAAATCAAGCAAACAAAGGATGGGATCTTCCTCAACCAATCCAAGTATTGCAAGGAATTGTTGAAGAAATTCGATATGGATAGTTGCAAGGTGATGTCCACTCCTATGGGATCCGGAACGTACGTTGATCAAGATGAATCTGGTACTCCAGTTGATATAACAAAATATCGAGGTATGATCGGTTCATTACTATATTTGACGGCAAGCCGTCCTGACATTATGTTTAGCGTTTGTTTGTGTGCACGCTTTCAAGCAAGTCCGAAGGAATCGCATCTCACAGCCGTAAAGAGAATCATAAAGTATCTCAAAGGGACAATGAACGTCGGATTATGGTATTCTAAAGGTAGTATTTGTTCTTTAGTTGGTTACTCTGACGCTGACTATGCAGGATGTAAGACCGATAGAAAAAGCACAAGCGGTACATGTCACATTCTCGGGAATGCATTAGTGTCATGGGCCTGCAAGAAGCAAGCGTGTGTGGCACTCAGTACAGCCGAAGCGGAATATATTGTAGCAGGAAGTTGCTGTGCACAAATTATTTGGCTCAAGCAACAACTCCTCGATTACGGTATAGATCTCGGCTGCATTCCTCATCGATGTGATAATACAAGTGCCATCAATATTACAAAGAACCCGGTCATGCATTCAAGAACAAAACATATAGATATCCGGCATCACTTCCTTCGAGATCACGTATTGAATGGAGATGTAGATGTTACTTTCGTCGACACGCACAATCAACTCGCCGACATCTTCACCAAACCTTTGGCGAAAGAACCATTCTACAAAATTCGGCGAGAACTTGGGATTCTTGATGAAGGTGACATCTGACCTTTTCTCTAATATGTGTATGCATTATTTGTGTTGTGTTTTCATGTGTATGCATTCTGTTTTTAAGTATTTTTCAAAAATTCGAGTGTGTTAATCGATTAACCATATGGGTTAACCGATTAACACTGTTAAATTTTCGATTCTGACTCAATTTTTTAATGTGTTAACCGATTAACCTATATGGTTAACCGATTAACACTGTTAAATTTTCTAAAAATCAGAAACGAAAATTAATTAAATTTTTGAAAATATTATATATGATAAATGCATTTTTTATGTGGTCCATATTCTCTTAAGAGTCCAAAATCCATATCCAAAATCCTATCCCCTCTTAAAGAGCTTTTGGAACTTCCCTCTTCAAACCCTAAGTTTTAAAAACCCACTATCTCTCTCCCACTCTCTAAAGTTGGATAACTCCTCATAACCATCCCCACAACTTCTCAAACCCTAACTTCCTCAGAACCCACAACTTCAGTTCTCACAAACTTTCATCCATGGCATCCTCACGCAAAGGAAAGGGAAAGCTTCCTGAGTATGCATCAGAATCTGATGATGACAGCATTCCAATGGAAACCACCAAAAAGAGGCGCATGGATTTCAAAGTTCGTGTTCGTCAACTTCTGCCGGTAAAGTACGTAAATCTTCGAGCTTTTCCTGCAATTTCTTTTGACTTTCCTACACTATTGGAATATCAGTGCATCGACAAGTTCGTCACCGACTCTGGTATTATTTATCCTGATCTTGTTAAAGCTTTTATGAGTAAGTTGGCTGTATATCTGGACATTGATGAGAACCACATGATCCGTTCCACCATTAAAGACCATGAGTTTGTTGAAAAATTATCCACCCTTGCTAGACACCTTAAGATTCCATCAAAAGGCTGCTTCCTGAGGAAAGGTGTAAACCATGTAGATGTACCTTGGGCAAATTATGATAAAATGGAGTATTACTATCAGATTTGCAGGTTCCCAAAAGAAACAGTTATTGCAAACTCTCGCACCGCTTGTATGTTGTGTTATGCCAAGAATCTGGCGGTTTCTGATCAAATGCTTCATTACATTATCTGCTATGTCCTCATTCCAAAGGATTCCAACCACTATCAGATTAATGACTTAGAGATGCAGCTTTTGTATGCAATCAAGAACCGCATAAGGGTCAATTGGATTCTGACCATCATGTATCATCTGCAGCAGCAACTTCAGTGCATCACATGGTTACCGTATGCTCGGTTGATTTCGAGAATTCTGGAATTAACCGAACTAGACCTCAACAGGGAACCGTCCTCCAAGATGAAACCTACAACTAATGAGATCAATGAGATTAACATTGTCAAAAATACTGGTATCATCAAAGCGGCTGACGGTACCTACAGGTATACCGATGACGGTCCTGTCCATCACACGTATCCAATTCCTGAAGGGGGTCTTACAAGTGAGTTTCTCTATACAACCGTGATGAACCAGCATAGAGAGTCAATGAATATGCATAGAGAGACCTCCCGAGCCATTGCCTCCCTCAGAAACCTTATTCTTAACCCTCCACATTCCAACACCCGAGTTGTGGACGAAGAGATTGAAGAAGAGGATGGTAGTGAAGAAGAGGAAGAAGATGATGTGGATATGCCTGGTGAGGATCTTTAGAGAATATGTTGCTGTTGATGTCTTTTATTGCATTGTTTTCTAGTTTTTGATATTTTATGCTTCCATTTATGTTTGAACTCTGTTTTTACTTTGGCATTGTAACTCGTACAATATTTGCAGCGTTGTTGCCGTTTGATTTCATTATGCTTTGCTTCCATATTCTTGTGATTGCTTGCATTATTGGTCTGTCTAGTTTTCTTTCTTGAAAGCTCCTTCCTTTTTGCTTATGACAAAGGGGGAGAAGAGCTTTGGCTTTCTTATGTCTATGTGTGCAGAATTTTTGCCTATGTATTCGATAGGGGGAGTTCATGGACATAGGGGGAGAAAACAAGATCATTGCTAATCATCGTCAAAAATTGCACAAGATCATTTTGGTTGTCATCATCAAAAATGGGGAGATTTTAGAAGCAAACTTCATCTCAAAGTTTTGATGACGTCAACATCAAGATCAAGAATATTTCATCTGTGCAAAAAGGCAAACGCTTTCAAAAGACCAAGATCAAGTGGAATGGAAGTGATCAACATTCAAAGCTTCATGAACATTTGACTGATCAACTTTCAAGTTTTGGACACAAGTTATGGTATATCAAAATCCATTAATTTAATTGATATACAAGTGTTTAACATCTTTATCATTTGATCACATTGCATAAGCATACTTTTTAAACTATTAGAATTGGTATAACACTATTTTTATAAGTATTTTTCTGAAAAATAGCAGTGTTAACCGATTAACCATATAGGTTAACCGGTTAACCATTTCAAATTTTAAATATTCTGGTATAACATTCCAGTGTTAACCGATTAACCATATAGGTTAACCGATTAACACTGAACGTATTTTGAAAAATGACCTTGTTTCAAGTTCAAAAATGGTTTGAATATTATACCAGTTCATATTTTGAATTATACTCAAATATACCTGTTGGAAAAGGTGTGTTTACACATATAAATTCTGAGTTTTTCAAATTGAAAAACAACCTCCAATAATCAATTTCAAAACATTCTTTGAATCAAATTCACCACTTTAAAATACTTTTCAAATCTTTTCAAAAGTGTTCATATTGATCATACCTTTCATATGCATAGCATTGAACACTTGTGTTGAAATTAAATGAGTGAATTTTGATCAGAAGGAGAAGATCAATCTCAGCATTGATATTACCATTATTACTCTCAAATCAAAGTATTCAGATTACTTGTATTTTGACTTGTGGTCCAGGATTGTTGGACACAAGGGTGAGTGTTTACAAGAGGATTGTTCTTGTACACTTGTTGATTTTTATTGTTTGATAGTAGGCCTCACCGGTTGATGGTGTGATAGGTTGTACTTTATTAAACAATAGTGAAAACTCTCTTTCGTGTTGAAAGGGGAGTGGAGTACTCTCGGATTGTAAGGGGAACCACTATAAATCTTGGTGTCCACTTTCCTTTTACTTTCTACTGCATTAATCACCAAGAACCTAACCAGTAAAACTTCAAGAATACCGAAAAACCGGAAAAAGTCCCTAAAAGCCTAATTCACCCCCCTCTTAGGCATACTCTGTACTTACAAGAGCAGTCGTAGTTCGGCTGAAATGATTGTTTGTTGGTTGATTTTATACCTTAAAAAAGGGTTTTCGGATTGATGCCGTAAGGAGGAAAGAAGTTTGATGAGTTGATGTTATTTTTAGGTTTTTTAAGAGAAATTGTTTTTGATTAGGATCACACAAAAGCCTTTGGACAAAGATGAATGTTTCGAATAACCAAGTCGAGCGCCTTGTATTCAAAACATTCGGAACGAGTGTAGGAGGGTTCCATTCTCATTCCTTCGCTACCACCTTAAAGTCCATGGTGTATAACCCTAATCACATATTTATTGTATTTTGAATTTTTATGAGAAAAAGTACCTCTTGATGTTGGATCAAGGGTTTTATTGTTGGTAAAAACATTTGAAGTGACGCGAACAAGGTCGATGGCGATGCACAAGGCAATCGACTTACAAGGTTGAAAATGGCTAGATAAAATCGAGAGTTTATTTTTGTGGCGGTGATTTGAAATTTAAATGAAATTAAATAAAATCAAATAAATTAGACTTACAAGGTTGAAAATAGCTCGATAAAATCGAGAGTTTATTTTTGTGGTGGTGATTTGAAATTTAAATGAAATTAAATAAAAAAAAATCAAATAAATTAGTTGCCAAAAATAAGAAGTGTCTCACCCAAGGCTTGAACCCAAGACGTTGGGGTCATGGACACAAAACATAGCCAACTCAGCCACTTCACACAAGTGATAAGTAATGGAAAAAGAAGTAAAAATATTGAAAACCAAGAAAAACATGAAAATGATTAAAAATGCCCTCTCCGAGGGTCAAACATAGGATCACACGCATGACAAGTTCTTAAGACAAGGCAAGCAACCATTAGGGTGGAAATACATTCATTGTTTCAAGTCACCCCATATAAATATATACCAAAAATGCGTATGATTTTCCTGGGCAAGCTTCATGGCAAAACAAGTGAAAAACAATGGAAATGATTTCATCATAACTCACTCAATTCTTGATCAATTTTTATGAAATTTAAGTCAAACTTGCTTGTTTTTTCAAGAGGAACATGATGGTACCATTCATTTTTTTAAATGATGCACACACATTAAAATTCAAATAAAAATGCAGAATGTGTTCTTTTTTAAAATGCATTGGCCTCATGAAAATGATTTCATCATAACTCACTCAATTCTTGATCAATTTAAGTCAAACTTGCTTGTTTTTTCAAGAGGAACATGATGGTACCATTCATTTTTTAAAATGATGCACACACATTAAAATTCGAAGAAAAATGCAGAATGTGTTCTTTTTTAAAATGCATTGGTCTCATGAAAATGATTTCATCATAACTCATTCAATTCTTGATCAATTTTTATGAAATTTAAGTAAAACTTGCTTGTTTTTTTCAAGAGGAACATGATGGTACCATTCATTTTTTAAAATGATGCACACACATTAAAATTCGGAAAAAAATGCAGAATGTGTTCTTTTTTAAAATGCATTGGCCTCATGAAAATGATTTCATCATAACTCACTCAATTCTTGATCAATTTAAGTCAAACTTGCTTGTTTTTTTAAGAGGAACATGATGGTACCACTCATTTTTAAAAATGATGCACACACATTAAAATTCGAAGAAAAATGCAGAATGTGTTCTTTTTTAAAATGCATTGGCCTCATAAAAATGATTTCATCATAACTCACTCAATTCTTGATCAATTTAAGTCAAACTTGCTTGTTTTTGTAAGAGGAATATGATGGTACCTGTCGTACCTCGAAAAATACGATCCTCGTGATGGCCGCGGAAAATACTGTTCGAAACAGAGTCGCCACCGAACTTTATTCATTCCAAGGATGGAATAGGAAAATATCGATAAAACCTTAAAGGAGATAAGGACATGGTCATCGCAACCAATATTCTAGGTTCGGGAGTCGATTACATAGAGGGAAGGTATTAGCACCCTCTACATCCGTTGTACTCAACGGGAACCTCTTGATCGATTCGAGAGTAAAGTTAACTATGCTTGTTTGTTTTCTTCTAAGGTTTCTCCTATGGGGGGAATGGGTGGTTATAAGATAGGGTGCTCGCCAAGGATTGGGGGCCTTGTGCCTACGTATCTTCACTTGTAAGAAGTGGAAAATCAGAGCATTCGTAGTTCAGGGGACTACGGGAAAAGGAGGGGATTGTGCTCGCTAGGATTATCGCAATCCTATGCCTACGTACTCTCAACAGATATGAGAGATCAGAGCAGCCGTAGTTCGGATAACTACGGTAAAAGGTTTGGTATGTGAACGAGTGTTTAGGTCGCATTCTAACTGCTAAACATTGGCTTGTCTGCTCGCTATGGGAGGCTGAAGCACGAGTTTGTTATGCGCAGAAGAATGGAATAAACAATGTTCTTGGTAAAAGGTGCTTTGGTTGGAAATCGCACGAGGGCGAGGAATTTGTGTTTATCGCATTGGATGTTTTGGTTAGAGGATATATTTGAATAGGTTTAAAGTTTCGATCGCGCGAGGGCGAGAAATAGGAGTTTGGTTAGGCAATTTTGATGGAGAATGACGACTATTTGATAAACGAGCCGTCAGCCTCGCAATCAATTAATCGGGGCATTATTGGAATGCTAGATTCCAACGACACCTTTTTCATTCGAATAATTACGAAATATTTTTGAGAAAGTTTCAATCGCACGGAGGCGAGGAAAGAAAGTTGGGTTGAATATTTTAAGGGAGAATGACGACTACTCGATAAACGAGACGTCAGTCTCGCAACCAATTAGTCGGGACATCGTTGGAATGCTAGATTCCAACGACACCTTTTTCATTCGACTAACTTCGAAATTAGTGTTTGAGAAAGATTCAATCGCACGGGGGCGAGAAAAGAGAATTGGGTTGAATAGTTTAAGGGAGAATGACGACTACTCGATAAACGAGACGTCAGTCTCGCAATCGATTAATCGGGATATCATTGGAATGCTAGATCCCAATGATACCTTTTTCATTCAATTAATTATGAAAATATATTTGAATGGACAATGGCGATATTTGTCCAAATAGTTAGGGCACGTGTCTTATAAATGAAAGGTTGAGCGAACCACAACCTAAAGCGTACGCCCCAAGAGTGGTTACTCAAGAATTCAAGGAATGCGAGACTCCAAGAACTCAGTTCTTTCGTAATTTAATTAAGAAAATAGTTTTGAATTTGATGTAAGGTTTAGAGACATACTAGGGTTTAGAATTAATTGCACGAAGGAGAGGGACGAGGTTATATGAGTTGGAAATTTGTGAGGAATGACGACTACTCGATAAACGAGACGTCGGCCTCATAACCAATTAGTCGGGATATCGTTGGAATGCTAGATCCCAACGACAATCTTTTTCATTCCATTAATTATAAAATATGTTTGTCGGACAGTGAATATTTATCCAAATAATTAGATAAGGTATTTTAGGAACGAAAGTTTGAATGACGCGTTATACAAGGCGTACGCCTCAATAGTAATCATTCTCGAATTCAAGGAATGCATGACTCCAAGAGTTCGATTCTTTCGTGATTTTAATTAGAGAAATAATTTGAATTTTATAATGTAGATGAGTTAGGTTAAGGTGAGCATATTGCTCGAATTAGGGTTTGCGATTTTTGGAAGGTTTAAACGAGGTTAGATGTTTTTAAGGATGAAAGGTGAAGCGACCACAACTCAAGGTGTGCACTTCGAGAGCGGTCGCTTAAGGATCCAAGGAGTGCTAGACTCCAAGGATCCACCACTTTCATATAAATTCAAAAATAAATTCTCACTTATTCTAATCTAAATTTAAAATATTTTGAACTTAAAAAAAACAATATTAATAAAATTCTTTAAAAAAAAAAGAATTTAGGTAAAGTCATATTACAAATATTAATCATCATAATTTATGAAAAAAATAAAACTAATAATATTACTAATAATATATTAATAATATTGCTAATAATCAATAATAATTTAGACTATATGTAATTACTAAACAGTATACAAATGGATGAAATTTTGAAAGGATAACAACAATAGCTGCCTCGAGCCCATCCCATATCAAGTAGAAAACCAAGTTTCTAGGCATATATTCAGCATTTAATGATGATAATTAGATATAACCACACAGCGTATTACTTTACAACGCGTGACTCCCCCTATTTTTTCTCTCTCTCTCTCTCTGGAAACTCAACCGAGTTTCTTCCTCACGCTATACACACATTCCCTTCATCTCCCACCAAAAGGAAAGAGACATCAAGTTAAAGCAGCAAGTTGAACCGCAAACCCCCCCCCCCCCAAATTCGCTTCGAAAACAAACTAACACATCAAAGTCTTAAATCCCACAAAACCCAACCCCCTAACATCTCAATCGAAAATCGCAACCAAGTTGCGACATAGAACAAACATCAGCAAACGAAATCTAAGATAAAACCCTAATCCCATTACGAATCCCATACCCTCAAATGCATCGTATTCACTGATCTTAGAAGTTGAGAGAATGGATACCTGAAAACAAGACCGTCGAGTTCTGAGCTGCAAAAAGGTAAAAGCTTTTTCTTCTCCCTTGATGTTCACCGAGCTAGTTTCCTTCCTCTGAATGGTTCTGTTTTGAAATTTGTAGAAAAATAAGTCTGGCTCAGAGCAAACTCAGGTTCCGATATTGAACCTCATCAACCCTTGAAATTTCTTTTAGCTTTTGAATAATAGGTGGGGATTGATTTTAACAGAGTTGGCTAGGTTTTTTTGTTTCTGCTACCCCCCTTATGAATGAAGGGCGGGTCTATTTAAATGTCTAAATTTAGGGTTTGTCTAGGGTTGAATTTTGCTGGTATCTCCATTTTTGCAAGCCCTGTAACTTCTTTCGTAGATGCCTAAAATGTCTTGCCATATTAGTGAAACTATCATGTTGTACTTGCTGCTACCTTCTGATTTTGTGTCTCTTTTGTCATTTTGTGTTATTTGGAAAAGAATGGTCCCCACTAATCTGATTTTGCTTTCCTTTTCTTATCATAACACACATGTTTTGAATGACCTGGTGTTTTTGAATTTCAATTCTGCACTAATTTGAACTCTTGGAATGATGCAGGTAGCAATTGTTTACAGCAGGGACACCATTCCTATAGCAATTTCTACACACTCAACTGATTTGTGTATCAGCCAAATTTTGGGTTTTTGGCCTCACAAATTAGGAAATTTCTGCAATGACAAAATAAGGATAAGTGTGAATCTCCTTAAGTTTAAAATTTAATGCCCTTAACTTGGATTCGTTCCTGCCTCTGCTTCTAGTTTAATATTGAGTTGTGTCGGATTCGCTTGTTATCGTCATGGTATATCATTAACTGTATTTTGTTTAACAGGTTCGGCTATCCAAAATTTGAAATCCAACCGTCATCTCAACAACAGCTAACGGCCACAGATCATTATAGACTTACATCGTTGATGGAAATCACAGTAGTTGGTGACAATTACGGCAGATGGCAACCCGGGCATGTTTGGAGTCAAGAACTTTTGTGGTTTACACCTATCATTTATGTTAACTTCTCATCAGACAAGAAGACATGTGTATAATCCACAACTCTCATCCTTGAATCTAAAGCTTCTGAACACGAGTGCAAACGGTAAATCCAAACATATTTTGTATGCTTTATAATTCATCAGTTGCTTTTCCACTTTATCCTGATTGGGGCTTCAAAAGAATTTCATGAACTCCTGTCAACATTTTGTTCAGTGTTGATAGCATACCTCTTCTTGGGCAGGTTATGGTGAACCAATGTTTTGCGGAATACTGCCGGCACAAATTATGGTAGAGTGGGAAAATCTCGATGACAGATTATGATGATATTCCTGTCGCAACCACAATCCTCAGAAGATTAAGCAAGGACCACCCTGCAAGGTTGCACATTGATTGGTTGATCATGAATTGGAAAATGCTATTGTTGTTTGCTGATGCTGATGCCTCTATAACAACTGAAGTCGAATTTGATTATCAGACATATGCAATCTGTTGATTATTGCGACCTGGAATAGTGAAATGAATCATATTTGGCTGCTGGTTCTGACACATCTATTGAAGCTGCTGCAGTTGGTTTTGAGAGAAACTTTTATGGAGTTCATGGTTTTGTCTGCAGAGTTAGAGAACCACATGTGGTAAATGATGCACATTGTTCTTTTTATGGTTCAAATTTATGTGTTGTGTGTTGTGTTGTCTTTGAAAACCAAACATTTCTTGCCTTGTTTCTTTCATGTTTTTTTTTTATGTGGTTATCTTGTCGTATTTGCATTGTGGACTAATTGCAGCTGGTTTGGTTGAATGCGGGGTATGTACGGCCGCTGTCAGTCGGAGGACAAAGCTTGCGTAAGAAATATGCGACGAGCTATAGCCTGGTAGTTTTGACTATTCTTTGAATTCTCTGCATCTTTGGTTTTCCAATGGTGGTTATGGTGAAAACAAGGAGCTTCAAAGGTGTCTTGTGATTTTGGTAGTTTATAGAAGACTTGAGGTGGGAGCTAGACACGAACACTAAGAAGTCGCAATCAAAAATCCCTCCATGAAGTCGATTCGCGTGCTGCTCTTTAATGAAAGCGGAGCTTGGAGCGAAAATGAAAAGCACTGTTAGGCATGAGACTCGGTATCGTGTATAGCTTCTTCCCTTACTCATAATTTTATCCCATGATTACTTCATGATCTTGGAATTCTGCTGCTGTTTCAAATTGGTTGTTTCGTAACTTGACCAAATCCTGAAATCTGTCATGACTCTCGCTTACATAGGTCATACTAACATCTTTTCATCTCATGTATGTGTGCAGGTTATCGTAGTCGTAATCGAACCGTAAAGCTTACATTGAGGGAGTATTTGACCGTGACAAATGAACCTCCTGTAGAACTTGGCAAGCAATCTCAAGAGTTTTTTTTTAAACCGAGTCCAAGTAGTGTATGGTAGCGATCAAAAGGTCATAAAGCTGCTGTATTGAAGCAATTTTCGAAATGGAGACTGCATCCTTTTGGACTCATTTCTGTTATAGTTGATGATGGAACTGGTGATACCTTGTAGCTGATACTTTTTCTTTGAATTCAATGCATCTTTGTTTGGTTTTGAAGAGATAAGGATGATGCTTGCTGCATTTGGGATATCGCACAAATTATGCAGGTACCTTTGGCAATTGTGAGGTGTGTTTTTTTTAGATTTGCTGCTGTTTCGTTTTTCTTGGCTCGAATAATAGTTTCACCTGTTCTCTTTCAGATGCACTCCTCTTCTGTTCATGGAAAGTCCGTAATGAACCGAATATGTATGCAGCTCTGAAGTCATGATTTGTTCGTCTTCGTCCCTTGGCAGATTTGAATTTTAAAGCGTTGGCTGCTGCCGGTGCAAGCTTGTTTCGTTCTTACTGAACTGATGACCCTTCTCACAATGGCCTTTTTAATTAAAAGTTATGCCATAAACTTTGTCTCAATTGGTTTGGTACAGGTCACTTGAACGAGAATGACGATGTTGCAGCATATTAGAGACACGGTAGTTCAGACCTTGAGCCATTGCCATCCATACATTTAAGTGAACTGGTTCAACATGTGGGGAAAAGAGGCCAGTACAGGTGACAAGATCATCCAGCGAATCACTTGAAGAACAAATTAATTTGAAATATTCAGACATCCCTTATGAAATGCGGTCTGATTGCTGGGATTTTAACATTAACCGAACCATCATTTGGCAGTAAAATACTACCAAATACCAATGTTTAAACCTGGTCCATATAAGAAATATAGTTGAAAGTCAAAAACTTTAGGTGCTTGTTATGATCAATTGATTGTATGTTGTTCATGTACTTTATGTCTAAAGAAAACTTGTACTTTTTGTGATAGCTTCTATAAGCTGAATGGAAATATAATACAAATCATAATTTTCACTTCCATCTGAGTACAAATCTTCACATACTTTTTTTTAGAAATGTTAGTAACATGTCCAAACACCCTATCACACCACACCATCATAATTGGTAGATGGACTTTCCAAGTTTGTCACAAACTAATTTAGAATCCAAATATAGCTTGACGCTTACAGTCAATTCGAGCAAGGCTTGAAGCTAAATCTACCGTGTCGAGAAGCATCATACAAAATATCTTTGAACAACTTGAGTTAAGGGCAGATCATACGAACCACTTGTTGTGAGGCTTAAACAACCCTAGGGAAGTTTGTAACCAAATTGGAGCAGAGTTTAAATTCCAACAATTGTGTTTGCGAAATGGATCCAATCATGTATTTTATGTCATTGATCGTATCATGTCTGTCTGATCGTGAGAACAAGGATACACATGAGTTTGGGTACAAGGGGCTGGAGGCGCGCTCCTCCCACAAGGATCCAGCATAAATTTCCAGGGATTATCACCACAATGAGTATACGCAAAGTCCTTATAAACGAAGTCTTAGAGAATCATGGCCATAAGTCGTGAAGCAGTAAAACATTCATTAAATACCGAGGTAGGACAAATTTGGGGTATGACAGATGCCCCTATCTAATTGCCTTATACCTGAGTGAATGAATTGTTGCATGGCGTTCATTTTAAGGTGGAAGTCAATTAGATACAAGAAGACCCCGTAATTTGTCCGGTAGAGGAGTGAAAAGTACCATGAACAGGATGAACAAAATAACATGATATTCTCTGGGTGGTTGAAGCGGTACCTTATCCAATAAGGCTCTTCGATGATACCAAAGCAGTATCTCGAACAAAACTTGAGATTCTTCAGGTGGTCGAAGCAGTACCTTATCCATTAAGGCTCTTCGATGATACCAAAGCAGTATCTCGAACAAAACTTGAGATTCTTCGAGTGGTCGAAGCAGTACCTTATCCATTAAGGCTCTTCGATGATATCAAAGCAGTATCTCGAACAAAACTTGAGATTCTTCGGGTGGTCGAAGCAGTACCTTATCCATTAAGGCTCTTTGATGATACCAAAGCAGTATCTCGAACAAAACTTGAGATTCTTCGGGTGGTCGAAGCAATACCTTATCCATTAAGGCTCTTCGATGATACCAAAGCAGTATCTCGAACAAAACTTGAGATTCTTCGAGTGGTCGAAGTAGTACCTTATCCATTAAGGCTCTTCGATGATATCAAAGCAGTATCTCGAACAAAACTTGAGATTCTTCGGGTGGTTGAAGCAGTATCTTATCCATTAAGGCTCTTCGATGATACCAAAGCAGTATCTCGAACAAAACTTGAGATTCTTCGGGTGGTCGAAGCAGTACCTTATCCCATAAGGTTCTTCGATGATACCAAAGCAGTATCTCTGATCACAACTTGAGATTCTTCGGGTGGTCGAAGCAGTCCCTTATCCAATAAGGTTCCTCGATGATACCAAAGCAGTATCTCTGATCAAAACTTGAGATTCTTCGGGTGGTCGAAGCAGTACCTTATTCAATAAGGTTCTTCGATGATACCAAAGCAGTATCTCGAACAAAACTTGAGATTCTTCGGGTGGTCGAAGCAGTACCTTATCCATTAAGGCTCTTCGATGATACCAAAGCAGTATCTCGAGTGATGATTTTGCTGAGGAATAGTTGAGCTAAAATTCCTATTTAAAGGAACAGCGTTGTCCAAACTCTGCAGGGGAGAAATCTTCAACAAACTCTCTAAGATGACCTCTACTTAGGGAGCCATCAGAGTAATAGTTGCTGAGGATTATCATCATCAACTACATGGTTGAAGAATGACTTGCTGGGGAGTAGAATTCCCTGAACTCGTGGGGTATTAAATCTTTTCAGAGTCATACTGCCAACTTCATTAGAGGACTGACCAAGATTCTCGTGAACTGATCCTGGATCCTGCCATATTGCTATGCAATGCAATGTTTTATGATGCCCAAACATGCAACTAAGGTGCAACTGCTAGGGAGTGCACGATGCGAATGCGAAGGATATGTTAATGCTTGATATGATTATGATATGAAGCTGTATGTCGTGCTTATGATAATGCAGCGACCATGTATGCAGGGGATAAAATCCTGTCGGGGACATCACCAGGGATTGGATTCGGTAGTCGCCAAATGGTTTGGACTTTGGTTATTGGGGATGCCAACGAGGGTGGACTTTTAGTGGTTGCCAATGAAGACTGGACTTTTAGGGCGAATTTAAGGCGTCAATTGGAGTGGCTTTTTGATGTTGCCAATAAAAGATTGGGCTTTCAGTGGGGTAGTGAGAGGATTAGACTACTCGACATCCCATATTTAGATACTCCATGACGACCGGGGGAATTAATTGCCCCAGTTTAGTTCTTGAACTCGATGCTGGGGGGAACCACACCATATAAACCCTTTTAGAAAGGCAAAGCTTTTCATGATGGCAAGCTTAGGCAACTGACGACTAATTCAATGCTTCCACCTGTTGATATGTTTCTTGGAGACCATCTATTTTCCCCAATATCTTCAAACATCAAAATAAATTTTATACCTTGTCAAAAAGTTATATTTTATTTTTATTATTTTTTGTTATCATATATTTTAGCTGGAGTTTCGAACACAAATTATCAAAATAAAAATTAATTTGCAAACAATCGGATAAAGTAAAAGAGTGAGCACAATTTAATTGAGAAATCTCTCTTTATATTGATTTGACCCTTGAATGGGTAAATATACAAAGATGTAATCCCTTAATGAGGTGACTACAGTGCAAGAAAAATGTAATGGCAAAAATTAAAGTCTCTTTGAGTCTTGACACTGCTATAGTCCTTATAACCTTGGAAGTCTTCAACACCTTGCTTCACAGGAGAAGGAAATGGCCAGATTAATCATGTCTCTTAATAATGTACCAGGGTTAAGTGATCATGCATAATGGATACTTTGCCTTGGAATTTTGGCCCTAACTTTTGCCTGGATCGCCCTTTCGGGTTTTCAATCCACCGGGACGCCCCTTTTTGCCTGAGCCGCCCTTTCAGGTTTTCAACTCAGCGGGCATATTCTTATTTTATCCCTAATTTTTGCCTGAACCGCCCTTTCGGGTTTTCGGTTCACCGGGATAGCCAATTTTGCCTAAGTCGCCCTTTCGGGTTTTCGACTTAGCGGCTTTATTATTCCACTTTTTTAGGCAAAGTATCGTTTGACCAAATATGCATTCACTGGATAAGGTAATTCCTCCCCATCCATGGTTGCGAGCTTTAGGGCACCACCGGAGAATGCTTCTGTTACCACATATGGGCCTTCATAGTTCGGCGTCCATTTGCCCCTAGATTCATTATACATAGCCATGATCCTCTTGAGTACTAAGTCTCCTTGCGTGAATGTCCTGGGATGCACTCTTTTGTCGAAGGCTCTCTTCATTATTCTCTGGTAAAGCTGGCCTTGGCATATGGCTGTCAAGTGCTTTTCCTCAATGAGATTAAGTTCTTCAAACCTCGTTTTTACCCATTTGGCTTCATCAAGTTGAGCTTCCATTAAAACCCTCAGAGAAGGGATTTCGACCTCTATTAGGAGAACTGCCTCCATGCCATAAACCAACGAGTAGGGAGTTGCTCCTGTTGAAGTTCGTACAGAAGTACGGTAGCCGTGTAATGCAAAGGGTAACATCTCGTGCCAATATTTGTATGTGACCACCATCTTCTGGATGATTTTCTTGATATTTTTATTGGTTGATTCTACGGCTCCATTCATTTTGGGTCTATATGGTGTCGAGTTATGGTGTTCTATTTTAAAACTGGCACACAACTCGTCCATCATTTTGTTGTTGAGATTCGACCTATTGTCAGTGATGATGCGATTGGGCACTCCATATCTGCATATGATGTTGTGTTTCAAGAAGCGGGCGACTACTTGCTTAGTAACGTTGGTATATGAAGCAGCTTCAACCCACTTGGTGAAATAGTCTATAGCCACAAGTATGAAGCGATGTCCATTTGAAGCTTTTGGTTCAATCATCCCAATCATGTCTATTCCCCACATGGAGAAGGGCCATGGTGAGGTTAAGACGTTCAATGGAGTGGTGGGTACATGAATCTTATCAGAGTATATTTGGCACTTGTGACAAGTTCGGGCATGATGGTAACAATCTGCTTCCATGGTAAGCCAATAATAGCCCGCCCTCAATATTTTCTTTGCCATGGTATGTCCATTCGCATGAGTTCCAAAGCAGCCCTCATGAATGTCCTTTAGAATCTGTTCAGCTTCACGTTTCTCCACACATCTAAGCAAAACAGTGTCATGGTTGCGCTTGTACAATACATTTCCGTTGAGGAAGAAGTTGGATGCCAATCTTCACAAAGTTCTTTTGTCGATACCCAGGGCTCCTTCAGGATATTCATGCTTTTCAAGATATCGCTTTATATCATAAAACCACGGCTTTTCATCTGCGTCTTTATCAGCAGTCAGACAATGCGCGGGCTCTTCAAAGCGTCGCAAATCAATAGATGGTCTATGATTTGGCCATATCAACTTATACATGGATGCCAGAGTTGCCAAAGCGTCAGCCATTTGATTCTCTTCTCGAGGTATGTGAGCAAAAGTGATATCATCGAATCGGGGAAGCAATTTGGCCACATAATCCCGGTATGGAATTAAGTTTTCATGCTTGGTATCCCAATCACCTCTTATCTGGTAAATTACTAGAGCAGAATCCCTAAACACATCGAGAGTTTTGATTCTCAAGTCAATGGCTTCTTCTAACCCTAGTATACATGCCTCGTACTCCGCTATATTGTTAGTGCACAGGAAGCAAAGCTTGGCCGTAAACGGCAAGTGAAAATTTTTGGGAGATGTAATCACTGCCCCAATTCCGTGCCCATAAGAGTTAGAAGCACCATCGAACATAAGAGTCCATCGCTCCCCTGGTTCTGGCCCTTCATCTGGCCCTGGCTCTTCGTAATCTATTGCCATCATGATATCCTCATCTGGAAAGTCAAATCTCAAAGGTTGGTATTCTTCCACCGGCTGATGGGCCAAATGATCTGCTAACACACTGCCCTTTATAGCTTTCTGAGTGGTGTACTGGATGTCGTATTCAGATAGAAGCATTTGCCACCGGGCTATCCTACCGGTAAGAGAAGGTTTCTCGAAGATGTATTTGATTGGATCCATCTTGGAGATTAAGTATATGGTGTGCGCCAGCATATATTGTCTGAGTCGTCTAGCAGCCCATGCAAGTGCACAACAAGTTTTCTCAAGCAAAGAGTATCTAGTCTCACAATCGTTAAACTTTTTGCTGAGATAGTATATAGCATGCTCTTTCTTGCATGAATCGTCTTGTTGTCCTAATACGCAACCCATGGATTCTTCTAGCACGGTTAAGTACATAATAAGAGGCCTTCTAGGAACTGGTGGTATCAAGATCGGTGGTTCTTGCAAATATTCTTTGATTGCATCAAATGCCCCTTGGCATTCATCATTCCACACAACCGGCTGATCTTTCCTGAGTAATTTGAAAATTGGTTTGCAAGTGGCTGTGAGATGTGAAATAAATCTTGTGATATAATTCAACCTCCCTAGAAATCCACGGACCTCCTTTTCGGTCTTTGGTGCAGGCATGTCCTGAATTGCACTTACTTTATCAGGGTCCACCTCAATCCCTTTCTGGCTTACGATAAAGCCCAACAACTTTCCAGACTGCACCCCGAACGTACATTTGTTGGGATTAAGTCTCAACTTGAACTTCCTCAGTCTGGCGAATAATTTTTCCAAATTAACCAAATGTTCATCCTCAGTCTGGGACTTAGCAATCATGTCGTCAACGTACACTTCGATCTCTTTATGAATCATATCATGAAAAAGTGTTACCATTGCACGTTGGTACGTTGCCCCAACGTTCTTTAACCCAAACGACATTACCTTGTAACAAAATGTGCCCCATGGTGTAATGAACATGGTCTTTTCCATGTCATCTGGATCCATCTTAATTTGATTGTAACCAGAGAATCCATCCATGAAGGAAAAAACGGAGAACTGCGCCGTATTATCTACCAACACATCAATGTGAGGTAATGGAAAATCGTCTTTAGGACTTGCTCTGTTCAAGTCGCGGTAATCCACACACATACGGACCTTTCCATCTTTTTTTGGTACGGGAACGATATTTGCAACCCATTGTGGGTATTTGGCCACTGCTAAGAACCCTGCATCGAATTATTTTTGGACCTCATCACGGATTTTCAGAGCCATATCAGGGCGAGTTCTTCTCAACTTCTGCTTGACGGCATGACTCCCATCTTTGAGTGGCAGCTTGTGCACAACAATGTTCGTATCTAGCCCAGGCATGTCCTGATACGACCATGCAAATACATCAGCGTATTCTCGGAGGAGCCCTACCAACTTTACCTTGACAACATCTTGAAGAGACGCTCCAACCTTTATCTCCCTTTTATTTTCTTCTGAACCCAGGTTGATAACCTCTACATCCTCTTTATGCGGCATGATGACCTTCTCCTCTTGCTGCAGCAACCTAGCCAATTCATTGGGGAGCTCATTCTCGTCTTCTTCATCTGCTCGGTATATTGGACAATCAAAATCATAAAGGCCTACAGCAGTGTCGATATCAAGGACCTCGGTAGTGTCTCTGCATGTTTATGATTTATGCAGCTTATTTAGGAAAGTGAGTGCGCGAAGGAAATGCCACTAATTATGAAAAAAAAAAAAAGCAAGAATTGAATGCAAATCAAAATTTATTCATGTTAAACATGTTTCGAAACATCAGGGGGCCCGATACAAAGTTCCACTACGCCTTGGGCAGAGCATAGGGTTTTTGAAAATCAATTAAAACTTTACTTTTGAGGAGGGGAAAACTGGGGTATTTCGATGGTCTTCCAATTCTTCAATTCTTCACCAGGTTCGGCCTGTCGGATCCAGCTTGCGGAGGCTTCTTTGTCATCAATCCCATCTTCAATTACCATGGCGGAGGTATGGTCGAAGATATGCCCAGCGCTCTTGAAAACTTCTGCCACAGGAGGAATCTGCTTCTTGCCATATGCAATCGTCACAGTGTTGGATGAAGGATGGTATCCTAGCCCAAATTTGTCGAACTTTTCAGCCACTTCCACCATTTTGCCCCAGCCTTGGGCGTTCCCTTTGTCTACAACCATCTTAGCTTCTTCATAAGAGGCCATTGCTGATCTTGAACTCTGACCCTCTGAAATTCGCTGCACCGCTAATGTATTCACCATTTCAAAAGATTGAAAAGGCGTTTCCACCATTTCCCCTTCAACTTCAATGTACCTGAAGGATGTTAAGTGGCTAACCAAGATATCCTCCTCTCCTCCAATCTGAACTACTTTGTCATTACTGACAAATTTTAGCTTCTGGTGAAGGGTAGAGGTAACAGCTCCTGCATAATGAATCCAAGGTCTTCCTAATAGACAGCTGTACCCTGGATAAATGTCCATTACTTGGAAAGTGATAGTGAAGACAGTTGGCCCGATTTTTATTGGCAAGTCCACATCGCCAATCACAGCATGCCTGGAACCATCAAAAGCTTTGACTACCAGAGCACTTGGCTTCATGCTAACTCTTTTTACTGGCATTCTCTCCAGGGTGACCTTGGGAAGCACATTCAAAGAAGAACCTGTATCCACTAAGACTCGGGATATCAATGTGTCTTGGCACTTGATAGAAATGTGGAGAGCTTTATTGTGGTTTCTCTTCTCTGCAGTCAAGTCATCATCATTAAACCCGAGAAAGTTTCTGGTTGTTACGCTAGCTATCACATCATCGAACTGGGCTACGGTGATGTCTTTAGCAATATGCGCCGCGCTCAACACCTTCATCAAAGATAACCTGTGGGCCTCTGAATTAAGTAACAACGAGAGCATGGAAATTCTGGCAGGAGTCTGGTTTAGTTGATCAATCACTTTGTAATCACTTTTTCTGATGATCTTCAAAAACTCCTCAGCTTCCTTTGGTGTTACTGCTGCTTTTGGTGATGACATCTCAACAGGTGGCTCAACACTTGGTAGTTCAATTGTAGCTTTTTCTTTGCTTCTAGCTGGCACTTCCACTGGTTTAGCGGCAAATAAACGACCGCTACGGGTCATCCCACTAGGCCCCACAACTGCATCGCATTTAGCAGCGTCATACTCAATCACTAGTCTCTCTGGCCTCTGTTTAAAAACTTTGGGCTCAGATTCATTGACAGAATATTCTATTACCACTGGAGCTGGTCACGTTGCTCTTTGTCTATTGACGTCATCTTCATCATATTGCATAATCACGGGTGCTGGTCGGGCGGGCCTCTGTTGAAAGGCTTCCGAAGGATCATACTGCAAGACTACTGGTGCTGGTCGAAGTCGCCTTGTCGGATAAGCATTTGTTTCATCATACTGAATATCGATAGCAGACACGTTCGAATCTCTTTGTTCTATTTGTATTATCCCATGCTCTAAGAACCTTTGCAGATGTTTTTTTACCACTTCGTCAGTCAAATTCTCCACTTCTTTTTGGGGAATCATCCCACTTTTCTTCAATTGTTCTCCGATAACGGCCATCGGAGTACGGACATCTTCAACATTCGTAATCAGTCTCAAACCACTATTTTCTTCTACAGCATTGACAGAAGGACCTCCATGTTTATGTAACGGATCCTTCGTAATGTTGGCACCTCTAGGTGTAAAAGTGAGATCTTTGGACTCTATCAAATCCTGCACCCTGTTTTGAAATGCATAGCAGTTGTCTATGGAGTGTCCAGGGGCTACCTTATGAAACTCGCAATGGGCATTCGCATCGTACCCAAGGGGGTATGGAAAGGTTGTTGGACGTAAATCTCGCAACGTTAAGTGTCCACTCTGATTTAGCTGAGCAAAGATCTGCCCATATGACATAGGCAGTGGGTCAAGTTGTCTTCTTGGCTGTCTCGGCCTTTGTTGTCTTTGAGCCGGGGCATTCTGATATTGCGGTGGAGGAACTCTCTGATAATTCTGCTGATTCTGCTGTTGAGCCGGTTGTTGATAAGGAGCATGGGCTACTGCAGCTACTTGTGGATATTGGATGTTCATTGGAGCTCTATCTTCTCGTCCTCTCATCACGGCGTTAGTTTCATCCTCCCTTTTCTTCACAAAAGGCTTCCTTCCTCCATTCATCGGGGCCGCAGCCTTGTTCTTTTTCAAAGTGCTCTCGATTCTTTCACCTACTGACACTACTTCAACAAAGTTAGGGAAACTGGACCCGAGCATGCGGTCTAAGTATTGAGGTTGTAGAGTTCCCATAAACATGTCAGTTAACTCCTTAGTCAGCAACGGTGGTTGAACACGGGCAGCCAACTCCCTCCACCTTTGGGAATACTCCTTAAATGACTCATTGTTACGTTGAGTCATGTCTTGCAGCTGCGTGCGATTTGGTGCCAAATCAGTGTTATACTGATAATATTGTGAAAACGCATCTGCTAGATCTCTCCACGTACTGACTTGTCCTTTTTCTAACTGCATATACCATTCCAATGATGCCCCACTGAGGCTATCTTAGAAATAATGTATTAAGATCAAGTCGTTATCAATGTGAGCTGCCATCTTGCGACAGTACGCTCGCAGATGGGTTTTGGGGCAGCTGACCCCCTTGTACTTCTCAAAGTCTGGGACTTTGAATTTCTTTGGTATCACCAGTCCCGGAACTAGGCACATGTCCACAGCATCCAACCCTGGAGTCTTTTTAATCTCCAATGACTTGATTTTTTCTTCGACAGTTCGTAGTCTATCTGCAGCAAGGTCATTGGTAACCCCCATGTTGTGTTGAGGAGGAGGTGGTGGAGGTTGGTAGAAAGCATCGTATTGTTCGTCCATGTCTACTTCAGAACCCTGACGTGCGGATATGGAACGGTCAACAAGGTCTACGTGGGGGGTTTTAACAATCCCCGAAGTTCCTATGTTGTCGGCCGCCTTCCTGGCATCAGCAAAAGTCTCAACATTGTTTTCTTTTTGGGCTAGCATCAGCATTGTCTCCAGCAGCTGGTCCATCTTCATCTTGAGAGCGTCGATGTCGCCTCTCATGGTGTTCTGAGTCTCTTCCATTTGTTCAAGCGTCATTTGAAAGTTGCGCCTGGTCTCGTAGCGATGTCGAATAGTCAGCTTTCAAATTCTGAAGGTAGAAGGCAAAAGTCCAATGAGTTGTACTGTCGGGTGAAGATGCAAAGATGCTTATGTTTATGCTTATGATTATGATTTTTTTTTATCATATATATTTTTTTAGGGAAGCATTTATACCAACGGTTATTTATTAATCATTCAAACAGCACAAGAACAAATAATAAAAAAAAAACTACTCCTCATTCATTTAAACTTGTTCCAACATAAACAGAGTACAATCCATCCAGGAATATATAAAATTTGCGCAAAATAATAGAAAAACAAAGAAAACTTCAAGCTTCATTTCTTCTTGCTTCACGCTCCTTGAGCTCCTCCTTGAATTTTGCCAACATTTCTTTGCACACATATATGAACTCATAAATAGCCGGAGCGGTAGAATTATCTATGGCTTCCATAGCATCACGATGTTTCCATATCAGATCTTGGGCCAACCAGTTACAAAATTCCACCAACCCATTTAGCTTGTTGCGGTATGCATCTCGGTTATCCTTCATGATGTGAATGGATTGCTCATATGCTGCAACATCATGAGCCAACTGGTCTCTTGCAGCAGACCAAATTGCTTGGTCTTCCTTAATAGCTCCTATCTGATTCTCTTGATACTTAACAAACTTCTTGAGCTCATCCAGGTCAATACACATCTTACACCAATCTTCTGGCTTAACCCAAGATGAGTTTAGGGCTTCTTCCTTGAGTTGACGTTCTCTATCTTTGTCAGCTCTTGATTGACGTAGTGCAGCATCAAGTGTCTTGATTTCCGCTCCTAATGTCTCTCTGATCTCCTTATTCTGTTTAGTGGCTAGAAGGTACCATTGTTCATTCTCTCGCCATTTTCTATGAGCGTGGTCCAGCTGCTCTTTGAGGGATTCTAAGCAACTGTCAGCCTGGTTGATACATGCTTTGGTCCTTTTCCTTTTACCCTTTTCTTCATTAATCTTGCTTCCCATCTCTTCAATTCTCTTATCCTTTCTCTCGATCTCATACCTCATGTGATTCCTTTCATTAGTCACATTTTGAAGCTTGACTTGTAAATCTTCGTTTTCTTTCCCTAGCTGGGATATCTTGACTCTCATCTCTTCCACTTCTTCGACTGATACGGGTACCGGTTGCGGAGTGATGGGTTTAGGAGGTGCCTCAATAGAAAAGGGGAGCTTAACTATTTTGACCCTCTCTAGAACCCACTGCCGAAAAGGCATCCTGGTCACACCATCCTTTCTTCTCAAATCTGATCCTCTAGTGTGGACTTTCTGCCAAGATCGTACAATCTGACAGAGAAGTGAGGGATCTTTGGCACCTCTCTCATGGAGGATCATTTCTTCTAGTTCTTTGTCTTCAGGCTTCCCTAACATTGGGTACTCAAATTGTCATATGGCTAATATAGGGTTATAGCTTATACAACCTTTTGATCCGATCAACGGTACGTTGCAAAAAATACCATAACTCATGATGATTTCACTTACTTCCAACTTGTTCGGGTACCAGGTAATGTTCTTTTCAGAGATAGATACTAGAAATTAGGCCCATTCCCCATTGTTCAAAGTTGGGACACTGGCGTGACGTTTGAGTACGTGAGAAGTGAGCCATTTGTAGAGAATAGGGAGACAAAATGTCAATACTGAACCTTTTTTTTCATGGCGAATGTGTAAAGTGTAAAAAACATCATCCAGGAGAGGGTGTGTCGGGCTTTGCTCCTTCTTCCAAACGGCCCAAAATACGCTGACAGCTGCAGAATCAACGAAATCTTCGAAAGTGGGAAACAGTACTAGCCCATAGATGAGGAGAGCCAATACATTCACCAAAGCATCCCATTGTTTGTTCTTTAACATTTTAATTGCTTCTTTCTCTAGTACAATGCTTCTAAAACCGAAGAAATCTTCTCTTTTCTTCCAACCAGCTTTGGCTATTGAAATCGATATTTTGAGAGCATCGGCCAATTCTTCCACTTCTGGAATCTGCCCTATCATAGTATAAGGTGCCCTACCCTTAACCGGGAAACCTAGGAACCCCTCAAACTCTTCGATAGCAGGTGTTAAGTAGAAATCTTGAAATAAGAAGCTTCTCATTTGCGGATCATAAAATTGTGCTAAAGCCGTAATAGCAGGGACCTGTACTTTAATCATTAGCAGATCAGTCACCTGGCCAAACCTTCCTATCAGAGTTTTCTTGAAGATGGTAGGCATTTCATTCAAACAATTCATGATCACACCAACATCAGGTTTGAGTGCCTTAAGCTGAATAGTCTTTCTCTTTTCTGAACTTGCGGCCATTTTGTGAATGTATTTCAACCTGTCAATATAAATGCTTCCCTGAAAATGAAAATGAGTGTGAGTTATGATGCATATGTAAATGTTTATGAATGCCACAGTGCGGGATCCTGGCTATCACAAGTATCTCCCACCCTCCTAATAGGTATAAAGATAGTTTTAGATTCTTTACCCAAAATGACCCACTCACGGGATAGTTTCTACATTGACGGACGGGGTTCTCAAGGTCATAGATACTAATGATACCACCGTCATGCAACAGGCGAGCTGCATTACGTCGGTAATACCAAAAGGATCTCTCTTGAGAGGAGTCGTCATGTCAGGCCCACGTGAAGCGAGTCCTCAGGGACCAACACTACACGACTTCCAACATAGAAACTGGTTCTAAGAGCGGTTCCCAGAGTCATGGACCCTTCATGAATCAAATCGTGCAACAGGCTAGCTGTGTTACGATAAGATCTACGAAAAAGGTCTATTCTGGAGGAGCTTTCATGCTAGGCACACAAGGAGCGAGTCCCTGGGGACTAACACTAATCACTACTAATTCTAAGCTATGTTTTCTCTCTTCTTTTTCCAAAGCTCGGGTGTAGAGCTTTACTTGTGATACTTTGCCAGAATCCAACAAGCAAACATAATATATTACACATAATAGCAAGAAAAAAGTAATAAACAAACAAACAGGAGAATATAAGCACAAAGAAAAAAAACAATAAGCACACAGAAATCGGTTAAGAAAAAGTCAACACTCTCAAATCGAATCAAGTTAGGCTTGACTCTCTCTTGCATAGGGCAATGCGAGTCCCCAGCAGAGTCGTCATCTGTCGTACCTCGAAAAATATGATCCTCGCAATGGCCGCGGAAAATACTGTTCGAAACAGAGTCGCCACCGAACTTTATTCATTCCAAGGATGGAATAGGAAAATATCGATAAAACCTTAAAGGAGATAAGGACATGGTCATCGCAACAAATATTCTAGGTTCGGGAGTCGATTACATAGAGGGAAGGTATTAGCACCCTCTACATCCGTTGTACTCAATGGGAACCTCTTGATCGATTCGAGAGTAAAGTTAACTATGCTTGTTTGTTTTCTTCTAAGGTTTCTCCTATGGGGGGAATGGGTGGTTATAAGATAGGGTGCTCGCCAAGGATTGGGGCCCTTGTGCCTACGTATCTTCACTTGTAAGAAGTGGAAAAACAGAGCATTCGTAGTTCAGGGGACTACGGGAAAAGGAGGGGATTGTGCTTGCTAGGATTATCGCAATCCTATGCCTACGTACTCTCAACAGATATGAGAGATCAGAGCAGCCGTAGTTCGGATAACTACGGTAAAAGGTTTGGTATGTGAACGAGTGTTTAGGTCGCATTCTAACTGCTAAACGTTGGCTTGTCTGCTCGCTATGGGAGGCTGAAGCACGAGTTTGTTATGCGCGGAAGAATGGAATAAACAATGTTCTTGGTAAAAGGTGCTTTGGTTGGAAATCGCACGAGGGCGAGGAATTTGTGTTTATCGCATTAGATGTTTTGGTTAGAGGATATATTTGAATAGGTTTAAGGTTTCGATCGCGCGAGGGCGAGAAATAGGAGTTTGGTTAGGCAATTTTGATGGAGAATGACGACTATTTGATAAACGAGTCGTCAGCCTCGCAATCAATTAATTGGGGCATTATTGGAATGCTAGATTCCAACGACACCTTTTTCATTCGAATAATTATGAAATATGTTTGAGAAAGTTTCAATCGCACGGAGGCGAGGAAAGAAAGTTGGGTTGAATATTTTAAGGGAGAATGACGACTACTCGATAAACGAGACGTCAGTCTCGCAACCAATTAGTCGGGACATCGTTGGAATGCTAGATTCCAACGACACCTTTTTCATTCGACTAACTTCGAAATTAGTGTTTGAGAAAGATTCAATCGCACGGGGGCGAGAAAAGAGAATTGGGTTGAATAGTTTAAGGGAGAATGACGACTACTCGATAAACGAGACGTCAGTCTCGCAATCGATTAATCGGGATATCATTGGAATGCTAGATCCCAATGATACCTTTTTCATTCAATTAATTATGAAAATATATTTGAATGGACAATGGCGATATTTGTCCAAATAGTTAGGGCACGTGTCTTATAAATGAAAGGTTGAGCGAACCACAACCTAAAGCGTACGCCCCAAGAGTGGTTACTCAAGAATTCAAGGAATGCGAGACTCCAAGAACTCAGTTCTTTCGTAATTTAATTAAGAAAATAATTTTGAATTTGATGTAAGGTTTAGAGACATACTAGGGTTTAGAATTAATTGCACGAAGGAGAGGGACGAGGTTAGATGAGTTGGAAATTTGGGAGGAATGACGACTACTCGATAAACGAGACGTCGGCCTCGTAACCAATTAGTCGGGATATCGTTGGAATGCTAGATCCCAATGACAATCTTTTTCATTCCATTAATTATAAGATATGTTTGTCGGACAGTGAATATTTATCCAAATAATTAGATAAGGTATTTTAGGAACGAAAGTTTGAATGACGCACTATACAAGGCGTACGCCTCAATACTAATCATTCTTGAATTCAAGGAATGCATGACTCCAAGAGTTCGATTCTTTTGTAATTTTAATTAGAGAAATAATTTGAATTTTATAATGTAGATGAGTTAGGTTAAGGTGAGCATATTGCTCGAATTAGAGTTTGCGATTTTTGGAAGGTTTAAACGAGGTTAGATGTTCTTAAGGATGAAAGGCGAAGCGACCACAACTCAAGGTGTGCACTTCGAGAGCGGTCGCTTAAGGATCCAAGGAGTGCTAGACTCCAAGGATCCACCACTTTCATATAAATTCAAAAATAAATTCTCACTTATTCTAATCTAAATTTAAAATATTTTGAACTTAAAAAAAAACAATATTAATAAAATTCTTAAAAAAAGAAAAAGAATTTAGGTAAAGTCATATTACAAATATTAATCATCATAATTTATGAAAAAAATAAAACTAATAATATTACTAATAATATATTAATAATATTGCTAATAATCAATAATAATTTAGACTATATGTAATTACTAAACAGTATACAAATGGATGAAATTTTGAAAGGATAACAACAATAGCTGCCTCGAGCCCATCCCATATCAAGTAGAAAACCAAGTTTCTAGGCATATATTCAGCATTTAATGATGATAATTAGATATAACCACACAGCGTATTACTTTACAACGCGTGACTCCCCCTATTTTTTCTCTCTCTCTCTCTGGAAACTCAACCGAGTTTCTTCCTCACGCTATACACACATTCCCTTCATCTCCCACCAAAAGGAAAGAGACATCAAGTTAAAGCAGCAAGTTGAACCGCAAACCCCCCCCCCCCCCCCTAAATTCGCTTCGAAAACAAACTAACACATCAAAGTCTTAAATCCCACAAAACCCAACCCCCTAACATCTCAATCGAAAATCGCAACCAAGTTGCTACATAGAACAAACATCAGCAAACAAAATCTAAGATAAAACTCTAATCCCATTACGAATCCCATACCCTCAAATGCATCGTATTCACTGATCTTAGAAGTTGAGAGAATGGATACCTGAAAACAAGACCGTCGAGTTCTGAGCTGCAAAAAGGTAAAAGCTTTTTCTTCTCCCTTGATGTTCACCGAGCTAGTTTCCTTCCTCTGAATGGTTCTGTTTTGAAATTTGTAGAAAAATAAGTCTGGCTCAGAGCAAACTCAGGTTCCGATATTGAACCTCATCAACCCTTGAAATTTCTTTTAGCTTTTGAATAATAGGTAGGGATTGATTTTAACAGAGTTGGCTAGGTTTTTTTTGTTTCTGCTACCCCCCTTATGAATGAAGGGCGAGTCTATTTAAATGCCCAAATTTAGGGTTTGTCTAGGGTTGAATTTTGCTGGTATCTCCATTTTTACAAGCCCTGTAACTTCTTTCGTAGATGCCTAAAATGTCTTGCCATATTAGTGAAACTATCATGTTGTACTTGCTACTACCTTCTGATTTTGTGTCTCTTTTGTCATTTTGTGTTATTTGGAAAAGAATGGTCCCCACTAATCTGATTTTGCTTTCCTTTTCTTATCATAACACACATGTTTTGAATGACCTGGTGTTTTTGAATTTCAATTCTGCACTAATTTGAACTCTTGGAATGATGCAGGTAGCAATTGTTTACAGCAGGTACACCATTCCTATAGCAATTTCTACATACTCAACTGATTTGTGTATCAGCCAAATTTTGGGTTTTTGGCCTCACAAATTAGGAAATTTCTGCAATGACAAAATAAGGATAAGTGTGAATCTCCTTAAGTTTAAAATTTAATGCCCTTAACTTGGATTCGTTCCTGCCTCTGCTTCTAGTTTAATATTGAGTTGTGTCGGATTCGCTTGTTATCGTCATGGTATATCATTAACTATATTTTGTTTAACAGGTTCGGCTATCCAAAATTTGAAATCCAACCGTCATCTCAACAACAGCTAACGACCACAGATCATTATAGACTTACGTCGTTGATGGAAATCACAGTAGTTGGTGACAATTACGGCAGATGGCAACCCAGGCATGTTTGGAGTCAAGAACTTTTGTGGTTTACACCTATCATTTATGTTAACTTCTCATCAGACAAGAAGACATGTGTATAATCCACAACTCTCATCCTTGAATCTAAAGCTTCTGAACACGAGTGCAAACGGTAAATCCAAACATATTTTGTATGCTTTATAATTCATCAGTTGCTTTTCCACTTTATCCTGATTGGGGCTTCAAAAGAATTTCAAGAACTCCTGTCAACATTTTATTTAGTGCTGATAGCATACCTCTTCTTGGGCAGGTTATGGTGAACCAATGTTTTGCGGAATACTGCCGGCACAAATTATGGTAGAGTGTGAAAATCTCGATGACAGATTATGATGATATTCCTGTCGCAACCACAATCCTCAGAAGATTAAGCCAGGACCACCCTGCAAGGTTGCACATTGATTGGTTGATCATGAATTGGAAAATGCTATTGTTGTTTGCTGATGCTGATGCCTCTATAACAACTGAAGTCGAATTTGATTATCAGACATATGCAATCTGTTGATTATTGCAACCTGGAATAGTGAAATGAATCATATTTGGCTGTTGGTTCTGACACATCTATTGAAGCTGCTGCAGTTGGTTTTGAGAGAAACTTTTATGGAGTTCATGGTTTTGTCTGCAGAGTTAAAGAACCACATGTGGTAAATGATGCACATTGTTCTTTTTATGGTTCAAATTTATGTGTTGTGTGTTGTGTTGTCTTTGAAAACCAAACATTTCTTGCCTTGTTTCTTTCATGTTGTTTTTTTGTGTGGTTATCTTGTCGTATTTGCATTGTGGACTAATTGCAGCTGGTTTGGTTGAATGCGAGGTATGTACGGCCGCTGTCAGTCGGAGGACGAAGCTTGCGTAAGAAATATGCGACGAGCTATAGCCTGGTAGTTTTGACTATTCTTTGAATTCTCTGCATCTTTGGTTTTCCAATGGTGGTTATGGTGAAAACAAGGAGCTTCAAAGGTGTCTTGTGATTTTGGTAGTTTATAGAAGACTTGAGGTGGGAGCTAGACACGAACACTAAGAAGTCGCAATCGAAAATCCCTCCATGAAGTCGATTCGCGTGCTGCTCTTTAATGAAAGCGGAGCTTGGAGCGAAAATGAAAAGCACTGTTAGGCATGAGACTCGGTATCGTGTATAGCTTCTTCCCTTACTCATAATTTTATCCCATGATTACTTCATGATCTTGGAATTCTGCTGCTGTTTCAAATTGGTTGTTTCGTAACTTGACCAAATCCTGAAATCTGTCATGACTCTCGCTTACATAGGTCATACTAACATCTTTTCATCTCATGTATGTGTGCAGGTTATCGTAGTCGTAATCGAACCGTAAAGCTTACAATGAGGGAGTATTTGACCGTGACAAATGAACCTCCTGTATAACTTGGCAAGCAATCTCAAGAGTTTTTTTTTAAACCGAGTCCAAGTAGTGTATGGTAGCGATCAAAAGGTCATAAAGCTGTTGTATTGAAGCAATTTTTGAAATGGCGACTGCATCCTTTTGGACTCATTTCTGTTATAGTTGATGATGGAACTGGTGATACCTTGTAGCTGATACTTTTTATTTGAATTCAATGCATCTTTGTTTGGTTTTGAAGAGATAAGGATGATGCTTGCTGCATTTGGGATATCGCACAAATTATGCAGGTACCTTTGGCAATTGTGAGGTGTGTTTTTTTTAGATTTGCTGCTGTTTCGTTTTTCTTGGCTCGAATAATAGTTTCACCTGTTCTCTTTCAGATGCACTCCTCTTCTGTTCATGGAAAGTCCGTAACGAACCGAATATGTATGCAGCTCTGAAGTCATGATTTGTTCGTCTTCGTCCCTTGGCAGATTTGAATTTTAAAGCGTTGGCTGCTGCCGGTGCAAGCTTGTTTCGTTCTTACTGAACTGATGACCCTTCTCACAATGGCCCTTTTAATTAAAAGCTATGCCATAAACTTTGTCTCAATTGGTTTGGTACAGGTCACTTGAACGAGAATGACGGTGTTGCAGCATTAGAGACACGGTAATTCAGACCTTGAGCCACTGTCATCCATACATTTAAGTGAATTGGTTCAACATGTTGGGAAAAGAGGCCAGTACAGGTGACAAGATCATCCAGCGAATCACTTGAAGAACAAATTAATTTGAAATATTCAGACATGCCTTGTGAAATGCGGTCTGATTGCTGGGATTTTAACATTAACCGAACCATCATTTGGCAGTAAAATACTACCAAATACCAATGTTGAAACCTGGTCCATATAAGAAATATAGTTGAAAGTCAAAAACTTTAGGTGCTTGTTATGATCAATTGATTGTATGTTGTTCATGTACTTTATGTCTAAAGAAAACTTGTACTTTTTGTGATAGCTTCTATAAGCTGAATGGAAATATAATACAAATCATAATTTTCACTTCCATCTGAGTACAAATCTTCACATACTTTTTTTCAGAAATTTTAGTAACATGTCTAAACACCCTATCACACCACACCATCATAATTGGTAGATGGACTTTCCAAGTCCAGTCTGACTCCTTTCAGAATATATATAAATGAATTTAAGGCAGCATCATAAACATGACTTCTATGATCACAAGTGACTGTTGTCCCCGATGCTTGACGAATGAGTGCAAAAATCATACTCAGGTAAAAGTCCAATCGTCTGATATCCCATGGCAGCCACCTAATTGGGTGTTGCTTCCATGAGCTTTTTCCAGATGAAGAAAGTCCAATTTCTATATTGTTTATCTCTCTGCACTTTTGTGAAACACTGTCACTGAGCAGCTCAAGACCCAGGTTCCATAACTAAATTGTCTTGTTATTAGGTCCATTCTGAAATACTGCTTTCAGAATAGGCTCTAAAACCATTTTTATCGATGATGGTTCGTTGACAGATGCATCAAGCTTATGTAACAAATTACACCACGTGTTCAAGCAAGATGAATGAACTGATATGTCACATTTACTTGAGATGATGTCAATCAGTAGAGTCATTATGAGCTTTATGATTTTGTAAATCCCATATACTATGACCATGCCACGACCCTTTAAAATGAAATGAACTATGTATTAAACAAATTGACTCTAGAAAACTGGCTTATTTGATCATAACTTGATGTTTGAACGCTTAAATCCAAACTTGCTACTAATTGACATAGCTTGAAACTCTCAACTGGTACAAGTACGGCCGGAGGGTGAATTGACTGTATCTTGGAAACATGAATGATCATAATTTGATCCCGCTGAAACAAGACTTGCAATTTGCGAACTAAATCTAAGTTTGCCACAAACTAATTTAGAATCCAAATATAGCTTGACGCTTACAGTCAATTCGAGCAAGGCTTGAAGCTAAATCGACCGTGTCGAGAAGCATCATACGAAATATCTTTGAACAACTTGAGTTAAGGGCAGATCATACGAACCACTTGTTGTGAGGCTTAAACAACCCTAGGGAAGTTTGTAACCAAATTGGAGCAGAGTTTAAATTCCAACAATTGTGTTTGCGAAATGGATCCAATCATGTATTTTATGTCATTGATCGTATCATGTCTGTCTGATCGTGAGAACAAGGACACACATGAGTTTGGGTACAAGGGGCTGGAGGCGCGCTCCTCCCACAAGGATCCAACATAAATTGCCAGGGATTATCACCACAATGAGTATACACAAAGTTCTTATAAACGAAGTCTTAGAGAATCATGACCATAAGTCGTGAAGCAGTAAAACATTCATTAAATACCGAGGTAGGACAAATTTGGGGTATGACAGTACCATTCATTTTTTAAAATGATGCACACACATTAAAATTCGAAGAAAAATGCAGAATGCATTCTTTTTTAAAATGCATTGGCCTCATGAAAATGATTTCATCATAACTCACTCAATTCTTGATCAATTTAAGTCAAATTTGCTTATTTTTTTAAGTGGAACATGATGGTACCATTCATTTTTTAAAATGATGCACACACATTAAAATTCGAAGAAAAATGCAGAACGTGTTCTTTTTTAAAATGCATTGCCCTCATGAAAATGTTTTCATCATAACTCACTCAATTCTTGATCAATTTTCATGAAATTTAAGTCAAACTTGCTTTTTTTTAAGAGGAACATGATGGCACCATTCATTTTTTAAAATGATGCACACAAAAATGCAGAATATGGTTTTTAAATGTATTGGTCTCATGGCAAAATCAAGGTGAAAATGATTTCATCATAACTCACTCAAGTTTCAATAACATTTATGCATATAATAGAGAGAGTTTAAAGGCACCAACCTGTTGTAGACTCCTCACAGTAAGCTAGCAACAAAAAACAAGAGATCCTTCCTTATATGCAAGCTTTGAGATTGTTACTTCTTTTTGCAAAAGGGCAACTTTGTGGATAGTTGGAGCAATTGTACTTCCAGCTGTGATTTGAGATTATGAACAGCTAGCACATCATAAATATGAGGTGTTTTGAGTGTTAAAGTAGTGGAAATGGACCTAGGTAGAGATTTGGTCCATAATATGCATAAAAGTCAAACTATGGTGGTATGAAGGTTGACTTTGTGATCTATGGTTTTTTTTTTGTGAAAGTGGTGATGGGAACAACTTCAAATGGACATTTTAAGGGTGTGTATATGGTTTTTGAAGTGGTTTTGTATTTGGAACAAGGATTGGTGTGAAAAATGCAAAGTGGTGAAAATGGTGGTTTTGTGAGATTTCTTCACTTTCAAGCAAAAGGAGAAAGAAAGAGAGCTATGCATTTGTAATGTTTCTGATATCTCTAGTGTGAAGAATGGAATGGGATGAAGCCTCTATTTATAGGCTAAGAGAAGAGTTTGGGACAGATTTAGATTTAACCTCTGGAGGGAGTTTTTGGAAGAAAATCCATCCAAGATCATGTGGCAGCTGTGCATATCAGTTCCTTGGCTCAATACAAGGAAAAAATCAAGTGGTATGAAGGACATGGAGGTGACTGAAGTGAGGCTAGAGTGTAGGGAGCTGCAGCTGCAAGTTTTCTTTCAAAAAGTTTCTCTTTCTTATGTTTTTTGATTAAAATAATGCCACTTGCTTGGCCAACTTGCAATGCCTACCAAATCCTTCTTTCTTCTACATTTTAAACCATCAACCTCTATAAATATCAGATCAAGACATGATACAATGGTTGAGAATGACTTAAGTGATTGGCAAGTGAATTTGTGAAAAAGTGGAAATGGTGCACTCAAGTGTTGAGACTCCAACTTGCTGGATTCATAACTCTCAACTCACAAGGGCTATGGAGGAGTTATAGTACTTTTATGAAAGCCCTCATGGAGCTCTACAACTTTCATTCTTTCATGATCTTCAGATTCCAAGTGGAACTAGGTCAAAAATCCCTTCAAAGTTGGTAGAAAACATGATTTGCAAGGCCAGAAAACTTAGAAATTTTTTAAGTGTTTTCCCCTCTTGTGATGAATTTCATCATAACTCCAAATATGTACATTTTTTGAACATGGACCCCTGTGACACTTTTGTAGGAATTGTCAAGACCTTTTCAGAAAACTTTGAACCACTCCGTTTGGACATGTGGTCAAGAAGTTAAGGCTTTGCCCCTTTCAAAATCCTAATTCTCGAATTTTTCAGTTACTCCTCGGTCCTTGATCCAATGGTCATGAAACTTCATAGATAGGTGTAATATGTCATTGGGAACATATTTTCTTCACACTTTGAAGTCCAATTCCTTATGGTCAAGGAGTTGACTTTTCAGTCAAACAAAACGATCGATCGATAACTATCAGATCGACTGTTGATGTTCTGAGTTCCCTGAGGCCTTAAAACTTATTGTGTAGAATTTTCTGGATCATATGAACCTTATGGACCATTATTCAAGCTTTGTAACACCTTTTAGGTCAAAAGCCAAAGTTGCAGTTGACTTTTTAATCAGGAAACCCTAATTAGGGTTCTTGCTCTACACTGTCTTAATTCTCTTGGTAGCCACCTCAAATTGGATTCATACTTGACCCAATGGAGTATCTTTGATGATGTACCTTTTCTTCCATGTAGTCCAAAGATAGGCAAATAATCTTATTTGGAATGGAAAACAAAGAATCGACCCAATCCTTACCTCGTGAACCCACATGCTCGATATGCAATGGAACGATGTATGATATAACGAATGTAAGGTATAAAAGGCTAAAGGTGAAAATGAGGGTGTGACAACAATCTATCGCGTAGTAATAAAGATATCGATCCCATAGGAACTCGTAATCAATCTAGTGTTATCGGGTGTTACTATGTTTAGCTAAGTTGGAATAATGGTTTTAGGGAATTAAATGTAAAAGTAAAGGCTAGTAAGGAAAATTTATAAGGTTTAAAATTCTAATAAGGGACATCGGTATGTAATGCTTCAGTCTTCGGGGATTCGACAGGTCACTAGTGCTTTTGATAGTTTTTTGCAAATGGTTTTCTGGAGAACAAATTCGTTTAAAGACTTTTGTCTCACGCTGGCTGTTGACTCTAGTCAAAATTCTAAGGCGGAATGTACGCTTTCGCAGTCCCATTCGGGGTTTAAATAACTTTTTGAAAACAAATAAGTTCTGATTTCTTTTAAAGCGCTTTCGCTGTGTTTAAAATAAATGTCTAGTTTTTACTATCCGGTTTGAACCTCACGCTTTCACGTGCCGGCTCGTACCTTATTAAGTTTCCCACTCTCATGGAAAAACCGTTGTAAATAATCTCTCACTCTCGTGACGAAGGTTTATTTAGAAAATTAGATTAAAAAATACGGCCAGAAAAGTGTTTGTAAAAAAGGGATAAAGGCATCGGGTATTATCGAATCCCGTCTTACTAATTTATTACATATCGATAAAAACGGTTTAGTTAGACATGGTACTTAAAGAAAACGTAAACAAACAATGACAGCAACATAATAAAGCATGCATTTTGACAGAAATTAAATAATAATTCAATTAATAAAAACTTGTAAATCGTACTAGTCTCGGATCCTGAGTAGTCCTCCACAAATGTCGGCAGGATTCTACTTTGGAGAGAAGTAAAAGGTACAGGAAGGAAATATGGCGGTACAAATGAAAGTAAAAGGAAAGGAAACGGTAAAATAATTGCAGGAGTTTAAATTCGACTTCAATGGAAATTTCGGAAGCACTTCGATACCCTCAATGCCGCTCCCCTTCTTTGGTCTAATCCTTCTCCTTTTATAGCTGAGGTCCCTTGAGGAAATGCCCGAGGAAAGGGAGTTGAGGGTGAGAGAACTCAGGTGATTTCTCCTACATTTGCTCTGCTGCGTGGGCACATTTAGAATCTGCATGTTATTATGTTATTTGATGCATGATGACCGTGATGGAGCTGTGACGACCGTGATGGTCGTGACGAGCGTGGTAGATCATTACGACCGTGATGGTCATGACGGGCGTCATGGGGCTGTGACGAGCGTCACACTCGCAAAATCTGTCTTCTCTGCTACTTTCTGGATTTTCTCCCCATTTTATGTCTTCTTCTTGTGAGTTTTGTATGTCTTGCTTGTTTTGAGTACGAGTGTCGTATACTTGCAAAAACACTTAATAAACACGCGAAATAATTCGGAATCGGGGTGAAACCGTACAGTTAACAGATGAAAAACATGGCAATTATAGTATACATTTTCGCGTTATCACCTATGCAGGTCCATACTGTGTTGTTTTTTTAAAATAGAAAATGCCAAGATTCTTTTATAAGTCTATTTAGTTGAAATGCAAGACCTCAGACCATAAAAATATCATTTTAAGCCTATTTAAACGACACATTTAAATAAATATGAAATTTTTTTATTTATGATTATATTTTATTTTGTACTTTGAATTGACATACAAAAATAAAATTTAGTTATCTTAAAGAACTTATAAAAATATGCTGAAAACACTTTATGAATAATGTCATAATTTATTTTCATAAGACTTTATAAGCAAATAATCTCACAAAACTTATGATACTAAGTAATTTCAGATAAGCCAATGCAAACATATTTTTAATATCATTGATCTTTTAGTTTTTTTTAGTATATATGAAAAATAATTGAATTGCTTATTTGCATATGTTTAAGTAAAATAAGCTTTTAAGAAGATATCATACCACTCAGACATTCAAAAAAGGCAGACACAAATATAAAAATAAACTACAAACTAGACTTAAGCGTTGATATTTTTAGCAGACTAGACTTAGGCATGACAAATCTACCTCGGCCCAATCTATTATAATCCCTAGTTATAATGTTTGATTGTCTAATTTTAGTGAGCTTTGGATGAGTCTAAAGTTACAATTAACTCACGTTCGAATGTGTTCATACTCGTCTAATTTACTATCATTCGACTAAAATTGTCTACTAACTTTAGTCGACACATTTATTATTATTATTATTATTATTATTATTATTATTATTATTATTATTATTATTATTATTATTATTATTATTATTATTATTTGGTTAAGTAGCTTAATGATTGCATTCCATATTAAAGATGAAAAAATGTAATGTCGCGATTTCAAACTCACACCATTGCATCCGGCTGGGGTTTTAGGGGTGATACTGTGTTGTTTTAACGAATTTAATTATTTTTTAGATGTAATCACACTATTATTAATTATCCTTATATTTTTTTTCTTAAAATTAAAATTATGAAAACTTTAATTGTAATGTAGTAGGATGTAACTAGGGATGCCAATGGACAGAGTTTGAGTAGGATTCTATAGTACTTGTCCCTATATTCGCAGTTGGAAAAAATCCCCTTACCTGAGTCCATATCCGCTTGGGTATCAAGATTGACACCCGTCCTCATACCTTATGGGTATATTGTTGTAAATTATTAAGAATTAATAATTTAGAATATGTTTCAAAATGACAAGAAAACATGCAAGTGGAGATTAATTTTGAATTCGAAGAGAAACAACACTTCGTGAAGTGTTGTTGCGGAATGAACATAGGTAATGCTTGAAAAAAGTGCAACTTTTGGTTAAAATGTGTTGTTTCATCAAGAGTCACAACCTTGTGAAACAACACATATATGGCCTATAAATATATCATTCCAGAATTCAGAGAACACGTCACAAACCAAATATTCTCTTGTACAAAATTGCAGACACTTTTCGCTACATAATCGAGTTTTCGTCGATCTTGCGCAAATTTGATATAAGACTGAATTATCCTGGGTATACCTGCGTTCCGATTCTAAGATATACAAGAGAGTGTTTGAAATACTTTTAAGAAAAGTGACATCATTCATGATTATAGACTCGATCCATTCGATTTATATTAATTTTCTAACAATCTTAAAAGTATTACAAATAATAGCAATCGAGGCTTCCATTTCAATCATAAAAGGATAAATTATTGTGCCATAAACATATTCTAATCACATTATCTCATCATCTTTAGGATTTCTGCACGGTAAATTTTTTTCTCAAATGTATGTTGCCTTGCTAAAGAGGTTGCTTGTTTTTGGTTCAACGTGTAACACGAATATAAAAAAAAAGGTTAGTCTCATACACGTGAGTGAAGCATAATTTAGAAATGGTCCAATCTAAATATAGTCCAAAGAAATGGCAGTGCAAGAAAAAAAAACATGCTAGTGACACTGGTATAGTCACCGCCTGATACAGAAGAACCATAATTAAAATTCTTATGAAATTTAAGGCTTTGATTGAAGCATTCAATTTGTTGCTTTGTATTTAAGTGACATATTATGGTGATTAATGTCCACTTTTTTAATTGGTGAATAATGTGTTTGTGTTTAATGAGACTTATTTTACGTATAAGGATCATCCAAGGATGGATCATGACTTATATGGACATCTAAATTTAGAGTCTAATGTAACTGTTGAATCCCGAAATGTGAAATTTTAAGAACTTCATCATGAATGATAAGGAATTCGAGATTCTCACAAAATAAAGAACCTCGTGAGGAAGGTTCTCCATGAATTGTTGAAACACAAACCAAAAGTTTTTTATAGATTCTTGAAACATATTCTGAACCTAGGATAAGGAAGAGAGCCTGGAAGGATAAGGATCTTGGACCGAACAAAATCAATTATCAACTTATTTCTTTTATCCAGTAGAAGGAAATAGTGAATATCTTGTTCGTAATATTCCTATTATTCTTCAAGTGGAAGATGATCCTAAGATTTACAAGGAAGAAGTAACTTCAAGGGACTTCTTTTATGTTAAACCATACTTGAGAACTAGTCGATCTACCTAAGACCTATTGGATGCAGGTGGTGTTTAGAAGGAAGTATCATAGTGATGATACACTAAATACATACAATGATAGATTAGTAGCCAATGGTTTAAAAAAAAGAAAAAAAATAATGTGTTGATTATTTCCTTCTAAACAAGGTTAGTAGCCAATGGTCTAAATAATGTGTTGATTAAATAATGTGCCTGATACAGAAGAACGATAATTAAAATTCTTATGAAATTTAAGGCTTTGATTGAAGCATTCAATTTGTTGCTTTGTATTTAAGTGACATATTATGGTGATTAATGTCCACTTTTTTAATTGGTGAATAATGTGTTTGTGTTTAATGAGACTTATTTTACGTATAAGGATCATCCAAGGATGGATCATGACTTATATGGACATCTAAATTTAGAGTCTAATGTAACTGTTGAATCCCGAAATGTGAAATTTTAAGAACTTCATCATGAATGATAAGGAATTCGAGATTCTCACAAATAAAGAACCTCGTGAGGAAGGTTCTCCATAAATTGTTGAAACGCAAACCAAAAGTTCTTTATGGATTCTTGAAACATATTCTGAACCTAGGATAAGGAAGAGAGTCTGGAAGGATAAGGATCTTGGACCGAACAAAATCAATTATCAACTTATTTCTTTTATCTAGTAGAAGGAAATAGTGAATATTTTGTTCGTAATATTCCTATTATTCTTCAAGTGGAAGATGATCCCAAGGTTTACAAGGAAGAAGTAACTTCAAGGGACTTCTTTTATGTTAAACCATACTTGAGAACTGGTCGATCTACCTAAGACCTATTGGATGCAGGTGGTGTTTAGAAGGAAGTATCATAGTGATGATACACTAAATACATACAATGATAGATTAGTAGCCAATGGTTTAAAAAAAAGAAAAAAATAATGTGTTGATTATTTCAACACATATGCACCACTAGCAAGGACGACCACAATTATAAATATTGTTTGCATTAGTTTCTTTACATAACCTTATAATTTATCAAATGGATGTCAAAACGAAATTCTTAAATGGAGATCTCAATGGGTAGATTTACATGAAGAAACCAAAAGATTTTGTGCTTCTTGGTAATGAACAAAATGTGTGGAAGTTTGTCAAATCTTTGTATAGATTAAAGCTAGCACCGAAACAATGACATAAAAAGTTTAACTTTGTCATTGCATGATTCACAAATTAAGGGGATATTTTTCAATTATTATCAAAACAAAAATTCAAAGAGTTTATCATCATCAAAAGTGGGAGATTGAGAAGAATATATCTTATATCTAGTTCAATTTTGATGAAGACAATGACTATCAAAGAAGAAAAGGTTCAAAAGTGTCATTCACACCAATGATGAAGTTAATTAAGAAGGTTGAACATAGAAATTCAAGTGAATATTTGAGAAAAATGGACATAAATAAGGTACACATTATAATTCATACTATATTACTTTAAATTGCTCAAAATTTCATTTCTCACTTCATCTAAAGACATTCTTGCATCATCATGCATGATTATCTAAAAAAATTATTCATCTAATTCTTGTTACAAACGTTTGTACACAAAATTGTGTGAGAATATTGTGATATTCATTTGTCTCCATGTTGATTATATGATTGATCATTAGCAACGAGATGAATGAAGTTTTAGAAAAAAATAGGTTTCTAACTTCCACATTCAAGATGAATGATCTAGGACTAGTTAACACACTTTTGGGGGTTAAAGTTAAAATAAATAGTGGGGGTTATAAACTTAGTCAAACACATTATAATGAGAAAGTGTTTGATAAGTTCAAACACTTACGCTTTAAGGATGTGACCACTTCATTTGATCCTAGTGTCAAACTTCAAGAGAATGATGGAAGAGTTATCTCTCAATTGGAATACACAAGTGCAATAGGGCGTCTTATGTACTTAATGCGATGTACTATACCCGACATATCATTTGTAGTTAGTAAAATGAGTAGATTTTAATAGTAATCCAAATGGTGAGCACTGGAATGCCATCATTAGGGTTTTCGACAATCTTATGAAAACAAAAAATATTGATCTCCATTATGGTAGATTTCCCCCAATTTTAGAAGGACATATCAATACGAGTTGGATATCGAGTGTTGAATATTATAAATTTGCGTTTGGGTGGATATTTACAGTAGCCAGGGTGCAATTTCTTGGAAGAGTAAGAAACAAATTTGGATCACTCTATCGATCATATAATCAGAGTTCGAGGCTTTTGCTTCTGCTAGTGAAGAAGTTGAATGGTTGAGGGACCTTCTGTTGAAAGTTCCATTGGGTAAAGACAATGTTTCAAAGGTGTTGATACATTGCGGTAGTCAAACAACTTTAACTAGAGCATACAAAAAATGTATAACAAAAAGTCTAGGAAAGTAGGACTTAGACATTTTTTCGTGAGAAAATTGATTAAAGATGTAACCATTCACATATATACAATCGAGCTATAATTTTCTTGATCCATTTACTAAGCCACTGACCAGAGACTTAGTAAAAACAACCTCGAGAGGCATGGGGTTGAAACTCCTTGAGTAAGAGTTCCGACAACGGCAATAACCCAATCTTATGTTAGTAGAACATTAACTTCAAGATTCATGGGTAACAACAAGTCATTGATTTGGATATTTATCAAATATTTTGTGATATTGTTGACCTTTAAAATAAGGGTTGAGTTTTTATTTAAACTCTTAATGAAGTTCAATACCGAGGACATGTGTCCTATGGAAAATGATACAATATGAACTTCACCTATGTGAATTTTGAGATGGTGTCGTCTCAAAGTGAGAGTTGAAGTTTCTCTCATAAAAAATTCACGAAAACAGAAAAAACACATGACTATAAATAGTGCTAGGCGAGAGATGTAGGCGAAGAACCACTAAAGAGTGTGGGTAAGATAATGCCGATTTAGTCACAAGGGATAACGGTTCAAAGATTGCTACCTAACGTTCCCATTACACTTTGCGTTATTTTTACTAATGTTAAGTTCAAATCAAAAGATACTTAACTGTATTAACCTTCTTTATTTCCCTTTTTCTGAAATTGGTCTTGTCATTATTAGAACAAGCGAGAGATTGTCGTAAATTATTAAGAATTAATTATCTAGAGTGTGTTCCAAAATGACAAGAAAACATGCAAGCGAAGATTAATTTTGAATTCGAAGAGAAGTAACACTTCGTGAAGTGATGCTGCAGAATGAACATAGGTAATGCTTGGAAACAATGCAACTTTTGGTTAAAAGGTGTTGTTTCATCAAGGATTGCAACCTTGTGAAACAACACACATATGACCTACAAATATATCATTCAGGAATTCAGAAAACACATCATAAACCAAATATCCTCTTGTATAAAATTTCAGACAGTACTCTTCGGAACATAATCAAGTTTTCGTCGGTCTTGCACAATTTAGATATAAGACTGAATTTTCCTGAGTATTTCAGCGTTCCAACTCTAAGACATACAACAAAGTGGTTGAAATACTTTTAAGAAAAGTGACATCATTCACGATTCTAGACTCGATCCATTCGATTTATATTAATTTTCTAACATATATAAGTGTCCGTACCCATACCCGTTACCCGCATTTTTAATAAAAAAAATATCAAATATAAAATATCATAATATTTTAAATTTTTTATAAACATTAAAAAGTTTTTTTTAAAAACTATTGTTGAATTATGAATGTAGTAATTTAAAATTGATTTTTTTATTTAAATTTTATAAATATTTATTTTTATATAATAATATTAATTAAAATATATAAATATATATTGTGGGATATGGGATGAGGTGAGTACTAAGGTGTCCATAGTCCTATCAATTTTTTTTTATTTAAGTGGGTAATTACCTGATCCCGTATCTATTTTTGAAAATTTTAATTCATTTATTGTGAGTATCCACTCGAAATGGGAGAAATTGTCATCCCGATATATACAGAGTAGATCAAGCAGGATAAAAACATACATATATAAATAATTATAATGATATGAAAAAAAAAATAATTATAATGATATGACAAAAAAAAAATTTATATTTGTGTTTCAGGTCCATTAAATATATTATTAATATATTTTTTATTCAAATTATATTTTTTGATTAGAAAATTTTCTTTCCCTTCCAATTATGGTCTTTACAGTTTTATCACTAGATAATACAATTTTCTTTCCCTTCCCTTTCCTTCAACCTAGCAGCAGCCGCTACAGTAATTCAAGCACGCCGCTGGTTGGTAACGTCATTTTTCATTACTTCTTCACTATTTCTTCACGTTTCTCTGTCCATTTTTTAAATTTAATTTTTTAAAATTCTTCGTTATAACGGATGCGTAACTCTGTGACGGCAACTACACGCGCCGTGTCGTTCTCGTGAAATGCATCTGGCATCACTGTAGCGTCCAGCGGCGGCTCCTCTCTTCACCGCCGCGATCGCGCCACTATTGGCCGCGATTTAGTACCTAGCTAGGTTTATTTCATAGAAAAATTGCATATGCAATTCTTACTGTTCCGAAGTTACTTTTCATATACTCCGTCTTACTTCTTCTTAGGGGATTTAGTACCTAGCTAGGTTTCAAATTATGACCTGTATGATAAACTTGCTGTTGTGCTTTGGCTTCTTATCTCTCTGAGTAATGTTGATTCTACTTTGTTAACGGCAGAGTTTGGCATATTTCTGTTTTCTGATTATTTTTGTTCAATTCTTTGATATCATATAGATCATTCTCTCAGCATCAATTATTCTTGGTTGATGCAAATCCCTCCATTTTGGAGGGAGCTGAAATTTACTTTTGGAGGGAGAGGGATTTTGATCCCTTTCCTTCCACTCCCCTCTTAATAATTAAACTAAATAACTAAAATTTCAAATAATCCCTCCAGCCAAACACATCCTTAGAGTTAGACGCCATCATCCCCAATTTTTGTAGACATTTTCTACAAACAGTATAATAGACCTTGGAGGATATGGATATGTATATTTTTCTTTTCTAGAATATCCTGGCTTCATAGGTTGTGAACTAGGTCGTCGATAATGGCGCGGAATAGGATCGCGGAAAGTTTTCCTGGGTCGCAACCGGGAGTGGGTTATGGGGCGCTATCTTGTTTGTTACTTGAAAAGTCAAAATTGGCTTCATAGGTTGTGATCTAGGTAGTCAATAGCGGCGCAGAATCGGGTTGCAAGCGCTCCTAGGGTTTTTGCGGGTTGCGGCTTGGACTGGATTATGGGCCACTATATTGTTTTTTACTTGAAAAGTCAAAATTTCCCCTTAAAATTGAATTCTAAAGGTATTGGGATTTTCGCTTACCTTTGAGTTGTAAACTGTTTTAACCTAGCCGTTCCCCTGCTGCGCCGTTCGTTTTGTTTAAGGCTTCAAGAAGCATGTAGTTCCCTCTGCTTCATCCTCCTTACCTTCATCTTCCTTCTGCTAGCATCTTTCTTTTTCTTCTTTCTTCACTCATTTCTTTTCCTTCTTTCTTCCCCGTCTGTTTATTTTTTGAATTCATTCCTTTTTTACTCTGTTTTGTCTCGATATTTGTTAATCCTATTCTCTTTATAATTCTTTTTTATTTTCTTCCATCTGTTTTTAGTCTCATGGGAACATCATCTACAACTTTTTTGCTCATGTAATGTTTTGATTGTTAATGTTGTTGAGTGTTTTGATTAAGACTTGTGAGTTTTTGGAGAAGCAAGATTCCATATTGTCTTGTCCTTGTGTGCCAATTGTTTGAGAGTACCTGTGTGTAAAAGACTCAGATTTATAGGTGGGGATTTATGAACCACAAAAGTGTATGATTCTATGTTGTTGACCCCAATGCGACTGCTATTGTGTTTGATAGCAGCTTTGCAGAGTGGACTTTGCGTTTACTGCAGCACACTCTGCAGGCTAGTTGCCTCCAGCAGTCACGACGTTTGCAATTGCAAATGGCTGTTGATTGCGGCCTTCTTGTATTGTTGAGGCCACAATTAGATAAGGCATTTAAAAACTCTAGATTTCCTCCCTAATTTATCTTTCAGCTTCTTTTTAGGGGTATTTAGGTAATTTTATATTTTAAGTGATCTACCTGTTCTCAGATACTCCTGCAAAGCATTTCCTTCATGTTCTTCACAAAGACTTCATGTTTCCTTTCCCTGGTTCCGTCATTAAGCCTTCTCCTGTGAAACCTCATAGATTTAAACTTGTAGATTTGGCAAAGGCTACGCATCAACTCTGCTTGCTCTCAAGTCTCAACTCAACAATAACTTCATAACCTAAGTCTGTTTTTAGTTTCGCCACGGATTCTATTTTGACTTTTAGAAATTGTTTTTGATGGGTTATCATTTTGATTACTTTTAGAATTATATTTATTTAGTATGGTTTTTAATAGCAGTGATAAATGACCAAAGTTAATTATATTTATTAAATATGATTGTCCTTTTAGTCCTGTTGGGATTTATGTTTAGTTTGTATACCCCATTATCCACTGTACCCCTATAGAGGTTTTGTCGTTCGGCACTTTGCGCCACTATCTGAGATTAACAACCATGATAAAATGGAGATCTAGGTATTTAATGTGTAGATAGAAACATATGTGATAGTTATGTGACTGTATAATTAGGAATACTTGTATTACTTTCCTTAATTGAGTAGATAGAAAATTATGTTGTATTGGTATCATCTGTTTCAGTGTTATCAAATATCTGCCATGGCGGATATACTTGGTAAATTTTGGGCTCACCGCAATGGTAAATATTGGCCGATATTGCGGTTGTTTCCGCTATAATCTGCTATAACTGCGCTGCAAAGCGGCCAGTATGGCGGTATTTTGGCTCAGGAGTAGTTAGGATTTATTTAATATAAGACATGATATGTTTAATCTGAAAAAGGGCGGGGGTGTGGGGGGTTCAAAATTGGGATGACAAACAAAACACCGTGGGAGGGAGACACAGAGCTTGGTTGAGAAAACAAAACACATTCAACATTTGGCATGGGGACTGATCTATTGCTATGCTCTTCAACAATCTTAAATGGGATTTTTGTCAAGCATAAGCACATATTTTTTCATGATATGTAACTATTTATATAAGAATAATGCTAGCAACGCACTCTCTGTCACACTTTATTTCACAGGTTAAAATTGATATTGGTCCCACCAAATTTGTATGAGACTCTGATGATTTGGTGGGACCCATATGAGTTTAACTAGTAAGAGAGAATGTGTTCCTTGCACTCCACTATAAATAATCATTACAACAATTTGTTCTCTGTAAATTGATGAAATGCCTTTTACCAAAAATAAATAATATTGAAATGCCAATGCCTTTGGTAGTGCGTGTAATTTTATCTTCAAAATGGTCATATGTGTATAGTTTTGTAACATGACATGTATATGCATTCATTTTTGTTTAAATCTCTAATTTCTCTTGCCAAAAGAAACTTGTATAAAATTCCATTTATTTCTGCAATGATCCGTAACTTGTAAATTTCAGCTATGACCGTAACTTTATACCTTTTTCAGTCAGAAGGGTTTTCATATTTAAAGTTTTCTCCATCTGAGTTGATTGATCTCTATTTATTAATGAGACCAAGTTTAAATCCCTATTGTACTGCCCTTCTTTTTCAGTACTCAAAATCCTGTGTGACACTTTTATGCTTGTTTGTTCATCTTTGTGTGCAAGAAGCAAAAGTATCATAATGCATTGTGTGGATTTTCAGGGATGCATTCAAAAGTATACAAGACTCGCAGCTCAACTGCTATAGACCGAGGAAAGTACATAGTTTGGACAAGTGAAATGGACAATTGCCTCACGGATGTGCTTATGGAGCAGGTGGAAAAGGGGAATAAAGTGGATAATATCTTAAAGCCTGCAGCATTTGCAGCTGCACTGAAAGCATTAAATGAAAAATTTGGTATGCATATGACAAAAGGGCACATAAAAAATCGGTTGAAGACATGGAGGAAACAGTTTGGGGTTTTGAAGGAGCTCCTTGCCCATAAGGGGTTTGTTTGGAATAAGACACAAAAGATAGTTGTTGCCAATGATTCAGTTTGGAATGACTACATCAAGGTAATATATTTACGTGTGGTACAGTATGCACCCCATTAATTTTGTTTTATGCTTGTTCTCTGATAAGTAATATTCTTATGTTACCTGCAGGAGCACCCTGATGCCAAGATTTTCCGAGCAAAGTCCATTGAAAACTATGACAAGTTATGTATTATTCTTGGAAATGAACAATCAATTGCAAGATTTTCCGACAATGTTACAGAAATTGATGTAAACTTCACAGTTGATGACGAGGAGCTAGATCCTGTCAACTTGTCTGAAACACAAACTGATGGAAACCTGACTAAGCACCTCAGGTGGACAGAGGAAATGGATCACTGGCTTGGAAAGATTCTCGTAGATCAAGTGAGGAAAGGGCTTAAAATAGATAATGTTTTCCAGACAGAAGCATATGACAAAGCTGTTTCCGCCATGAATGCAAAATTTGGGCATCATTTAACAAAATTTAACATTAAAAATCGCCTTAAAACATGGAAGAAACAATATGAAATAGCAAAGGAAATTCTGTGTCATGCTGGATTTAAATGGGACGAAACAAAGAAAATGATCATTGCAAATGATTCTACATGGATTGAATACATCCGGGTATGTTTTTACCTATCTTACCTTAAGAACGGTTACATGACAATGGTTTTTGAATTATATATCTTCCGACCAAACAAAAAGTCATTTGAATGGTTTATTCCCCTCTTATTTCTTTTGGAAGATGGAAAAACCTTCATGCAATAGTAAAATAATTTTTCTCTATATTCTTTTCAAAAGTCATCATCAATTGCCCTCGCAAACGAATTTAATTTGGAATGACAAAATATGTGTGACAAAGTATCTTTGACTATTTTGGTCATTTGTCTGTAATTTTCTTTCCTTTTCTTCATATTTTTTATTTTATGCAAAAGGGTTAAACCACATTAGTGTTTGCAGCTGGCACATAGTTGCTCTCTTGTATTTGTCTTAATAAAATCTCTGTTCCTATCATGTCAGACACATCCCGATGCAAGGACTTACCGTGCTAGGGTCCTGGAGAACTATGAGCAGTTCTGCACTATCTTTGGCCATTTTAACGAGCCTTTGAATCGTAATGACTCTGTGCCTTGTGATGAGCCTTTGGAGTTTGAAAGTGTCTGTCCAGTAAACTATGATAGCAATCTTAAAGATATAATGAAGCATATGAGGTGGACAAGTGATATGGACAGCTGTTTAAGTGAAATTCTCGTGCAGCAAATTAAACTTGGTAATAGAAGCAGATTTGACCACAAACTAAAACCTGCTGCATTGGAAGCTGCCGTGCTAGCTATTAATGAAAAGTTTAAGCTTTATATGTTGAAAGATCATATTAAAAACCGTCTTAAAACCTGGAAGAAACAGTATGATATCCTGAAAGAACTTCTGGGCCAGAGTGGTTTTGAATGGGATGAGAACCGAAAAATGGTCATTGCAGATGACTCCGTATGGAATGAATATATTAAGGTGCATATTATAATTACTTTAAATTTCTGTCTGGCATTTGTTGTAGCATAATGTTGTTATTTGGGTTTATATAAATACATTTTTCTGGAGCAGATAAATCCTGATGCTCGAATTCTCAAAGGACGGGTTATCAGAAACTATCAGGAACTGTGCATAATCATTGGTCACATTGACCCACCAGGCATGATCACTACTCGTGCTAACATGGGTATGACTACCGATGATAATGTTATGGAAGCTCAAGAGACAAATTACCATGGAACTGACAATACAACGGAAAAAGGAAAGAGTGTAACATGGACAGATGAAATGGATCTTTGCTTGACAGAGCTGCTAGTCAAGCACGTGATGTTGGGAAACAAGCTTGAGAAAAATTTCAAGACTTCAGCTTACATAGCTACTCTAGCAGTTTTAAATGAGAGATTTGACCTGAATTTAACTATAGAAAACATTAAAAGCCGGTTGAGAACATGGAAGAAGCAGTATGAACTTATGAAGGAGATGCTTTCTCGTGGGGGATTTGAGTGGGATGAAAGACGGAAGATGGTTGTTGCAACTGACTCAACATGGAATGAATACATTAAGGTAGTTATTCAGTCTTCCTTCATATTCATTTTAGTTTCAGAAGTAATTAGGGTTACATTTATTAGTTTCAGAAGCAGTACCATACGTTAGTGTATATATATATATGTGTGTGTGTGTGTTCCTATATCTTCCTGATTAGTTTTTGGCTTGTGTTTTCTCAGAAACATCGTGATGCTACGCATCTGCGAGGTAAACGGATAGAAAACTACAATAAATTAGGTTTGATTGTTGGCAATGAGGAAGCTAGTGGAAATTGGTCGGAAGACACTGAGATGTTTGATGTAAACATTGCTCCTAACTTTATAGAGGATGCTGGTGCTGATGTAGATCTTACCCCTAACTTTGAAGAGCACGAAGGTGTAAATCTCACTCCTCATTTTGAAGAGGATGCGGATGTAAATCTCACTCCTCATTTTGAAGAGGATGCGGATGTAAATCTCACTCCTCACTTTGAAGAGCATGCTGAAACTCCAACATTGATAGCTAATGAAGAGGAAATGAGCCATGATGATGCAAGTGACGAAGTGCAGGGTTCATCTGAGCAAACAGGGGTAAGGCCTTCATCATCACATTCAAAGCAACCATCAAAGCGGAGACGCACCGATGATGTCATACTACACATGATGAGTCTTATGGCTGCTGATATCGGACGGATAGCTGATGCATTGACTGAAAGTAACAGAACATTGTGCTTGGAGGAAGTGGTTGAAAAGGTGCAAAATATTTCTGACTTTGACGATGATCTCATCATTGAAGCTTGTGAATATTTATGTTTCGATGAGAAGAGAGGATTGATGTTTTTGAAATTAGATGAGAGATTGAGAAAAAAGTGGTTGTTGAAACGTTTGCGAGGTGGTTAATGTAGTTAAAAAGATCATTGTATTCTTTCATATTGACATTTGTTGCATTCCCCAATTCAGGCTGTTTATTCTATATAGAAACCAAAACTGTTTGGAAAGGGGAAACATTTGTGTAAAAACAAGCTGTTTCAGCACCTGATTCCTTGTATATTAGCAGCTTTTAAAGCGACAATAAAAGCATGTTTTGCACTTGCTTTAGAGAAGGAAAAAAACGTGTACCATTTCAAAATTTGAAGAGACTAAGATTAATCTCTAACAGAACCATGGGTGTATATTTGTTCGTTTTACTTGAAATTCGCACATAGATTTGTATTTCTTTAATGATAATGGAAGATGTTGAATAACTAGTTTGTTTGCTGTGTGCAGAATTTTATCACAAGAAAGTTATGCAAATAAAGAATAAAGACAAGGATAAAATAGTGTTCAAAGATTATATAATTATAGCCAAAATGCTCCTGTATCTTTTATCTTATTTATTTTTTAACAACTTAGTCATTTGTTTGTTTTTTGTTTATATCCATTTATCTTGCATTAATTCTTTTATTCTACCGTTCTTTCAAGAACTGTCGAGTGTCTTTATCTGCTAATATAAGAAAAATTGGCATACATTTAAGAAGCTTATGAAGAATTCTCTGTCATCAGCACTTTATCCGCTCTATTGTAGCATAAAAAAAACTAAGAAATATTAGCACTGACGGTGATATTTGGTTTTTGGCTGCATTAAGGGTAAACAGCATACCATTGCATTAAGGGTAAACAGCATGGTGATGTTTGGTTTATAGCTGCATGGATGAAAGTAGGACTTTTCTTTCACTTTATTCTCCACTTCTACACTTTCATATTTCTCACTATATATCATGTTTATCATTATTTTAAAGTTCCAATCATGAATTTAACAACTATCTATGAAAGCTAAGTCCAACTGACAATGCCTCAGCCGGTGAGGGATGGTCCAATTCCTACTCTTCTGTTTTCCTTGAATTAAAACTTTTAAGCCAAGTCCAACTATACTCGTCTGTGCAAATGTGTGCAAGCAAGAATATGAAAGCATAATATAGGATTTTATTCATTCCAAGGCGCATCACACTTTTTAAATTCAAACTGACAATGTATTATATTACAAGCTTAGTGGGGAATCAATCTTTTATGAATATTCAATAGTAAAAGACTAAAGAAACATAAGTGCTAAGCATCAAAGTTTCAACTCCAACAATAGGAATGTTATCAGTTTCAGCTTCTAAGACACCATTGCTTTAGTAAGCTTGCCTAAAACATTGCAAAATTGAAAAGCATAATATATGATTCGAACACTAAGATCCATCAATACTTGTGGATTTTTTTTTATCGAACTCTAGTGTCGACAATGATAACTTTATAGTTCGATAGGAATTGTATATGTTGTAGTCGAAGTCTGTTCAAACATGCTGGCAAAATATATTAACTTGTAATTTAAGTTAGTATGTCAAATTGGGCCTTACTTGTAAGCCCAATTGTTTAAGTTTGCTTGTTGCTTAAGTTAGCTTACTAGTCTATAAATAAATTATTTCTCTCAGGTTGTTGAGAGATGTCAATTGTTGGTATTCACTTGTAATCTTTGAACCCTTATTGAATAAGTGAATAATAAAACAGTTTTAACCAATTCTTATTCTTCTTCTTTCTTCTCTATCTTTTGTGAAACTTAATAGGGCTTCTTGTGTTTGTTCAAGAAACTCAATCATTTTCTCATATTTTGGTTTGTTCTTGATGATATCAATTCATAACAAACTGGTGTGGTGCACCCCAAATTTTGACCCCTTAGATCTTCATCACCATTTTAGGATCATATTCATTTGTTTATCTAACCTTAACCTATTTCAAGTTTGTCTTTGTTAAGTTACAGGTGAATCAGGGTTCCGTACAGTCGGAAATCGAGGTTTCAACGGTTTAATCAGTCAATGTATTGGATTGATTCTCCATGAAACAAGCCTCTACATCATCAAAGATACTCCATTAGGTCAAACATGAGTCCAATTTGAGGTTGTCACACAAAGATCAGGAACAATGTAGATTAAGATCCTCGATTAGGGTTTTTTAATCAGGAAAAGTCAACTGTGGTTTGACTTTTAATTTAAGAGGTGTTCCAATGATGTAATTATGGTCCATGAGGCTCATATGACTTATTCAAGTCCCCTCAAGAAGTTTCAAGGTCTCAGAAGATCCGGAACATCAACAGTTGATCCGGTAGTCATCGATCGATCGTTCGTTTGACCGAAAAAGTCAACTCTTTTACCAACATGGTTTTAACCCAAAATTGAAGCCAAATATGTTCCCAACATCATTTAATATCTAATCATGAAGTTTTGTGACCAATTGATCAAGAATTGAGAAGTAATCAAAAGTTGGGAAATTAAAGTTTTGAAAAGGGCAAAGCCATAACTCCTTAAACACACAAGGGTTTTTGACCTAGTTTCAAGAGGAATGAGTTCCTAACATAACCATAAATATATTATTACCTAATTGGGGCTTTCTAAAAAGTACAAGTGGGTTCCATAACTCTTCCTGGTTAGAGAGAACCAAGGTCCACAAGTTGGAAAAAACTCACATTGGAAAAACCAGGTCAGCATGAGTTTTTTGATTCCAAAACCTTTCCAAATTGATTCTAATTAAAGACTAAGCCTCATTTATGATGTTTATATTGATAATGAATATTTGTACATCAATTCCCATGAAAATGGCACAAAGATCAAAGGAAATCATTATTTAATGCAAGTTGCAAACGTGAATAGTGAAGAAAGAGAAAAAAGGTGGCTACCATTGTCAAATCATCAACTTTAATTCAACAAGTCACCTCCTATCCTATGAAGCATGATGAAAAAATCTATAGAACATGGAGAATATCTTAGTAGAGTGGCTTAAATACAAAGATGAAGATTGCATTGGAAAACTCAAAGATTTTCATGATGGAAGGTTAAAATTGGCAATTTGCTTCACTTTTGCTCATACCTTGATCCAAAGCCTTTGGCTATAAATAGAACTCACTTCCTACATCAAAAACACACAAGTTCCATGTTAGAAACCAACTAGAACTCCCTTCCATACACAATCACAGGTTCTTCCAAAATCTCATTAAGTTTCCAAAATCCCTCAAAATTTGCTTTTGAAAAACACCTTTCAAAACCATTTTCAAACTTCTTCCAACTCAAGAAACACTTCAAACACATAAAGTATGATGTATTGAAGCTATCCAAGTCACTTCCACACTTATGTAACAAGATCTTGGAAGAGCTCTCAAGATCTCTGGTTTTCTTATTGCTTAAGCTTGCTTCAAGAGGTAAACCTAAAACTCATAAATGTGAACTTTCCACTTGCATTCCACATGCTACCATGACTATTTTTAGGTTTTTTTTTACCATGATGTTCTTGAACCTTTTCAACTTGTAACTTGATTTTTCTTGTGAGATTGATCTTGTATTATTCATAAATTTTTGTTAACATGTTTAAATAATCAATTTTGTTTGATTCATTGTCTTACCATGTGCATTTTATTCCTTTTATCATTTAGATTTTCATGTTTTGTTCACAAACTTAAAAACCACATAACTTCTCCATTTTAAATCATTTTTAAGTGGTTATTTTTGCAAAATTCTTATATTGTAACATATTTCTATATAATGTTTAAAGAATTCTAAAAATCCTATTTTAGAAATACTTTGCATTATGAGCAAGTTATAACCCATTTTAGGGTTTTCACCCTCCTATCTCTCATTCTTCATTTCAAAACTTTAATTCCATTTGAGTTTAATTTGAAATTGACGTGAACTTGGATTGTTGTCTCCCTTGTGCATTTAAGTATTGAAATTTAACTTTGCTTGTGCGCATTTTAAACGGTTCACCTTTTAAACCATTGATTATCCCCTTGAGGTTTTTAACCTTTTGTATACATTATTGTGACTTTGTTTGTATGATATCATTTACCTTTAACCTTTATCCTAACCTTAGGATTTGAGTCTCCGTGCTCACTTTTAGCGTCCCTCCATAGATATCCTTTAACCTTTATCCTAACCTTAGGATTTGAGTCTCCGTGCTCACTTTTAGCGTCCTGCCGTGGACAACCTTTACCCCTTTATCCTAACCTTATGATTTGAGTCTCCGTGCTCACTTTTAGAGTCCCGCCGTGGACATCCTTTAACCTTTATCCTAACCTTAGGATTTGAGTCTCCATGCTCATTTTTAGCGTCCCGCCGTGGACAACCTTTATCCCTTTATCTTAACCTTAGGATTTGAGTCTCTGTGCTCACTTTTAGCGTCCCGCCGTGGACATCCTTTATCTATTATCCTAACCTTAGGATTTGAGTCCTCGTACTCATGTTTAGCGTCCCGCCGTGGATATTCTCTACCATAGCAATCTCAACGTAGATTTAGGAGTCGCCGCACTCCATGTAAGTACTTCCCTATGAATGTTTACATCCCCTTAGAACCTTGACCACAGTCAAGAGTTCCTCACCCCTAGTTAGGGGAACTACGAACGCTCTGATTTCTCAAAGTTCTTTTTTGAGAATACGTAGGCACAAGGCCCCGATCCTTGGCGAGCAACCTTTTCTTTTTTCCTTCGTTTCACAACCTTTTCTTTTTTCCCAACTAGCAACTAACTTCCTGTTTAACTTTGCCATAATTTTGGAGTCTCCGTGCTCTATTTAGTCATCCCGCCGTGGACATTTCCTGTGTTTACCTTTACAACTTAAGCTTGGAGTTTCCGTGCTCTATTTAGTCGTCCCGCCGTGGACATTCCCATCTTTGCCAACTTTACAACTTAGTTTAGAGTCTTCGCGCTCTATGTGGATGTCTCGCCGCAGACATTTACTTTCCCTTTGGAACCTTGACCACAGTCAAGAGTTTCTCACCCCTAGTTAGGGGAACTACGGTTGCTCTGATTCCATTCCCGTCAGGATACGTAGGCACGAGATGCGATGTCTTTGCGAGCAAACTTTACAAACTTTGTATATACTTTAGATCTTTACCCTTAACACTTTCCCTTTAGCAAGAAAACTTTAGCAAACACAAATATTAACAAGAGGTTCCTGTAGAGTACTACAGATGTTTAGGATGTGAAATACCTACCTTATGCATAACCAACCCCCGAACCTTTAGATCTCTCTTTGCTTAGCTTTAGGCCTTGCCTTTTACTTCGCATTTTTATAGGTCTTTCTTTCTTTAAACCTTTCCTTTTGGATAAATTAAAGTCCGGTTGTGAATTTAAGAATTAAAGATTCAAGTTAATCAATAGCTTGGTATCATGATTCTCACTGCAACAGAAATGGCGACTTCACTGGGGATCCCCCCTAAGAGGGTTAAGCCCACCTTGTTTATATTTGTGTTTAGTATATGTTTACTTGCTTGTCTATCTATACATATATCAGTCTGTGCTTGGGTTTTTCTATATGTATGGTTGTTACCTTGAGTGGTGAGGAAGTCCTATACCCGGACTTGAGTGCACTTATGATAGGATGGTGGTATATTCAAGAAGGCTTATAGGGAGTTGATTCCCGACCAAACTAACTTGAGAAACCACCGCTCAGTGGAGGCCCTCTTGAGAGTTAGTTTTGTTGAACGAGTATTCGTGAAAACATTACTACTTTCGACTTAGGAGTCTGTGACACTGAGGACTTTTAGTTACCTTTTATCCCCACTTGGCCTTTTAGGACGTAGTGTGATGACTATGAGGGAGTATTCCCGAAGTAGTTGATACGTGATACTACACTCAGACGAGACTCTCTTGAGAATATTATTGATTTCCAAGTATTTGGTGTGTCGATAATATCTGAAAGATGGGTCGATGACTTTGGGAACTTTGTTAGAACCCGTTGTGCAGGTGCTTTACCCTTAGTACATAGCCTATGGTTGGTTCTTCACTCAAACTCCATGCTGTGATCTCGAACCTTTGATCCTGTTATGTGTGTTTTGCATCCTGTCTTGCATCGCATTGCATTACATTTGCATCTTTCCATGGTTTGTTGCATACCTCTGTTTGTCCAGTCGCTCATCTCCAGCTGTCTTCATCGTCCAGTGTGCCTTTGAGTCGTCAAACTGATTCTCCGACACTGATATCAAACTAGAGCTAACTATAGACGAAGAATGTCAGAGCAGGAAGTACACAACGCAGAAATCCGAATGGAGATCGATGAGTTGAAATCAGGCATGACTAAGCTCACCGAGATGCTTCAAGTACTGATCGCCAGAGGAGAGCCGTCTCAGAGGACCGTCATTCAGGAAGTTTCTAGTGTTGATCATCCTCCTGTTCAAATGTCACAATCTACTTGGCCAGAGTTTGGTTTACCTCCTAACTACTCTCCACCCCTTGTATCTACTGCTATGATCGGTCAGACTGTCAGACCAATTTTTCAAGCTCCCGTCTTTACAGAGTCCAGACCTGTGGTCCATACTGTTTCCCAGAATGGCCGATCTCCCTTTGAGACTCCTTTCTTTGACTACAATGATGTCGGTGCTAAAGGAGAAGACCATGAAGATTTTGTCGAGCCTGAGATTGTCTGTGAACAGTTTTAGAACATAGATAAGAGACTCAAGGCCGTTGAGGGTACTGATTTCTTTAATGTCGATGCTGACAATATGTGCTTAGTTTCTGGTCTTGTTATGCCTGCAAAATTCAAGATTCCTGAGTTTGTGAAATATAAGGGGCACTCATGTCCAAGAGCCCATTTGGTTATGTACTTCCGAAGGATGGCAGCTTACACCAACAATCAGAAGTTGCTCATCCATTGCTTTCAAGACAGCTTGAGTGGTGTTTCTCTCAAATGGTATATGAACTTAGAGCATAACAACATTAACTGCTTCCAAGATCTCACCAACGCTTTTATGAGACAATACAAATACAATCTGGACATGGCTCCTGATCACCGTCAACTTCAAAATATGTCTCAGAATGAGAAAGAGTCATTCAAAGAGTATGCCCAGCGATGGAGAGAGTTGGCTTCCCAGGTTAAACCCCCTCTAGCAGAGAAGGAGCTAACTGGAATGTTCATGGATACTTTGTCCCCTCTTTATTGGGAAAAGATGATAGGAAGTGTATCTTCAAGCTTTAAAGATCTGGTGACCATTGGCCAAAGGTTAGAAGAAGGACTGAAAAATGGTAAGGTATCCAAAGCCGTTGAACCTTCTAATGGTGCGAAGAAATCCTTTGGGACTTTCCATAAGAAGAAAGAAGAGCAAACCAACGCTGTCATGGTTGAAGTGAGAAATCATCGTCCTCAACCAAGGTATAATCACTCTGTTATTACTGCTGTCACTTCTACTACTACTACTACTACTGCTGCTCCACGACCAGCTCGGATTCCTCAACGTCTAACTATTGGACAAAACCAGTATCGGAATAGGAATCAATTTGATCCTATTCACATGACATATACAGAACTTTATCCTGATCTGGTTCAACAAGGGTTGATTACTATGAAGGCTTTGCAACCTCCTCCTAATCCTCCTCCAGCTGGATTTATGGTTGACCTCCATTGTGTTTTTCATGAGGGTGCCCCAGGCCACGACTTGGAACATTGTTATGCACTGAAAGCCAGAGTACGGGAGTTGATTCGAACTGGAATCCTTGATTTTAAGGATAATCATCCGAATGTCCAGAACAATACCTTGCCAGTGTATCAAAAATAAAGCTTCAGTCCGACTTCAGCAGACTATCTTTTTGAACGCCAGTGTTTTAGACAGGACGACTCATCTTTGTATTGATTTAGTCACTAGGCCTTTTGTTTTTCATTGATTGCACTTTCCTTCATTATGTTTAAGCTGTTTGCTTTTAATTAGTGTTTATACTTTCATACCAATGAAATAAGCATTACAACTTTTGATTCAATTCATTTTTTTGTTTGCACCTTTATACTTTATCTTTCAAATATTTACTCTTTGTTCCAAATTTTTGATTATGCAAATATTTGAGGGAGGATGATGAAAACATTATACCCATAACTGTTGTCGGTATGCTTTCAATGAAACTTTGTTGACGATGTAAGGCATTGTTTCAACTCCCAAACACTGGAGAAATAAGGAAGATAATCCCTCGTTAACCCCTTCGAGCCTAGAAGTTGGATTTTCTTTCTTTACAAAAACCCGCAGTTTTAACCTTGGGGTGGGTAGTTCTCAGTTAATTCGGTTGTGCGTTCATGTGAGACACCTTTCATATAAAGGTTGCAACCACAATTTATTTTCCTTCGCACACAACAAACAAGTGTCGAAGATGTTTTCCAAGCCAAGAAAACCGATGATGGTTCACCGTGATCATTAAGCTAGGCAATCATTTTCTTTAAAAAAAAATCAAAAGAAAAAAGCCCGCTAAGTCAAAACCTGTGAAAGAGACTTAGGCAAAACTGGGGCATCATGCTGACTGTAAATTTCAAAAGAAACAGTTCAGGCAAAAGTTAGGGATAATAAAAGAGAAGATCTTTAAATCCTTTAATTTCAAAACAACCAAATGTTGTAAAGAAGCAGTGACTGCCTTTTCAAAAAGTCTGTTGACTTCTGAACCATCATCATTACTATCATTAGTGCAATTCCTAACCTATGGGAACCTGAGCGCATAGTCTGAGTTAATTGAGCATAGGAATGGAGATTATCACGTAGATTGGGTGGGTACGAATAAAATTTGAGCCTTTATCCTTTGTTTCTTAAACTGTGAACCAGACCACGTTACAACCCTCAAAAGACCTAATTGAAGTAAGGTTATTTTGAAAGCATACTACAGCAAGGTTGCGTAAACTGACTCCAAAAGATTTTTGCAAATCAATTATTTTTGGCAGTACACATTTGCTTTAAACTTTGAGTGTCTTGAACCGCCGTGTTCCGACCAATGACTCATTTATTTTGCATCTTTCAAAAATGGTTTTGATTTCAAAAGTTGCATGAACTTTACATTACCATGTCGGTATGAATACTTTTGTTTGCAAGCTGGCTTTCCTCTCGAGGAATTTTCAAACATTGAGAAACTTGGTCGGTGATCCTATCGGGGGCAAGTTCCTTCCAGATCTTGTTGAAGAATCAGTTCAATCTTTGTTCAGAGCAAGGTCCTCTTAGATTTTAGTTTATCTAGAAGATATTTCAAGACTCAGACTGGGGTAAGCTCTCCAATCACCCCTAATATATTATCGGATTTCTTTTCGAATTTAGGTACGGGTTAAAGTCATTAAAATATTCCAACCAAATTTAAGACATAATTAAAATTAATCACAATTCATCCTGGCCCATCTCTTACTCACTTGACATAAATGTTTTAAAAAACTAAAATTAATATATTTATTAGGAACTAGACATTATATGCTTTATCTAATCATCTTATTTTAAATTTAAAATATGAGAATATAAATGAGATGTAAAACCGAATAGATTCTGTAACGAGAAATCTGAATTCTGAAACTCAAACACTATGCTACATCGACAGAAGGAAACAATCATCAAACTCTACATTGTTCCATGCTATTCCATTCCCATCTTCTCCATAAACTCAAACACAAATTCACCAATAACACTCTCTTTTCTTTTTCATTTTCTTCATCTTCAAACATTCAACAAACTCACCCAAATCTTCTTCAACTCTGCACTCATTCCCACACCCTTTCACACACAAAGCAACTCCATGCCTTTGCCATCCTCCACTCTTTCCTCCCTCACAGTGTCTCCATCTCCGCTTCTCTCATTCTACAATACGCTACCTTTGGACACCCAAAAAGTTCCCTTTTTCTCTTCCAAAAAGCTGTTTCATTTTCCCGCTCTGCTTTCTTGTGGAACACCCTCATCCGTGCTTATTCCATTGCTGGTGTTTTTGATGGGTTTAGTATTTATAACACCATGGTTCGTTCTGGTGTTAAGCCTGATGATCATACCTACCCTTTTGTTTTAAAGGGTTGTTCTGATTATTTGGAGATTGATAAGGGTAGGGAGGTTCATGGGGTTGTGTTTAAGTTTGGTTTTGATAAGGATGTTTTTGTTGGAAATACCCTTTTGATGTTGTATGGTAATTATGGTTTTCTTGTTGATGCGATGAAGGTGTTCGATGAAATGTTTGAAAGGGATAAGGTTTCTTGGAATACTGTTATTGGTTTATGTTCTGTTCAGGGTTTTTATGAGGAGTCACTTGGTTTTTTTAAAGAGATGGTTGGTTCTGCTCCGGTTATTAGACCGGATTTGGTTACTGTTGTTAGTGTGTTGCCGGTGTGCGCGGACAGTGAGAATGTGGTTATGGCGAGAATTGTGCACGGGTATGCTTTGAAGGTTGGTTTGTTTAGTCATGTTAAAGTTGGAAATGCATTTGTTGATGTTTATGGGAAATGTGGGAGTGAGGAGGCTTCTAAGAAAGTTTTTGATGGGATGGATGAGAGAAATGAGGTTTCGTGGAATGCTATTATTACTAGTTTTTCTTTTAGGGGATGCTATATGGATGCTTTGGATGCGTTTAGGTTGATGATTGATGCAGGAATGAGACCAAACCCTGTCACCATTTCTAGTATGCTACCTGTATTAGGAGAATTAGGACTTTTTAAGATGGGAATGGAAGTCCATGGGTTTAGTTTAAGGATGAGTATTGAGTCTGATATTTTTATTGGCAACTCTTTGATAGATATGTATGCGAAATCGGGATTGTCGCGCACAGCGTCTACTATATTTAACACAATGGAAGAGAGAAATATTGTGTCATGGAATGCTATGGTTGCAAGTTTTGCTCAGAATAGACACCATTTTGCAGCTGTAGAATTAGTGAGGCAAATGCAAGCTCATGGAGAAAACCCCAACAACGTGACCTTCACAAATGTTCTTCCAGCATGTGCAAGATTAGGTTTCCTGAATGTTGGAAAAGAAATTCACGCCAGGATAATTCGAATTGGATGCGCCTTTGATTTGTTTGTCTCCAATGCTCTGACAGACATGTATTCGAAATGCGGACGTTTAAGTCTTGCTCGAAATGTTTTCAATAATTCTATCAAGGATAAAATTTCTTACAATATACTAATTTTAGGCTATTCTCAAACAACTAACAGCTCAGAGTCTCTAAATTTGTTTTCAGAAATGAGACTCTCTGGCATGATGCCCGATATTGTTTCGTTCATCGGTATCATATCAGCTTGTGCAAATCTTGCTTTAATAAAGCAAGGTAAGGGGATTCATGGGCATCTGGTAAGAAAGCTTTTCCATACTCATCTTTTTGCAGCAAATTCCCTTTTGGATTTGTATACCAAGTGCGGCCGAATCGATCTTGCAACTAAAATCTTTGACCGTATTCAACACAAGGATGTCGCCTCATGGAATACTATGATTTTGGGATATGGTATGCTTGGTGAACTGGACACTGCAATCAACCTTTTTGAAGCAATGAAGGACAATGGTGTGGAATACGATTCAGTTTCCTTTATTGCTGTTTTATCAGCATGTAGTCATGGAGGTCTAATTGAGAAAGGGAATAAATACTTTAAGAAAATGAAGGATCATAATATTGAGCCAACACATATGCACTATGCTTGTATGGTCGATAGTCTTGGAAGAGCGGGACAAATTGAAGAAGCTGCAAACCTTATTAGAAACATATCTTTTGAACCTGATGCTAACATATGGGGTGCATTGCTTGGAGCTTGCAGGACTTATGGAAATGTTGAATTGGGGCATTGGGCTGCTGAGCATTTGTTTAAGTTGAGGCCTGACCATTGTGGTTACTATATTTTGCTTTCAAATATGTATGCTGAAGCTGGAAGATGGGATGAGGCAAATAAGGTAAGGGAATTGATGAAGTCAAGGGGAGCTAAGAAAAATCCTGGTTGTAGTTGGGTTCAAGTTGGAGACCAGGTGCATGCTTTTGTAGTTGGTGAGAAAATAGAGAGCTTAGATACTGAATTTTGGATATCAGAAAGTGGTTGAATTTTTGTTGTAGGAGGAGCCTGTGAGTGTAGTCCTATCCATCAAGTAAATATTGAGCTTGTTGAATTAAAGACTTTTCTGGTTGCGTAAGCAAAATTGGTTTTCATCTTTCTTCTTTGAAAGTTTAACTACATTCCTTGGGATATATGTATTATATCATATTTATCAATCTAACAAAATTCCTAAGATTTGAGGTAATGGAAATTTTCTTCGTTTTGTTAAGGGTGTATTTGTTTCAAAGATTAAAATTACATTTTTAGGAATGTGACATTGAAAATGTAACAATTTTCATATTTATTTCAAATTTTTAAAAATTGTTTTTGAATACTTTGTTTTAAGAATTTTGTTTGTATATAATTCTTGTCATACTTATTCTGATACATAAAAGGTCAGAATCCCAGGTTTTCATAAAACTAAACTAATCTTCCTATAACTTTCCACTACTACTCAAGTATTATTATTTTTAATTTTTTAAATAATTTTTAAACTAAATAAATATATAATTATTTTTAAAAAATTATATTTTTATCCAAACGCATAAGTGAAATATTATTCCTAGAAATAATAATCTAAGAAATGATCTCAAGAAATATTGTTTTATAACTTGAAACAAAAATACCCTAAAGATTGAGGCTTTAATTACAATATTGTAATAAGAATATGTTCCTGATAATATATGTTCCTGATATATTATGGATTGATAAAAATTGAACTTGGCGATACAAATACTTTGACATTAAATTATATTTTGTTAAAGTTTTATTATTATTATTATTATTATTACTTTTTTTTTTAAATTTTATCAAAATATTTGAATCTTTGTATTTGATATTTCAATTGAATACGTTTATTTGAGTTTTTTCAATTATTATTTTATTTTTACAAATTTTATTATTAGTTTATTATGAGTTTTGTTTTTAATAATTTTTTTAAGTTTATTTGAACTTCAAAAATGAGTGTATAATTTGTGTATAAATTTATACTATAAGAGAGAAAGCGAGTGAATAAGTTAATTTAAGTCAACTTAATAGTTACATGTATTTAATTACCATCGTTTTAATAAAATAAAATTGTGATTAAAGACCATTTAATATTTCTTATTCAATGCCCAAGCACTGGTTTGCAACACCCTAAATTTATCTATAAATAAGAAAGAGAGTGAATAAATTAATTTAAGTCAACTTAATAGTTACAGATATTTAATTACCATTTTTTTAATAAAATAAAACTGTAATTAAAGACCATTTAGTATTTCTTATCCAGCGTTCTTATATATATCAACACCCTATATAAACTATGATAACATTATATATATATATATATATATATATATATATATATATATATATATATATATATATATATATATATATATATATATATATATATATATATATATATATATATATATATATATATATATATATATATATATATATATATATATATATATATATAAATTAAAGTTTAGGATAATGACTATGTTTGGTAAAACTAATTGATAACTGATAACTAATGACTAATAGCTTATAATTTATAGTTGATGACCGATAGTTTATAATCGATGATTTATAATTGATAAATTAATTTGAGTGTTTGATAAATTAGCAGTTATACTAACTGATAAATACAAAAAAATTTAAAAGGACATTCTTAATTAATAAAATTAGTGATCTTATTTATTAAATTATTTTTTATTCAATAAAAATAAATATATTAACAATTAAATACAAAATATTTTAAATATAAATATAAAATTCAATTAAACAGAAAAATATATTAAATACTTATTTGTAATGAAATTAAATATATAAAATAATAATATTATAATATGATCTTATATTTCAATAAAATGCATACTTTTTTTTCTCTCTCAAAATCTATTAATAAACAAATATATTCAATCATTTATTATCATATTTATAAAAATAATATAACAATAATAAAAACTCAAGAAATAAATAATTAAAATAATAATTTAAAAATAACAAAAAATAATTTAGTGTTATGAATTAAAATATTTCATTAATAATAAAATGGAAGATAGATTGAATTTGTTCCGTAGAAATAATAACTTACTTTTTTTATTCTCTTGATTAAAATATAATTATTTTAATTTAAATTATAATAATTAAAGAGTAAAAATGAGTTATTAATAAAATAGTTTGGGTACAATGAAAAAAAAGTCATAAATTAAAAGTTATAAATTCAAAAATTACTTTAAATAACTTTTGAAAAAAAAACTAAAAATTAATATAAAATCTACTAACTATAAACTAAATAACAGTTACCAATGAAACTAAAAAGTTAAAAATTATAAATTAAAAGTTCTTTTTTGTAAATATAGTTTATAGTTTTAGGCGGCGGCCATATATGGAAGAGACAGTAGAATATAAAACGGAATCTCATCCATTATCCAAGTTAAAAAGAAAAATAAAGTCAATTAATTAAATTAAATATAGTTATAAGTCAACAAAAGTAGGAATCAGCTGACAAAGTCCGAGTTGATTCTTTGCCTCTATCTGATTCTAATGGAATGTAACACACTCTTCACTATTCTAAACCCTCTCTCATTTTCCCACTTCCTCATAGTTAGGTAACTGTTTTTTTATTCCATCTTCTATTTTCGTTACTACAGTTATTGAACACTTTCCTTTTCTGTCTCATGTTTTTGTTGCTTTTGGTTTATGGATTTCAGTTATTTGATATCCGTGTTTGTGTTAATGCTTTATAGAATTTTGGTATTTCTAGTAATAGCTTATCATTTTTTGTGCTTTTGCTTTCTTGAAGATGGACTAATTCATGTTGTTTTCAGGATTTTTATGAGTTTTCCTCCTTGATTAGTTCAATTTCCGAGAGCATCTTAAGCAGGGAGTTGAAAATGTATTTAGTGGAGAGCAAGGGAGGTGCCATAGGGTGCATGCTGTTGGCTCTTTTCTTTTTGGGGACATGGCCTGCTGTTCTGACTCTGTTAGAACGACGAGGCCGTCTTCCTCAGCATACATACCTTGATTACTCTATCACCAATTTCTTGGCTGCTGTTATCATTGCTTTTACTTTTGGTGAGATAGGAAAAGGGACACATGATGAACCCAATTTCTTAACTCAACTTGCCCAGGTTAGGGAAAGTTGGTGTGTTTTGTCGCCTGTCGGTATTCTGGCCATTCAATTCCAACTATAGTAACATGTGCTGAGTTTCATTGTTACTATCATCTTTGAAGCTATACATCTAAATGCATGCTTAGCTTGAAGTTATTTGTGCAGGATAATTGGCAGTCAGTAATGTTTGCAATGGCAGGTGGTGTGGTCCTTAGCATAGGAAATCTGTCCACACAATATGCATTTGCTCTAGTTGGTCTGTCTGTTACCGAAGTGATTACATCAAGCATAACTGTTGTTATAGGTATATCATTGACCTAACATAATCAGTCCAAAATTATTAAACTACTAAAATAAGCTAAGCAACAGCTTATTTTAATAAGCTCTAGACAAACGGCAATATAGTAATATATAGAATGAATACCCTTCAACTTTATACAGTACTGAACTCTGCTGTATTAACTCTGTTCCATTTGTTGCAGGAACAACGTTAAATTACTTTTTGGATGACAAAATCAATAAAGCCGAGATTCTTTTCCCAGGAGTTGGTTGCTTTTTGGTTGCAGTTTGTCTAGGATCTGCTGTTCATTCATCAAATACCGCTGATAATTCGGCTAAGCTCAAGGATTCTTTGAGAGAAGGAAACATAGGTAAAAACCTTCAACAAGGTTCAACTTATAGGATTACATGATTTGACAACATGCTAATTTTTCCTACCTTATCAATGTGTATAATAATAGTTAAGTCAAAGGATATTGAAAGTGGAAGCAATTCTGCAGAAAAGTTGAAGGCAGGAAGTGCAGATTTTCTTATAGATCTTGAGAAAAGAAGAGCTATTAAGGCATGTGAATATAATCTATTATTGGATGATACTTCAAAACATCATTTTACCTTAGTCACATATCTTACTCTCAAAGTTCTGCAACAGGTTTTTGGGAAAAACACTTTAATTGGATTGAGTATAACTTTCTTTGCTGGAATGTGCTTTTCTTTGTTTTCGCCAGCATTCAACTTAGCAACAAATGACCAATGGCACAGTTTAAAAAAAGGGGTTCCGCATTTGAATGTCTACACCGCCTTTTTCTATTTTTCAGTATCTTGTTTTGTTATTGGAATAATTCTAAACATCATTTTTCTGTACCACCCCGTTTTAAACTTACCCAAGTCGTCGTTAAAAGCCTATTTTGGAGACTGGAATGGTAGAGGATGGGCCTTGTTGGCTGGTTTCCTTTGTGGATTTGGGAATGGACTTCAGTTTATGGGAGGTCAAGCTGCAGGATATGCAGCAGCAGATGCTGTCCAAGTGAGTTTTGTTACATGTATATGTTATTTGTGTTTACATTTCACTTGTTGATTTGAATGTGTTGATGAAACAGGCACTTCCACTAGTAAGTACATTTTGGGGGATTGTTTTGTTTGGAGAGTATAGAAGATCATCGCGAAGAACATATGTACTGCTTGGGAGTATGCTGTTTATGTTTATTGCCGCGGTTGGTGTGCTCATGGCATCATCAGGACATAGGAAACATTGATAAAACTTTTATAGTTCTGGAACAATATATAAATTATTAGTTTGAGTTCACACATGTTATGTTATTATGTAGTAATAATAAGAAAAAGTTTATAATTTTTGAGTCAGTGTTTTGAATTAAATTCTGTTTAATAGTTTTTCTGGTACATTAAATTGTGTATAAATGAAAATCTGTTTAATACTTAGGTTCATTATGATTGTTTATTGTATTATTGCATACATTTAAAATTCTAGCCATAATAACATTGTTGTAATGGAAATTCCAAATGTATCCAAAAGTCTTGGAAAAGCTTCCCTTTGGCTGAGTGGAGCATAATCTCTCATCGTGTCAAAAGGACTTAGACAAAAATGACAAAAATGCTTTCAATAGGAAAACAAAAAATGTGCTACTGCTTCTGCTATGCAGAGTGTACACGTAAGATGCACGTCGATAGATCTGGCACAACTGAGTCATAACTTTAACTTCAAGTGTTTGAGGTGAAGAAGGCTGAGGTTGAAGTATCTGAGGAGCAGGAAGGTCAAGAGTGATAAATTCTTTTGTCATCTCATATCAACAATAACTAAGAACATAACAACAACAACTTTCATTTTTGAAAACTCAAAAAATTCTTGCAATCGAAATTTCTTTCGTCTTTAACTTATAGTTTGGATTCAAATCCTGATTATGAAGATTTGTAATTGTTGATGGAGACGTGTCTTGAAGCTAATATTTCTTGAAGAATTTATAAAGATTTTTAGAAGACTTGCAAGATTGTGGTTGTTGTGATTGGTGATAATAAATTTCAGAGAAAAGAAGGAGGTTCTTTTTTTTCCAGATTGACCTTAGTAGTACTGCCTGTATAGTTCATTGCTCAAGAAATCGGTGGAATCAAGGGCAATTTCTACGTCCGAAGACTTGGAAGGCGTGGAGGAGATTCGTAAAGCTGTAAGATTCAAGAAGCGAGAATCGAGTAAAGATTTTGTAGAGAGTTCAACATCAAGGTTGTATACAAGTCAAGATTCAGATAAAAGAATTATTTTTCTCAACATTATTGTGGATTCTATGATTATATAAACTCGTGTAATATTTATCACAACATATTAGAAGATTAATTATCAATAGGAAACCATTGGAGAATGGAGTAGGCTCCTACGAGGAGGATATAGTCGATCCACTATACATCCCGGTGTTCTCTCTCATTTTAATTTTCGTAGGTTATTGCATGTTTAGGTAATCGTTTTTTAGTATAGTTTATTGTTAATTCCTATTGTTAGCGATTAATTACATAAATTTAGGTTTTGTTAGAATTATAACTTATTTGTGTTTTAGTGCTGATTAAATTTTGCAAACAATGTTGTTAAAATTTTGTAGCAATTGAATTTTTTAAAGAACACATATCGTGTAATTTGTAAAGTATCAATTCATTGTATTTTGTAACTCCTTGGATATAATCTCTAATCTATATGAGATACTTGTTGAATGTGTATTTGTATTCGTGATTAACTTTCAATTCAAGCATAAAGTCTTTATTTTTCGCTGTAATACTTCTGCATCGAAAAACTCTAATATTTCATTTTCAAAATCTTTCAATCTACTCCACATAACCCAAGGATAAAGATCATCTCACAGGAAAGGCAAGATACATTTTTTTGATCGTCATTTTTTATTACACTCATCTTAAATCTTGAACTGATTCGGATGTTGGAGTGTTAACCTTTTAGGTCCACTACTGCACCACCCTACCGCACCACCGTATCAGAGATCAGTATCGCCGATTCAGGATTCCTCACCACATACTTCAACTACTTTTTGTTCTATGACGAAACATTAACCATTTTTCTACGTTGTTAATTTATGTGGATGACATTATTGAAATAAACACAGTCAAGACACTCTTCATAACAACTTCCGTATCAAGGATTTAGGTCAATTTCGGTAGTTTCTTGGCCTTGAAGTAGCTAGATCACCATCAGGTATAAATTTTAATCAACGTAATTACACATTTGAATTACTAAGCAGCACATGTATGTTTGCCTATAAACCTTCTTCCACACCTTATAACACTTCACTTAAATTATATTGCCCTGATTTTGCCCCCTTCAATGACTCCACACAATATCTTTTGTTGTCCAACAACTAAGTAAATTTGTTTCCCAACCCACGACACTCACTACAAGGAACAAATTATAATTCTGCAGTATTTTAAAACCAACACTGCTCAAGGACTGTTTTACCCTTTTGACTATGATTTAATCCTTTTTGGTTTTGTCGATAGTGATTGGGCAACCTGCCCAACCACAAGAAGGTCCGTAATCAAATATGCAATTTTTCTTAGAAAGTCGCTTATCTTATATAAATTAAAAAAGCAAACTACCGTCTTCCGCTCCAGCTCTGAAGCTGAATACATAAAACACTTGCCTCCCTCACATGTGAAGTCTAATGGATGGAATATCTCTTCAAATATCTTCGCATTAGTTTCAACAAACCATCGTCCATCCACAACGACAAATGATCTTCTGTATATCTTGCTCATAATCTGACTTTTCATAAGCGTTTGAAGTATATCGAGATTGATTGTCACATCATACAGAAAAAATTGGAATCTAGGTTAAATTCTTTCTAATATCATGATCCGCTCAAATTGTCGATGTTCTCACCAAACCATTTGCAACTTTCTCATCCTTTCTTGCTAAGCTAAGGCTTCTTTTTATCCATGGTCCAGTTTGTGGATGAGTACTAAATACCTATATTACTTAATTTTATATAAAAAAAAAGTTAGTTCCTTTAATATAGAGTAGTTAGTTTGGTTTAATGTGTATAAATACACATCCACCCTTTTGTATATTCAGACGGTGTAATATGTTTTTAATATGAAATTGGAATTTATCAATTTCTAATAGGAGTATTTGAAAATCACACAATGACTTAGGGGTATTCATGGTTAATATACTGTATTGAGCCGAACCACATTTATAGTTTGGTTTAGTTTGTAATAACAATTTCAATAAAAATCCAGTTAAGTGTTAAAATTGTTACAATTCAATTAAAAACTAGTTTATAATTAATTTACAATTTTATACCACTTATATATTTTGAACTCTTTTAAAACCAAATTTTTTGGATTTGGATCCTCTTTTTTTTTATATATCATGCCATCTCTCATGTTTCTAATTTAACGGTTCAGAATTTATAATGAATAATTAAATAAAAAAATCATTTAATAGGAAAGAGAAATAGATAAGTAATTTGTCTTTGTTATTTAATTATTCATTATAAATTCGGAACCGTTAGATTAGAAACATGAGAGATGACATGATATATAAAAAAAAGAGGATCCAAATCCAAATTTTTTAACTTCATAAAAACTTAAATTTTTTTTATATAAAAAAGATATTCTTCATAATATTTATTTTCAATTTTTTTATTTTTATATTTTGTATTTTTGAAATTTTTTTTCTTCATTTTTTCGAAAAAAAATTAATTTTTTCATATTTTTGAAAAAAAAAACTTATTTTTCTCATTTCCAAAAAAAATCAATTTTTTGTATTTTTGAAAAAATATTGAATATTTGTATTTCAAAAAAAAAACATCCAATTTTTCATATTTTTGAAAAAAATTGATTTTTTTTCTATTTAAAAAAATTTTGAATTTCTATATTTTTGAAAAATTCGATTTTTTCATATTTCCGAAAAAACTCAACTTTTTCATATTTTCGAAAAACTCGATTTTTCATATTTCCAAAAACTTGACTTTATATATTTCTGAAAAAAACTCTACTTTTTCATATTTTCGAAAAAAACTCTACTTTTTCATATTTCCGAAAAAAAAAAACTCGACTTTTTCATATTTCCGAAAAAAACTCAATTTTTTTCATATTTTCAAAAAGACTCGACTTTTTCATATTTCCGAAAACTCGACTTTTTCATATTTATGAAAAAACTCAACTTTTTCATATTGCCGAAAAACACGACTTTTTCATATTTCTGTAAAACTCGACTTTTTCTTATTTTCAAAAAAACTCGACTTTTTCATATTTACAAAAAAAACTCGACTTTTTCATATTTCTGAAAAAACTCGACCTTTTCATATTTCCGAAAAAAACTCGGCTTTTTCATGTTTTCGAAAATACTCGACTTTTTCATATTTCCGAAAAAACTCGACATTTTCATATTTTCAGAAAAACTTGATTTTTTCATATTTCTGAAAAAATTTGACTTTTTCATATTTTCTAAAAAACTCGACTTTTTCATATTTCTGAAAAAACTCGACTTTTTTATATTTTCGAAAAAAATTCGACTTTTTCATATTTTCGAAAAATCTTAACTTTTTCATATTTTCGAAAAACTCGATTTTTTCATATTTTTGAAAAAAAATTCGACTCTTTCATATTTCCGAAAAAACTCTACTTTTTCATATTTTTGGAAAAAGTCGACTTTTTCATATTTCCAAAAAAAAAAAGTCGATTTTTTTTCATATTTTTAAAAAAGCTCAACTTTTTCACATTTCTAGAAAACTCGACTTTTTCTTATTTTTGAACAAATTCGACTTTTTCATATTTACGAAAAAACTTCACTTTTTCATATTTATGAAAAAACTCGACTTTTTATATTTTCGAAAAAAACTCAACTTAAATGGTTCAATTCATTAATCATTTAAATGGTTCAATTTTTTAACAGTACAATGCATTTCAATTCAAATATACAATCCAATTAACCATATTTTTGAACACTCCTACAAATGCATAAGACTAAGATTCACTTCTTTAAATAGAAGGAAACTACAAATGCATAAAACAATAAAATGCCTAAGTACACAGGGCTGTGAGTTTTGCAGGACTTTCAAATTGGTAGAGTCTTCACTCAATTCTTGGTTGCCAGCAATTGCCAATTGTTACCCTTTTTATACAAAGTCGCAGGACATTTCTCTTAGCATATTCTCCCTTTCTTGCTTCACTATATATAACAGCACAGAAAAAGTTATTCAAACCAAATGCATTTCTCTCTGTTAGAACTTGAAGTGTTTGAGTTTGTGGCTTTCAACATTTTGAAGCTTAATGTGTCCAACACCTTAAGCTTTCAAAATTAAGCAAATTTTTATTGCATATTTTTAAAAAGAAGATCCTGAATTAATCTTTTACCACCTACTCATAAGTTTATGAACACAAAGTAAGATGCAATTAAGTGAGAGTATTCAAATTTGGCTAGGCATAGAAAGGGCCAAGTTAGCTAAAGCAATAAAGAGATTATCAACGCTAATCCTCTCAACATGAGAATAATCCATCATTTAGTTAAGTGTCTAATTAATTACTCTAATATACTAACAAACTTGATGAAGAGAAGTGACAGTTAGTTTAACTAACTAACTAACTAAAAACGGTTAGAAAAAGTTGGTTACAGTTATTTGTGAAGCAAGCTTTGAAATGAAACAAACAAGTATACATACACACTGAAAATCCATTATTAAATATCTCTGAGTTGGAAGAAGCCATTATTTTGCATACTCTTCTTGAAAGAAGTTGAAAGAAAGCACAGAACACCATGACTGCATCACCAAGATCACCAAAGCCTGAATCACCGCGATCACCAAAGCCTGAATCATCTTCCCGATCTTCAAAGGCTGAATCACCGCCATCATCAAAGCCTGAATCATCTCCACGATCATCAAAGCCTGAATCACCGCCATCATCAAAGCCTGAATCACCTTCAAGTTCAAAGCTGATCGACATTCCTCAAAGGATACTGCAAGATTTCCAACTGGAAGCACCATCAAAGCTTGGATCGCCGCGATCATCAAAGCCTGAATCACCTTCAAACATTCCTCAAAGGATTCAACGAGACTTCCACTTGGAGTCACCATCAAAGCCTGAATCACCTTCAAACATTCCTCAAAGGATTCAACGAGACTTCCACCTGGAGTCACCATCAAAGCTTGGAACACCGCGATCACCAAAGCCTGAATCACCTTCAAACATTCCTCAAAGGATTCAACGAGACTTCCATCTGGACTCACCATCAAAGCTCAAATCGCCGCCATCACCAAAGCCTGAATCACCTTCAAACATTCCTCAAAGGATTCAACGAGATTTCCATCTGGACTCACCATCAAAGCTTAAATCGCCGCCATCACCAAAGCCTGAATCACCTTCAAACATTCCTCAAAGGATTCAACGAGATTTCCATCTGGACTCACCATCAAAGCTCAAATCGCCGCCATCACCAAAGCCTGAATCACCTTCAAACATTCCTCAAAGGATTCAACGAGACTTCCACCTGGAGTCACCATCAAAGCTCGAATCGCCGCCATCACCAAAGCCTGAATCACCTTCAAACATTCCTCAAAGGATTCAACGAGACTTCCACCTGGAGTCACCATCAAAGCTTGGAACACCGCGATCACCAAAGCCTGAATCACCTTCAAACATTCCTCAAAGGATTCAACGAGATTTTCATCTGGAGTTGCCATCAAAGCTCGATTCGCCGCCATCACCAAAGCCTGAATCACCTTCAAACATTCCTCAAAAGATACAACGAGACTTCCAACTGGGCTCACATGGACATCATCCACCATCGGATTCTCCAATTCGACGAGAAACACCTCAACTACTTCCAACTTTTCTTTCATCCGGTAACTCTCCTGAAACATCACCAACAAAGTCTCCTGCCAACTCTCTTCAACATACACCGGAAATCTCTCCGGAACCTTCACAGTCCAACTCTGCTGAACAACCACCAACCGAATCTCCACAAGCAATTTCGGAACTAACTCCCGATCTTTCCCTGCCACCGCCCTCTCGTGCTCTGGAAATAATACCATACCGTCCGTATCTGCAACAACTACGACATACTCCGGATCTGAAACAACCACCGCCGTCAGATCCTCCGCCGCAAAATAATAATGGACGTTTCCCGACGAACGTCTTAATCGGCTTAGCCATTGTCAACTTGTTTGGCATTGGTTTTGGAGTGGTAGGTTCTTCTTCTTTTATTTATTTTCTTTTGTATTTCTCTGCGTAATACTGTATCAATTTTAATATGTATAATTTTTTAATTAATTTTAAATTGTCGAATTATTAATATCCAATTTGTAATTGTCAATTTCATAATGTTTAGCTTCTTGATTATTGTATCTATTCTCTGGACTATATATTATGATAATTAGAGTTTTAATAACCATACCTATTAAGTTTAATTTAATTTAATTATGATGCATATATGTGTCTAATTCAGTGTGTTTGCATTACTTAGAAGAGTCACACTTCAATTTTCATATTAATTGGTTTATGCATATCTTATTTCTGAGTTAGAAAAAAAATTAAATTTGAATTTTGTTTAGGAAGTGTTTCTTTGTATTAGAAAGCTTTCATTTTATGTGTTGATGATACTAATTAAGCATGATTATTGTTTTTTCAGGGGTGGTTCTCACACATCAGATATCAGAGGCTGAAATAAGTTTACAACTTGTGGCAAATTTTTTAGTTTAATTTCAAACCAATGTTGAATATGATTTGTTTGTTAGCATTACCACAGCTATGAAGTGTAGATTGATAGACATGATAGAAATAAATATAGTTTCTTTGATTTTTACACAATATATGATATACTACATTTGTTCTTAAATAAGTGGATGTTGTTTTCATTCTCAAATATTTTAATATGGTTCTGCAAATTCTAAATTTTATGAGCTATCATGCATAATTAAATACAATAATTATAATTTTAAAATATAATTTTAATATTTCTCGATCGATCTCTCTCTCTCTCTCTCTCTCTATATATATATATATATATATATATATATATATATATATATATATATATATATATATATATATATATATATATATATATATATATATATATATATATATATATATATATAAGCAACAATTCATTAAGGGCATATTAGGAGTACACCAATCTATATACAAAGATTGTATAATTACATTCACAAATTATAGCTTCAAGAAGATTTAATACCTAAAATCACAAAAAATCAAGAGGTGATTTGCACTAATTGTAGAAACTACAATTAAGTTTTGATTTGAATTGAAATTCTAAACCATTCCAAGAAACTTGTTTCACCCTCTTTGGGATATCTTCACAATTAGCAATCCTATCATTAAAAATGATTTGATTCCTCATCCACCATATAGTCCACCATAATATGACCCAAATGAAACAAGCGGATGGCTTTAACGTTTTCTTAATCATTTTCAAGTACCAGACAAACAAGTGATCACAAATATTCATTTCCTCCAACCAAGGGATCCCACCCACTCCATAATCTTCCTCCACACCGTGACAATTATCGGACACGAACACACCATGTGATCAAAATCTTCCCTCGCATTGAAGCAAAATACACACACTAAATCGTGAGGAATTGAGATTATACCCCTGGCTGCCAGGTTTGCCCGCGTAGGAAGTCTATCTAATATTAACCTCCAACCGAAAACACCCACTTTCAACGACACTTACGTACACCAAATGATTTCCAACGCAGCCTTGGGAATAATCTCAACATCTACAACAATCGAATGAGACAACAACAAATTATAGCACGAGTGAACAGTAAATACGTCAAAATAACCAGGAATCCAAACAAAACGGTCAGCAACCGATAATGAAGGTTCTACTTCTAACAATAGTACCTTAAGAGCTTCTACTTCCTCCAATAATTCTGCAGGTTGTGGATTATCTGTAACTGCAACATCCCACCTTCATCGACCATTCCTCTAACTCCCCATATCAGTAATTGCAACACATTTAGATACGAAAAAAGTAAACATATTGGTAAATACAGATTTCAATGGAACCTGACCAAGCCAGCGGCTATGCCAAAATGCTATGTGATTTCCACTTCCAAGCTTACATGACAATTGATCAGTGAAACAACCAGCATTCCCAGAATCAACAATGCTCATAATGTCACGCCACCATAAGGATTATTTTGTCGCAACACCATTCTTCTTCTTAAGAACAACTCTAAGGATCAAGCAACCATATCTTCCTTCTAGCATACGATGCCAAATAACCGCAGGTTCATGAAGGAAACACCATAAATATTTTAACAACAATGAGACGTTAAAGATTGTAAGGCCTTTGATGCCTAAACCCCTTTCACTTTTGGGTAAACAAACTTGTTTCCAGTTTATCCAAACTATGTCACGTTTTGTATTCGCACCTGGCCACAAGAATTTCCGTTGGACGGAAGCAAGTTCTTTCAACACCAACAATGGCAACTTAAAGACGGAAAGGTGGTGAATGGGCAGATTGGAAATCAACGAATTGATAAGTATAATTCTGCCCAGAAGGAAAGGTGGTGAATGGGCAGATTGGAAATCACAGAATTGATAAGTATAATTCTGCCCCCCCCCATCGAGAGAAATTTTCCCCGCCATATGGATAATCTGCGTTTGAAGGTATCCACCACCGGTTTCTAGAATTCCAGCTTTGTATAATTACCACCCACGCCAAGTCCCAAGAATTTGAATGGTAGAACACCTACCCTGCCAGCTAAGAAAGTTGCATCAACATTCACGAATGAAGCATCCAATCCAATGTTATAGATACTGCTCTTCAAAAAGTTAATGCAAAGACCGAACAATAATTCAAAACCTCGTAACAACGCTTTAATGTCCCACAAGTCTTGCCACGATCCCTCATATATGAGTATAGTGTCATCCACAAGCTGAACCAAGTTAACATAATCATCACCATTCACTTTAAATCCTCTCATCAGGACTTTTCAATTTACAATTCTTAGGATTTCCTCCATTCCTTCAACCACTAACTAGAATAAGAACGGGGAGAGTGGGTCACCCTGTCGAAGTCCTTTACTTGCCTTAAAATCATAAGTAGTATCACCATTTACCAATACTGATATGAAACAATTCAATGTTCTACCTTTGATCCATAATCTATTTATGATTGAAATTCATGGCTTTTAGCACCTCCTCTAAGAAAGACCAATCGACACAGTCATATGCTTGTTGGAAGTCCACTTTGAATACCATGCATTTCTCCTTCCTCCTCTTTTCCAAATCCATAACTTCATTCACCAGTAGAACACCATCTAACATTTGCCGTCCCAGAATAAAAGTTGTTTGCGTAGAAGAAACCATATTTACAATTACTATGCTTAACCTACTGGCCATAATTTTAGCAATGATTTTGTAGACACAACCCACTAATCCAATAGGTCTGAAATGCTCAAGCATTTTAGGATTTTCCTTTTTAGGAATAAGTGCGACAAACGAAGAAGCTAAAGCTTTAGGTAGAGAAGCGTACTTGTGAAACTGTTGAATAACCTTGGTAAATCATTGCCAACAGTATTCCAGCAACGACACAAAAAGGCAAGATTGAATTCGTCAGGGCCAGGTGTAACACCCCGTTCCCAAAATAAAATAAAACAATCAAATAAAACACATATCAGAGTTTCTCTCCCAAACGGGATGCCACAATACACATCAAAATTTTCACAAATATTTTTCCAAATAATTTGACTGAATTTTTCAATAAAATTACAGTAGAAAAAGATATGGTCTTCCATAACACAAAATATCATATACATAAATCATCCATATCAATCATCATCATCATACATACAATAAAGACCATCTGCCCCAAAATACATAATATCATCACCGATCAACATCAAACATCTCACACAGTATCAGATACGCCACGGGGGCACACATATCAAGAATACACAAGAATACTCCCAAAAACGACCTGGTGTTACGTATCAGAGCAATCCTACGGAGACACCACAATCCAACTAGCTAAACACATGGATTGTCTGTACTTCCAAAGAAGCACAGACCACAACGGCAACAAAGGGGTGAGAATCACGATCAAATAATAATGGTATAATAGTACATGAAATAAAAGGCAGAAATCAATAATAATACTATTTCATATACATATCATCCAGACTCACGGTCCCACCATCAACCACAATATACAATCACGCAACAAATGCACTTACACAACTCATAACATACGATACCGACTCACAATCACGATGGGCACCGGGCCATCAACCCTCCTCACAGGAGCACATATCAACGATGGGCACTTGGCCATCAACCCTCCACTCAGGGAGCACACCACACTGATGGGCAACTGGCCATCACCCTCCACAACGGGAGCACATCTCCGATGGACACCTGGCCATCACCCTCCACTACAGGAGCACCTCATCAACATCGATGGACACATGGCCATCACCCTCCTCACCGGGAGCACAACACATTAACATCGATGGACACATGGCCATCACCCTCCTCACCGGGAGCACACCAACAATACCAATGATCACTGGGCCATCACCCTCCTCACGGGGAGCGCACCAATAATACCGATGGTCACTGGGCCATCACCCTCCTCTACGGGAGCACACAACCATGTTCACACACATCATACATCTAGCACACCAAGTGCAAACCGATCCTATTGATCCACCCCTCACACAATATATACACGACGCACAAGGCGTACCGATCTCACGGATCCATTCACATCATAAAATACATACATAACAAGCACACACAGTGCGCCGATCCCACGGATTCGCTCACCACACAACTTATCACATACAATGCACACAAGGCATGTCGGTCCTACTGACCCAAATACATCACATAACAGCACACAAATGCAACGCGTAATTAAGCATACCGATCCTCACATCTCGCACACAGCACACACACGGTGCACATCCATACCGGTTCATACATAACGCATAATTCAACGATTATGACACTTGCGATAAACGCCGGCCCAACAGCCCTACAACCTCCAACATACGCTCGCATCTGCTCTCCAGCAAGCCTCCCATCACACATGACCAACGAGGGTCCAATCCCACAGAGGAACAACACAAGACAGCAGCAAAAACACAAACTGCTGTCGGGCTCGCTGGCGCATTCGCCCGGCGAAGCCCCGCAGCGAACACTCGCTGCCATTCGCCTGGCGAAACCTCTGGCGAAGTCAGAAAGAAGCTTTTGCCAGCACTCGCTGGCCAGTTCGCCCGGCGAAGGCTCGCCCCCCATTCGCCTAGCGAATACCTGCGTACTCAGAAAAATTCTGCGCTGCAGAGTCACTTCCCACACCGATTTCGCCCGATTAAATCAAAATCCACAACCAACTACATACTGCAACTTAGTTACGGGGTCTATTCCCAATTCTATCTGACTAATCATCAACTCAGCTCTCAAAACCAACTCCCAGATCAACTTCGAACTTGACCGGAAATCCCAAAACTCATTCAACAACCATCAAATTCAGCATGCAATACTTCTACCATAATACCAAGGATTCATAATAGAAATTAGCAACTAGCAACAACAACAAAATCATCATCCACATGAAATAATCTCATACTTGGGGTTAGGGATTCCCCTTCTACCAACATTCATGTAAATACCTATTTTAACCGTTTAATCCCCCTCCCCTTACCTCAAATTCGTGTTGATGATGAAAGAGCTTCACAATTCTCAGCCTTGATGATATTGTTGCTTCAGCTTCAATTCTTGCTCACTCTTTTTCCTTCACAAGCATGCGTGTGATCTTCCCTCAACCGTGTTCTTCTTCCCCTTCTTTTTTTCCAATTGCCCATAATGCCTTCCATTCCAATAATTCCCTTATTAATCCAAATAATGATATTCCTCATAATTTCTTTTTATTTCAAAAAGTCCAATTAATAATAAACTTTATTCCAATAATATTATTAATATGATTTATAATTAATAATAATATTAATATTAGTAACACTTTACTAATTATCATATTATCATCATTATTAATCATATTTCGAATATTATGGAACTTGCTCCACAACCCAAAAATCCACGCAAGCACGTACTAAGAATGAAAATAACACCGAAAATGAAATTAATTAAAATGGGCGTTACAACTCTCCCCCACTTTAATTATTTTCGTCCTCGAAAATACCTGATGGAAACAGCTCTGGATACGCTTCCCGCATCCTGCTTTCCAATTCCCAGGTCACACTGCCACCTGCAGCACCTCCCCAAGTCACTCTCACCAACGACATCTCTTTTCCTCTGAGTCACTTCATCTTGCGATCCTCGATCCTCAATGGCAATGTCTCCACAGCTAGATTCTCTCTAACTTGGACTTCATCCCTCTGAATCACGTGAGACGGATCGTGTACATACTTCCGAAGTTGCGACACGTGAAACACGTCATGCAAGTTCGAAAGCTCCGACGACAACACCACCCTATAAGCCACGACACCAATTCTCTGCAAAATCTGATACGGTCCGATAAACTTCGGGTCCAACTTCTTGGACTTCAAAGCACGTCCAACACCCGTCACTGGGTTAACCCTCAAGAATACATGATCACCCACACTGAATTCCAACTCTTTCCTGCGGTTATCAAAATAACTCTTCTGCCGATCCTGAGATGCTTTCATATTTTCACTGATCATCTGCACCGTCTCAATAGTCTGCTGTACCAACTCTGGTCCCAAAACCACACTCTCACCCGACTCATACCAACACAAAGGAGTCCTGCACCTCCTACCATAAAGAGCCTCAAACGGTGCCATCCCGATACTGGAATGGTAACTGTTGTTGTACGTGAACTCTACCAAAGGCAAATGAGTATCCCACGTACCACCTTTCTTCAACACACAAGCCCGCAACAAATCCTCCAATGTCTGAATAGTCCGCTCCGACTGCCCATCCGTCTGCGGATGATAAGCTGAACTCAGCTTCAACTCAGTACCCAAAGCCTCTTGTAAACTCTTCCAAAACACAGAAGTGAACCTCAGATCTCTATCCGACACAATGCTCAACGGTATACCGTGCAACTTCACAATTACCCGAATATAAATCTCTGCCAGCTTCTCCAACGGAAAGCTAATACTGATCAGTACAAAGTGTGCAGATTTCATAAGCCGATCCACAATCACCCAAATGGCGTCAAATCCTCTCGCCGTATTTGGAAACCCTGTAACAAAGTCTATAGCAATACAATCCCACTTCCAAACCGAAATATCTAACAGTTGCATCATCCCAGAAGGTCTCTGATGCTCCACCTTCGACTTCTGACAAACCAAACAAGCATAAACATATCGAGCAATATCCTTTTTCATGCCCGACCACCAAAATAACTTTTTCAAGTCCTGATACATCTTCGTAGCTCTTGGATGAACACTCAGGCTACTACGATGTCCTTCGTCCAAAATAGACTTCTTCAACTCATCATTATCCGGCACGCAAATTCTGTCCCGAAACCTCAACACACCCGCACTATCCAACCTGAAATCACTACCGGAGTCACTTCCGGCTTCTTGCGTCAAATCCACAAGTTTCACATCCAACTTCTGATGTTCCTTAATCATGTCCAAGAAATCATTCTTCACTTGCAATTTACCCAATGTTACACCATCCGATGTAAACTCACAAACCATGCTCAAATCCCGAAACTGCTCAATAAGCTCCATCTCTTTTACCATCAATGCCGACATATGAATTGCCTTTCTGCTCAACGCGTCTGCAACCACATTCGCTTTCCCGGGGTGATAACTCAAACTAAAATCATAATCCTTCAAGAATTCCAACCATCTCCTCTACCGCATATTCAGCTCCTTCTGATCAAACAAATATTTCAAACTCTTGTGATCACTGAATACCTCAAACCTCGAACCATATAAATAATGTCGCCAAATCTTCAACACAAAAACTACCGCAGCCAATTCAAGTTCATGAGTAGGATAGTTACGCTCATGCACCCTCAATTTCCGCGAAGCATAGGCTACCACTTTTTCATTCTGCATAAGAACTCCGCCCAATCCCATTTTGGACGCATCACAATATACCACAAAAGGCTCACACGAATTCGGTAACACTAACACTGGCGCTGAAGTCAATCTCTTTTTCAGTTCTTCAAAACTCTCTTCACAAGCAGCATCCCACACAAATACTTGATCCTTCCTTGTCAACTGAGTCAACGACAAAGCCAATCTAGAAAAGCCTTCAATGAATCTTCGGTAATACCCTGCTAAGCCCAAAAATCTTCTAACCTCCGTTACCGTCTTCGGCGGTTCCCACTATAACACCGCACTCACCTTAGATGGATCCACAGAAACACCATCATCCAAAATAACATGCCCCAGAAAACTCACCGTCTTCAACCAGAATTCGCACTTTGATAACTTAGCAAACAACTTATTATCCTTCAACACTTGTAAAGTGATCCTCAAATGTTCCGTATGCTCTTCCTCAGACTTAGAATAAATCAGAATATCATCAATGAATACGACAATAAACTGATCTAAATAAGAATGGAAGATACGGTTCATATATTCCATAAACACACCCGGCGCATTAGACACTCCGAAAGGCATTACTGCATACTCGTAATATCCATATCGAGTCCTAAACACCGTCTTCTGAATATCACCTTCTCTCACTCTCATCTGATGATAACCCAACCTCAAGTCAATCTTACTGAACACACGAGCTCCCACTAACTGATCCATCAAATCATCAATCCTTGGAAGAGGATATTTGTTCTTGATGGTCACTTTATTCAACTGCCGGTAATCAATGCACAAACGCATGCTACCGTCCTTCTTCTTCACTAATAATACCGGAGCTCCCCACGACGACACACTTGGCCTGATGAACTTTCTATCCAACAACTCTCCAATCTAAGTCTTCAACTCGGCTAGCTCCGCTTCTGACATCCTGTACGGCGCCATAGAAATAGGCCTCGTACCAGGAACAAGATCAATGCTAAACTTAACCTCTCTCTTCGGAGGCAACTCTGTAATATCATCCGGGAACACCTCCGGAAACTCATTCACCACAGCTAACTCATCCAACAATGCCTTGTTGTCAACAGACAGTGATGCAAATAAAGCAAACACCTGCGCTTCATCTTCCAACAAGGTTTTCAATTCCTTACCAGACAAGGAATCTGCCAACGCTTCCTCTTCAGGAGTCAAAAACAATAACACTTTCCGAAAACAATCGATGTATACTCGGTTGAACTCCAACCAGTTCATACCAAGTATAACATCCAAACCACCAAGTGGCAAACAGATCAAATCCACACCGAAGTCTCAGCCAAAGATAGTCAGTGGACATTTCAAACACACTAGCGAAGTAGTCACTGAGCCAATCGAGGGAGTCTCAATAGTCATCCGCCGCTCAAGAGTAATCGACACCAAACCTAACCTCTTCACACAATCAATAGAGATAAACGAGTGGGTTGCACCCGTATCAATCATAGCAGTCAAAGGAATGTTATTGATAAAGCAAGTACCTTTGATCGAACGTTCTACATCTTCCGCTTGAGTTCCCACAACTGCAAATACTTTACCAGCAGCATGAGGCGCCTGAGCCCTCCTCGGCTTCTCACAATGAGTACTAATGTGGCCTTTCTCACCACAGTTATAACAAGTAGGCATATTAGTCCTACAATCCGCCATCACATGGCCCGACTTCCCACACTTGAAGCACTTTTTCGCATCAGGAAGACAATCATTGGCACGATGACCCATGCCACCGCACCGGAAACACTTCGTACCAGTCAACGCCCTACCCTCTTTGGGCTTCCTATCAACAGCACCCTTGAACTTCCCCTTACCAGTCGGAACACTGTAAGGAGTACCACCAAACCTTTGTTTACCCCTACGATCACTTGCTGCCTTGTAGTGTGCGATCCTCACACGGTTATCGTTATCATAGATACGGCTCCTACTCACCAACTCAGGATAGCTCATGATTTTCTGACATGCGATCCCTATCTTGATCTCTGGCCTCAGCCCATTCTCAAATTTCAGACACTTCGAAGTCATAGCTTCCTCAGTATTGTAATGAGGACAATACTGAGCCAGCTTCTCAAACTTAGCCGCATACTCGGCTATCGACATATTGCCCTGTTTCAATTCCAAAAATTCCACCTCTTTAGCACTTCTGACATCTTCTGGAAAATACTTCTCCAGAAATCCAGACCGAACCACCTCCCAAGTAATCGGAGTCCCCGAAGCTTCCATCCTCTGACGACAATTATCCCACCAAGCCTCGGCCTCCCCCTCGAGCATGTGAGTATCGAACCTCACCTTCTGCTCGTCACTGCACCCCATGGTTCTGAAGATCTTCTCTATTGCCTTCAGCCATTTATGTGCAGCTACCGGATCCAGAATTCCACCTTCAAACTTTGGTGGCTTGTTGCTCTGGAACTGCGTCAGGTCTCTAAACTGAGCTCCCGCAGCCAGATTCTGGTTGGCCACCACTTGTGCCATAGCCTGCATCGCCGCAACCAACACTACATCATTTCTCCCAGCCATTCTGCTCAACAACAATCCAGGTTAACAGAAAACAAGCAACTCTATCCTATAGACAGACTCAACACACTACACTGGCCGGACGGACCGACCTGCTCTGATACCAACTTGTAACACCCCGTTCCCAAAATAAAATAAAACAATCAAATAAAACACATATCAGAGTTTCTCTCCCAAACGGGATGCCACAATACACATCAAAATTTCCACAAATATTTTTCCAAATAATTTGACTGAATTTTTCAATAAAATTACAGCGGAAAAAGATATGGTCTGCCATAACACAAAATATAATATACATACATCATCCATATCAATCATCATCATCATATATACAATAACGGCCATCTTCCCTAAAATACATAACATCATCACCGATCAACATCAAACATCTCACACAGTATCAGATACGCCACGGGGGCACACATATCAAGAATACACAAGAATACTCCCAAAAACGCCCTGATGTTACGTATCAGAGCAGTCCTACGGAGACACCACAATCCAACTATCTAAACACCTGGATTGTCTGTACTTCCGAAGAAGCACAGACCACAACGACAATAAAGGGGTGAGAATCACGATCAAATAATAATGGTATAATAGTACATGAAATAAAAGGCAGAAATCAATAATAATACTATTTCATATACATATCATCCGGACTCACGGTCCCACCTTCAACCACAATATACAATCAGGCAACAAATGCACTCACACAACTCATAACATACGGTACCGACTCACAATCACGATGGGCACCGGGCCATCAACCCTCCTCACAGGAGCACATATCAACGATGGGCACTTGACCATCAACCCTCCACTCAGGGAGCACACCACACTGATGGGCAACTGGCCATCAACCCTCCACAATGGGAGCACCACAACAATACCGATGGACAGCTGGCCATCACCCTCCACAACGGGAGCACATCTCCGATGGACAGCTGGCCATCACCCTCCACTACGGGAGCACCTCATCAACATCGATGGACACATGGCCATCACCCTCCTCACCGGGAGCACAACACATTAACATCGATGGACACATGACCATCACCCTCCTCACCGGGAGCACACCAACAATACCGATGATCATTGGGCCATCACCCTCCTCACGGGGAGCACACCAATAATACTGATGGTCACTGGGCCATCACCCTCCTCTACGGGAGCACACAACCATATTCACACACATCATACATCTAGCACACCAAGTGCAAACCGATCCTATTGATCCACCCCTCACACAATATATACACGATGCACAAGGCATACCGATCTCACGGATCCATTCACATCATAAAATACATACATAACAAGCACACACAGTGTGCCGATCCCACGGATCCGCTCACCACACAACTTATCACATACAATGCACACAAGGCATGTCGGTCCTACTGACCCAAATACATCACATAACAGCACACAAATGCAACGCGTAATTAAGCGTACCGATCCTCACATCTTGCACACAGCACACACACGGTGCACATCCACACCGGTTCATACATAACGCATAATTCAACAATTATGCCACTTGCGATAAACGCCGGCCCAACAGCCCTAAAGCCTCCAACATACGCTCGCATCCTCTCTCCAGCAAGCCTCCCATCACACATGACCAACGAGGGTCCAAGCCCACAGAGGAACAACACAAGACAACAGCAAAAACACAAACTGCTGTCGGGCGCATTTGCCCGGCAAAGCCCCGCAGCGAACACTCGCTGCCATTCGCCTGGCGAAACCTCTGGCGAAGTCAGAAAGAAGCTTTTGCCAGCACTCGCTGGCCAGTTCGCCCGACGAAGGCTCGCCCCCCATTCGCCTAGCGAATACCTGCGTACTCAGAAAAATTCTGCGTTGCAGAGTCACTTCCCACACCGATTTCGCCCGATTAAATCAAAACCCACAACCAACTACATACTGCAACTTAGTTACGGGGTCTATTCCCGATTCTATCCGACTAATCATCAACTCAGCTCTCAAAACCAACTCCCGACTCAACTTCGAACTTGACCGGAAATCCCAAAACTCATTCAACAACCATCAAATTCAGCATGCAATACTTCTACCATAATACCAAGGATTCATAATAGAAATTAGCAACTAGCAACAACAACAAAATCATCATCCACATGCAATAATCTCATACTTGGGGTTAGGGATTCCCCTTCTACCAACATTCATGTAAATACCTATTTTAACCGTTTAATCCCCCTACCTCAAATTCGTGTTGATGATGAAAGAGCTTCACAATTCTCAGCCTTGATGATCTTGTTACTTCAGCTTTAATTCTTGCTCACTCTTTTTCCTTCACAAGCGTGCGTGTGATCTTCTCTCAACCGTGTTCTTCTTCCCCTTTTTTTTTCCAATTGCCCATAATGTCCTCCATTCCAATAATTCCCTTATTAATCCAAATAACTCATTTTAATCCAAATAATGATATTCCTCATAATTTCTTTTTATTTCAAAAAGTCCAATTAATAATAAACTTTATTCCAATAATATTATTAATATGATTTATAATTAATAATAATATTAATATTAGTAACACTTTACTAATTATCATATTATCATCATTATTAATCATATTTCGAATATTATGGAACTTGCTCCACAACCCAAAAATCCACGCAAGCACGTACTAAGAATGAAAATAACACCGAAAATGAAATTAATTAAAATGGGCGTTACACCAGGGCTCTTATTGCTTTCGTCACCAGAAACTGGCGCCCAAATTTCTTCCTTATCAAAAGGATCTGTCAACATTGAATTATTATCATCAGAAAGTTTATGTAAACCTGACATGTTGAGATGAATTCCCTTGTCTGCGGCTCTTTTAAGTCTATTTACGAAGAACTCCTTGGTCATTGACTTCACAAGCTCAACGTCTTCAACCAAACCGGTTCCAGAATCTAATACCGTGATATTGTTACTCCTCGTTCTAGCTTTTAGCATGGCATGAAAGTATCGTGTGTTCGCATCACCCTCTCTAATCCATTTAGCCTTGGATTTCTGTAGAATCGTGTTTTCCTTTACTTTCAAATTGCTCCATAGTTTCTCCATAACATTACCCCACTCTTTTAGTTGTATTTCTGAGGCACTAGTTTCCTCACATGCCAACACATCTTCAATATCACTAAGAAATTTCACTCCTTCTTCTATGGATAAGTCAATCCATCCAAAGACATTCTTGTTCCACCAACGAAGACAATTCCGTAGAATTTTAAACTTCTCCACAAGAATATGGCTAGGACTTCCCTTAATTTGGATTGAGTTCCAAGTTTCATCTACAAATTGAAGAAAACCAGAGTTTTCAAACCAATAATTGAATACCTTAAATGGCTTAGGACCCAAATTTGCTACATTTGCCTTCAACCAAATAGGCATGTGGTCCGAGATATCTCTGACACCAACTTTTTGCGAAACCACACCCCAACTGTCTAAAATGCCTACAGATAATAGAAATCAGTCAAGCTTGCTTTTGCATCTACCATTTGGTTTAAACCATGTGAATTTAGTATCACACATCGACACATCAATCAGCTCCGTAGCTTCAATGAAAGCTAAAAAGTATGCCATCTCTGATACGCAATTATGTTACATCCTTTCCTCTCCGCATTCGACTTTACCGCATTAAAGTCGTCAGCCACAATTAGGGGTGTGCATAGATTATAAACCAAATCAAACCAAACCACATATATGGTTTGGTTTGGATCTTAAAACCGTTTATATAAAATCGGTTTATTTTTTAAAACCGGTTTACAAGTGGATTGGTTCAGTTTCAAACCGGTTTAAAAAAAAATAGTTTTTTTAGAAACAAGTTTTAAACCGGTTTCTCTCAAAACTAGTTTTTTATTTTCTTTAAAGAAATCAGTTTTAAAACCAATTTTATAAAAAAAAAATCAGTTTTAAAACCAATTTTTAAAAAAATCAATTTTATTGCAAACTATCAAATAATTGATAAACCACCTGAAACATTTTAATTCTATACTTTGTATTAAGAAATGAAATGAAAATGTTTTAATTCTATACTTAGGTTTAAAACTTGTTCTAAATAGATTTTGATTTTAATCCAAATTATTTAGTTAAATTTAAATTTAAATTTTTTTAAATTATATAAAATTTTAAATTTAAATAAAAAAAATTAAAAATTTAAAAATAAAATTGAAAATAAAAAATTCTAAAATGAAAATTTTCAACAAATTATATGAACTTAAAATGATAACTAATATTTATAATAAATATATTTGTATATTTCAAAACCTCTATCTATTGGTGGAGAAATTTATAATATTTATAATTATTTTTTTATAAAGCTTTAATGAACTTCAATATTTATAAATGAAAACTAGAGTCAAATCCAACAAGTCAAGTTTTGGTATATTTTCTTGCACATGTCAAATCAAACTCGATGCACTAAGATCTATATAATTAATTACTGAAAGTTCATATATTTAACTGATAAAAGTCCATATAATTTGTGAAGTATACCATTTTAGGTAGTTAGAGAATTTGTAAATTTTTTTTTTCATTTTGAAATACAAAATTTTGAATCTTTTGGTTTAAAATATAAAATTAGTTTATAACGTGTATATGATAAAACATGAAAAGAGACAAAAACATATTAATTTAACAAATAATGAAATTTGCATGACCAATAGATAAACCACGTGGAAATCAGTTTATATTTGGATAACAAAATGGATAACCAAATTTATATTTTAGCATTTGATTTGAATTTTTAAAAGTGAAACAATTTGGATACAAATTTGGTTAACAATAACCGATTTTTTTCACACCCTTAACCACAACTCACCCCCTTAATGGCAATTTCCTTTTTAATTCCAATAAATCCGCCCACAGTTTCCTTTTATCCCCAATATGGCAAGGTGAATATACATTTAGTAGATAACATTTCCTGCCATTCCACAACTCACACACACCTAAAAAGCCACGATCTCGAAAGGTCTTTCGACCATATTAATAGAGTACGATCAGACAGACCTAAAGACGCAGATGCCGACAAGTCTAAATCATTAATCTCCCAAATGCTCTGAACAGAAGAAGAATCATTCATAGTGTTCAATTTCTTTTCTTACAAAAGACAAATATCTGCCCTATCCTCCGCAAGGAACGACGAATTCTTCTCCTCTTCCGAGAAGATCCACACCCTCATATAAGCTAAGAATTTTTTTAATTTCAACAGATATTCTTAGTAAACAAATAATTATTTCAAAATTTTATGAAACACAATTTACTTATTTAATACTAACTTTTCTATAGAATAAGTCACGTTAATTTAAAAAATTAGTTAGAATATTAAATTTATTTTTTAAAAATTTAATAATTGTAAAAAATATATTTTAAAGATTATAGTAGCTTACCATTGTTTTATATATGTGTGGCATTTTCATTGTCATTTTCGTAGAGTTTCACGATTCATGTATAAATTTTTTTGAGTAATTAAGAATTTATTTCAAAATAAATATGTAGGGAGTACCATTTAAATTGTCGCGAATTTACGGTGTTTATATGATGTAGGTAAAAATATCATATCTTAATTCTTACGTATTATATTATAATATTATACTATATCAATTGTAATGTAATGTGTATCATTTTTAATTAATTTTTAATCATGTAATTATTACTATCCAATTTGAAATAATCAAATATAATATTAAGTTTTATATATGTTTTGCATTTTCATTATCAAAGAATTTCATGATTTAAGATTTATGTATCGAATTTTGATAATTTATTTAAATAATAATGTATGCAGGTATTATAGTGTAATTCAATATTCAATTAGCATTTTATTTAAGTGTTATTTAAATTTAATTTGAGATGCACTTTAGTTTGACATCTAAGTTTTAGTGTGTATATAAATGTTGAACTTCCGTTCAATTAGAGTAATAATGTGTAACAAAATTTCAATTCTAAAAGATTTAGACTTTTATCTCTTCTCTCTCTCTTTTTCATCTTCATTATTTTTATTTTTTTTCTTTTTGTGCACCAACAATTGATATCTAGAGCTTCGGTTCAGATACACGGAAAACACGAGTGAGCGTGTGATTGATTTCGTTTCTTGAATTCGCGTTGAATTTACGATCGGAATCGTAACAGAATCACATTTCTTGATTCTGTAGGATTGAAAAACACGAGTGTTTGGTGAGATCTGAATGAATTATTGCACAAGATCAAAGATGAATGGTGAAAACGGTAGCTTGAACGCGAAGCTTCTAGTCCTTGATGAAAAGAATTGGAATCATTTGATGATTCAAATGTGTGTGTTGTTTGGTGTTCAAGATGTTCTTGATCTCGTCAATGACGGTTATGCAGCGCTTGCAGAAGATGCAACTAAAGCATAGAGAAACACGTATAGAGAGATGAGGAAGAAGGATCATAAAGCTTTGTTTTACATCCATCAGTGTGTGAATGTGAATGTGTTTAAGAAGATTGCTGATTCGAAGATGACGAAGACTGCGTAGGACACACTAGTACGGTGCTACAATGATGATGCATTAATGAAGAAGGTGAAGCTTCAGCCTTTACGTAAGCAATATGAGAATTTCAACATGAAGAATAATGAGAAAGTACCTGATTATATCTCCAAAATGATTCTGATAAAAACTAAGATGAAATCTTGTGGAAAGACTCTCTCTGAATAAATAACCATTGAAAAGATACTGAGATCACTTACTCCTCAATTTGATTAAATTGTTGTAGCAGAACATTCTTAGGATCTGAGCACCATGAGAATTGAAGAGCCGCATAGCTTTCTAGAGATGCAAGAGTTGCGTCTGATTAAGTAAACCTCTAAAAGAGAGGTAAAGCAGGCTTTGAAGGCGTCTTCTGGTAAGAAGAATCAGAAGCAGTCTTAATCTGAGACTAAAAAGAGACATGGTGGTGGCTATCAGAAGTTAGAAGCCTCCAACTCTGATGAGAAGAAACATCAGAAGGGAAATGATAAGTTTGACAAGAAGAAGGTTCAATACTATTGTTGTAAATTTTTTTGTCACTTTGCTGCTGATTGTTGGTCAAACAAGGAGAGGAAAATAGAATAAGCAAATATAGCCTGAGGAGAGTCTGATGATGAACTTATGCTATTGATGGCTTCTGATTCTGATGGTGGATATTTGGTAGACTGGTGGTATATGGACACTGACTGCTCAAATTATCCAACTAGAAATAAACAATGGCTGATAGATTAAGACTCTAGAAAGAGGACAAAGATCAGATGTGCTAATGATAAGTATCTGAATGCCGAAGGAATGAGAAATGTCAAGGTCAGAGTGAAGAATGAAAAACTGTTCTAACCAAGAATGTTTGATATGTTCCTGGCATGAAGAGCAATCTGATGAGTGTAGGTCAACTAATTGAAAAATGTTTCTTAGTTACTATGAAGGAAAATTTCTTGAAGATATATGATTTTGATTAAAAGCTGATTATGCATTCTGAACAAGGAAGCAATAGAACATTCAAGATGAATGTGGAAACAACTAAAACCTGTTAGACGACGGTAATGATCTAGAACGAGGGTTGAATAGATCACTAATTCTTATACAGAGTCGGTGCTTATGATAAATTAGTTTTTAAAACTTTTAAGCGGAAGCGGCCGAGGAACTATGATCGTCTAAATGAACTGTTACCAAAAAGATCAGATATACTCTACGCCTATATAGAATACCAATTAAGATGAGAAATCGAGTTAAAAGTTTGAACTCAATCAATATGATTTTATTCAGTCAAAGTTATTCAATTTCCAATGCTTTGTGACAAATAAACTCAAGTTGAAAAACAGCCCAAAACGTTTGTGTTCAAGCAATTTGTCGAACACTTGGTGTGTAAAGCACTCCAAGTAAAATTCACTATGTAAATGTAGTGCTAAGCTTTTCCAATTACAACCAAACGGATTGTAATGAGTTTTCTAAATGTGTTTCAGCACTACAATAAAACAAAATTTTAGTCAACTAATTTGATTGCACACAAATGTAAAATTCAGAAATGAGAATAGCAAAAAGATAGAACAACACCAATTTTTTAAGGCAGTTCCCCTGTCGTCCTCGCTCGGGGTACGTCTTCTCTCAATTCTAAAAATAGAATTGATACTTGTATATAAAATCTATTGCAAATTGTTTTTACAAGAGAAGCAATAGAAATCAAACACTCAATCCTATTCGTTGATATTTAACCTATGCCTTCTCTTTCCTTGATTCAAGATGAATCAAGTCTTTCGACTGTGATGAGTAAACCTCCGATTACGACAACACTTTTGAACCACCCAACGGTCTTCAAATCTTTGGCCCGACTAATTTCTAACATGCACAATTTGAACCCAAACCTTCCTTCCACAATCCTCTGGTTAATGCTACTAAATTGATAGAACCACTCGTTCTTCAATTACCTTCGCTCGGCTGAATCAGTGAAGAAACGACTTGTGCAAAAACACCCAAAACAAAAGATTCTTTGAGGACAAACCCCTAATAATTTATTCAAGAAAAACCCATTGATCTCTCAATCCAAACCCGATACAATGATTTTATGTTTGAACGTTATCACCTCAATGATGCATAATGTATAACAAAAATGGTTATGTATATTTGTTGAGAAAATGCAAGAAAGAGGATGAAGATGATGAGAACAAAATCAGTGTCTATTTTCACTTTTCTTGTTCTTTATGAAAGAATGAGCCAAAACAATATATATGAGAAGCTTGGACCAAATAACCAACATAACAGACATTTTGAAAGACAAACACAATAGAAAAATAGAGTGAAACGAGCAAACAGTCGACCTAAAGAAAAGGGGGGGGGGGGGTTTACTCGAGCTCTCCCACTTTCAAAATTATGCAGAATTTGTCTCTTTGTATCGACCAGAACATCTCCATGCGTCGACGCAAAACAACCCAGTTTTGACAAATTGAAATGCTAATAGTATGAGTCAACCAGAGGGTCGACGCGAGCTCTCCCACTTCTAATGCACATCTAAGTCTACTAACATGATCAAACTCACATAAAACACATATAATGTTTTTCTATATGAACATACAAATGTTTTTGATAAATGCTTGACACAAGAGAACAACGAATACATTACTAACTAGATATGTTTTGACATCATTAAAATAAGTATTGAGACAACTTTCCCTCACATACTCCCCCTTTTTTATGATGGCAAAACAGTAGCACAAATTGAGCACATTGTATAATATCATCCTCCCCCTAACTTTATGCATTCATCTAGAAACAATTCGAACGTTTGATCAATCTTGTAGGATGATTTTTTGTTTTTGCTTGGTCTCTTCTCCCCATTTGACAACATCAAAGAGAAAGAAGCAATAGGTCAACGAAAAACACAATATATTGAATTAAGCACATTCATAGAATTTGCAACAGGTAATCATTAACAAACATTCATATTTAATGGTGTTTATGGAAATGTATAAGAAAATAAATAGAAAACACAACAAATGAACAAAAAACTAAGTGCTTTTACAAGCATTATAATCCAACATATTTCCATGTCTGAGTGAACCAAAAAAGCATAATGATAAATGAACATTCAAATGAAATGAACAAAATATGGAATGACATGCACAAAAATACACAAAGAATCCTCAATGCCTCTTCCCCCTAAAATGATGGCCCCTTCCTCAGAATTGATAGTCATGAGGTGGTGGAGGTTGTTGCTCATCCAACAACTCAGTAAGTTCCAGCACATGCCCAGTTAAGAACATTGAAGCTAGTAGTGAGAGCATGATTTTGACCTGCAGCAGTCTCAACCATATTGTCAAAACGACCCATCACAGAGGCGACAAACATGTTGAAGTTATTGGTCTGAGCTTGAAGTTGGTTCTGCAGATTCATAAACCGTTCATATTATGCAGTGGAAAAGTTCTGTTGTTGGAGCTGCATGTTTCTCATCATCTCGAGGAGTTCATCATTATTGTATTGAAGATGCGGAGGAGATGGAGGCACATAATACGACTCTTGGTAATTCCAATTAGTTGCCAGTGGTATGTAATCTGAACCAAGAGAGGTCTAACCCGTGTGTTGCCATTTACTCCATCCTTGGTTTGCGTCAGATTCCAAAGGGGGTGATTGATCTAACCAACCACTATTGTCCTGTTCATCAGCATTAACATCAATATCCATTTGATTACCATCTTCTTCTTCTTCTTCTTCTTCTTCTTATTCTTCACTTTCATCAGATTCTTGTAGGCGAGAGCTGGTAGCCTTAATAATAAACTGGTAGTGCGTGTAACGTAGATCCCATATATAACCCATCATAGTTAACGTCTTTTAACAGAACTCTTGGTCAGTTTTCATAGTCTTATATAGGATATTGGGAACAACCACTTCAACATTGTTGAAGACAAATTGAATGAAGGATGCATATGATAATGCAGTCCCTCGGCCAGAATCTTTCAGAGAATAAATTCTGCTTGCAATGTAGTGAGGCCAATTGATTTTTGTCTTCTTTTTCAAGATGTACACCAAATGAACCTCTGCTTGGTCAACCCGAGAATAGCCTATTTTCTTGGACCGAAGTATGTGAGAGACAATCCATTGCAAATTTCTGTCAACCGGTTTCAACCGACCAGTTGTTATCGACTTTGGGAAAATATCGCTAGCCATGATTTGTTTAGTATATAGTTTCTTTAACATTATGTTCAAGGCTTCCTTGAACTTGTAACCTTCCACAGTTCTAGCATCCGTGACATTTATCAGTCGAGCAGCAGATACTGGAGACATGTCGAAGAGATCTTTCCAAACAACGTCATTTACCGAGATTTTCTTATTTCCAATTTTGGTACTGAACTCAAACCCTTCAAACTTCCCTTGAAAACCAATATAGAAAATTAAAACTAGATCTTCATTATATTTGTTGTCGCGTTCCAAAAACTAATTGAAATTTTGAGCGTCCAGAAGTTCAAGAACTTCTTGAATATACATTCGTTAAGCAGATTTGCGATAATAAACAAATTGTTTGACAATTGATCATTTGCTCAGATTCTTTTTATACAATTTAACATATTCAATGGGTAATAAAGAAAGAGCAGTTACAGATATACTTTCCCTTGATTGTGAGGTGCCAGCTTGAGAAGATGGAGCTCTGGTTGTTCTCTTGCCTGTGACCCTTCGTGTAGCCATGAGATTCAACAGTTGAAGAAGATGAATAGTATACTAATTTTATATGTTGATGAGAGACTCACTAGAATCCTTGTAGTGTTTGATGAAATTAGGTCTTGAGAGGATTTTGGGAAGAGGAGAAATGGATAATAGATATGTGTGGACGCAATGTACCAATGCTAATGATGATGTTTGAAAATATAAAAATACTGAAAACATTTAATGGGTCAAGGAACATTGAACGATGCATCAAAACTAATAATTTTTCAGAAAATTCGAGCGACGCATCGACCTATACAGTCTGTGTGTCGACGCATACTGGCAATATTTAGACAATCAGAAAAGTTCATATTTTGAGTCGACCGAAGGGTCGACCTGTCCAGAACCGCTTCTAAAACATGAAAATTTGCATTTTTATGAGTCGACCGGTGTTCTGTTTTGGTCGATTCAAACAGTAAAAATTAGCAAAAAGCACCTTTTTGAGTCATTAATGCATCAAACAAGAATAAATAGACAACTTACATATATTCTAAACATACAAATGGATAAAACATGTTTAATCATGCAATAAACATCAATTTTAACACACAAATTGGTACACCAACTTACACAAATTAAGTGATCAAGAAAATTTTCTAGAGAGGAACGATATTACCTCAACAACGATCGATGATAGATGCTCTCATATATGGCTCAATTACTTCTACATATTATTAGATAAAGACATAGAAAATCACACACACACACACACACACACACACACACACACAGATATATATATATATATATATATATATATATATATATATATATATATATATATATATATATATATATATATATATATATATATATATATATATATATATATATATATATATATATATATATATATATATATATATATATATATATATATATATATATATATATATATATATATATATATATATATATATATATATATATATATATATATATATATATATATATATATATATATATATATATATATATATATATATATAGAAAACATGTAATTATGAAACCCTAAACACGATTCGAGATGTCGAGAATGCCTAGTTCCCTACGGATGTGAAAGAAAGGCTCTGTAGCGAGTGGTTTTGTAAAGATATCTACAGGTTGAATTTTAGTATCAACATGCTCAAAGACCACATCACCCTTCTCCACATGATCCCTAAGGAAATGATGATGTGTTTCGATATGCTTGGTGCGTGAATGCAATATGGGGTTCTTGGTTAGCTTGATGGTGCTTGTATTATCACATAAAATAGGAATACGCTCAAGTTTTACATTGAAGTTGAGCAATTGTTGCTTAAGCCACAAGACTTGAGCGCAACAACTACCGGCCACAATGTATTCCACCTCGGTTGTTGACAAAGCAATGAAAACTTGCTTTTTGCTATGCCAACTCACTAAAAAATTTGAAAAGAAATGACAAGTGTCACTAGTGCTTTTTCTATCCAATTTGAAATCGGTATAGTCGGAACCCGAATAGCCAACTAAGGAACAATCACTACCCTTAGAATACCAGAGCCCATACTTTGGAGTACCAGATAGGTATCTAAGTACGCGCTTGACGAATTTCAAATGAGATTCCTTGGGACATGAGTGATACCTCGCACACATACAAACACTAACCATGATGTCGGGTCGAGATGCGGTAAGATAGAGGAGAGATCCGACCATACCATTATACTTCTTCACCTCCACATCCTTACCATTCTCATCTCGATTAAGATTTGCACATGTAGGCATCAGAGTGTCAATCACTTTAGAGTTTGCCATGTCAAAACACTTAAGAAGCTCAAGGCAATATTTTGTATGGCTAAAAAACGTACCCTCTTCGAGTTACTTGATTTGCAAATCAAGGAAATAGTTGAGCTCCCCTATGATGCTCATCTCGAACTCTCCCTGCATCAATCTAGAAAACCCCTTAACCATATTCATGTTAATAGATCCAAAAATGATATCATCTATATAAATTTGTACCAAAATTAAGTGTTTTTCTTGATGTTTAATGAAGAGAGTTATGTTAACCTTTCCTCTTGAATACCCTTGATCAAGTAGAAATTTGCTAAGACTGTCATACCATGCTCTAGGGGGTTATTTGAGTCCGTACAAATCCTGTTTAAGCTTGTAGGCATGATCAGGATACTCATCAGATTCAAACCTAGGAGGTTGGGCTACATAAACCTCTTCATTGATATATCCATTTAGGAAGGCACTTTTTACATCCATTTGAAATAATTTGAAAATTTTCGCACATGCGTAAGCAAGCAAAAGGCGTATAGCCTCGAGTCGGAAAATTGGCGCATAAGTTTCCTCATAGTCGATTCCCTCTTCTTGGTTATACCCTTGCGTAACTATGCACGCCTTATTTCGTGTTATAATTCCATTTTCGTCAAGTTTGTTCCTAAACACCCATCGGGTGCCAATTACTCGATGGCCTCACGGAGGAGGGACAAAGTCTCAAACCTCATTCCTTTTAAACTGATTTAATTCCTCTTGCATTGAGAAGAATCAATGTTCATTGAGTAATGCCTCTTTAGGGTTTTTAGGCTCAATCTGAGAGACGAAAGCAAAGTGATAACATAAGTTACTTAGCTTAGATCTCGTGGTCACTCCCTTTGAAATGTCACCGAGAATGTTGTCGATAGGATGGTCTTTAGAAGACTTCCAAGTTGGAGAAAGGTCATTAGTGTTAGTTGGATGATCCTCCTCAATCTCCTAATGATGTTGATCGTTTTCCTCCTCAACTTTCACTGATTTAGGTTGATCAATTCCTTTTTCAGTGCCTTTGAGTATGTCTTCAGAAGATACACCTACACCATGAAAAGAAATACCTTTTTCGACATTTTTAGGATAAGTTTCATCAAAAAGTAACGTGAACATATTCTTCAACAATAAGTAACCTCTTATTATATATCCTATATGATTTACTTGAATGAGAGTATCCAAGAAAGATACCTTCATCTGCCTTGGAGTCAAACTTACCAAGACTCCCCTTACCATTATTCAACATAAAAAATTTACAACCGAATACATGAAGGTGAGGTACATTGGGCTTCCTCCCTTTCAAAAGTTCATACGGAGTTTTGTTAAGAATAGGACGGATGAGCATCATATTCAAAACATAGCAAGCCGTACTAATTGCATCGGCCCCAAAATATTTAGGATGGCCACTTTCATTGATCATAGTTCTTCCTAACTCTTCTAAAATTTTATTTTTACGTTCCACGACCCCGTTTTGTAGAGGGGTACGCGGCGCGGAAAAATTATGATCAATTTCCATGCGTACCACAATATTCTTCAAAGAGATGATTTTCAAACTCACTTCCATGATCACTTCTAATTGATATAATGTTTGTATTCAACTTGGTTTGAGAAAGTTTGGCAAAATTTTCAAAGGCGAAAAAAGTATCGCTCTTGCTAGCTAAGAAGATAGTCCAGCAAAATCTAGATAAATCATCGACTATAATAAAACCATAGTAGTTACCACCTAGACTCTTAATTCTAGATGGTCCAAAGAGGTCCATATGAAGAAGTTCAAGGGGTCTCGCAGTTGAAACAATGTTTTTAGATTTGAACGAGATCCTTGTTTGCTTCCCTATTTGGCACGCATCACAAAAGTGATCCTTTGAAAACTTGATTTTGGGTAAGCCAATCACTAGGTCCTTAGATACTATCATGTTTATCAAGTAAAAATTCACATACGCCAAACTCCTATGCCACAACCATGAGTCTTCACTCATAGTGACGAGACATTTGTCACAACTCAATGGTACTTCACTCAACTCAAGCATATACACATTATTTACCCTCAAGCCTCTAAACACATCCCCTTTTTTTTATCATTATTTTCAATTATACAGAAATCCTTTGAAAAAGACACTTTATATCCCTTGTCACATAATTGACTAATGCTTATAAGTTTATGTTTAAGGCCCTCAACTAACAATACATCAGAGATAATAGTAAACGAGGGATTACCTACACTACCTTTTCCAAGTATTGCTCATTTATTGTTGTCTCCATAGATTACAAATCCCTTCTTCTTTGCCACAAAGTCAATAAAGAGAGATATGTATTCTGTCATATGTCTTGAGCATCCACTATCGAGAACCCATCTTTTCTCTGCAGGCTCAAGACTTTATACCTATACAAACAATCAAAGGAAATAGGTACCCAGTTGTTTATTGGGTCCTTGGTTGTGAGTGAAATCTTGGTTGCATTTAGGCAACCATTGATAAAACCATTTAGGAACTAAAAACCTCCTAAAGCAAAATTTAGCAATGGTATGACCTTTTTTGCAACAATACAAGCAAGTGAGGTTAACATTAGTAACACTTTTGTTACCTTGATTTTTTGTCACATATGTATATTTTTTTATAAGGATTAATCATGCTTTTTCTAAAGTGTGATCTATCAATAGCAAAGGTGCTTTTTGGTTCTAGAGCCTTGTCAAGTTTGGCTTTAAGAGTCCTAACCTCTTTTTACCAAATATGACAAGTACCACATCCAAAATTTAACCATATACTCCTATCTTCCTCAACATCTACCTTTGTTATTTCTATCATGGATGCCTTGAGAGCCTCTAATCCCTTTCGGAATCAGATATATTTTTCTCCAAGTGAGTAAAAATTTGTTTGTTAGAGGCCAAACTTTTAAAGGCTTCCTTAGCCTCATGGTGTAAGGTGTCAAAGGCATGTTGTAATTCAGAATGAGACAATTTACTAGAGTTCTCGTATTTAGCATGTCATACCTTTTTATTCTTCTTCTTTTGATGAGTCGAGAGGCAAAGGTTAATGAACTCTTCTTCGTCACTTGAACTATCATCCCCAGATGACTCACTATTGCTTTCCCAAGCGATGTAAGCTCTTCTGCGCTTATCTTGTTTCTTTTGTGAGTGATTAATTTCTTGTCCTTTGTCCTTCTTCATCAATGGACAATCTGACTTATAGTTCCCTACTTTTCCATAATTATAGCACGATCCTCTTGCTTTACTACCCTTATTGCCTTCATTCTTGGAAGACCTTGATTGTCTTCTAAAATTGACGAGATTCTTTTTAGAATGTTGGATACCATTCTTCTTTACATAGCGGTTGTATCGCTTCACAAACAGCCCCATATCCTTATTCATTTCTTCATCATTGTCATCACTCGAGTTGTAATCACTTAGCTCTTTTGCGGAGGACTTTGAACAAGAAGCTTTTAGAGCTATTGACTTTTTTTCTGTAGTCTTGGTCTTTTCTTTATTTTACTTTTTCTTAAATTGATCAAGGCTAATGAGCACTTGCTCATGTTCTTGGAGCTTTCCAAATAGAGTTGTAAGATCCAAAGTCATGAGGTAATTGGCTTCCTTTATGGTCGTGACCTTTGGTTGCCACTCCCTAGTAAGACATCTTAAAACATTATTAGTAGCAACGTCATTGGAAATTGGACTACCAAGTGAAATTAGTCTATTAATTAAGTGAGAAAATCTATTTTGCATGTCGGCAATGGTTTTCCCTTGCTCCATGTGAAAGAGATCAAACTCTTGAGTCGAAGTGTTTATTCGAGCTAGTTTGACGTCATTAGTTCCTTCACGGGAAACTTATAATGTATCTCACATAGCTTTAGCAGTCATACAATATGAAACTCTATAATACTCATAAACTCCCAAGGAGGAGATCAAAATATTTCTAGCCTTCCAATCGTAGTTGTGCTTTTTCTCATCTTCATCATTCCATTATGCTTCAGGCTTAGGCACAACAACGTTATTTTCATCGGTCATGGTAATTTTCACGGGACTGTTCAATATAACGTTCCATACCTTTCTATCAATGGAATTGATATGCACGATCCATACAATCTTTCTAGTAACTATAGTTGTCACCATTAAAAACTGGTGCTCTATTGTAAGCCCCTTTTGGTTCATTTGCCATATTCTAAGAAGTTGTATGCGAAGTACGAAATGAACCGATGCTCCTCATACCACTTGTTAGACAATGAAAATCGTCTAGAAGGGGGGATTGAATAGATCACTACTTCTTTTAAACAGAAGCGTATGAGGAACTAAGATCGTCTAAATGAACCATTACAAAAAAATCGATATACGTTACACCTATATGGAATACCAATTAAGATGAGAAATCGGATCAAAAGTTTGAAAACAAATCAATATGATTTTATTCACTTAGAGTTGTTCAATTTCTAATGCTTTGTGAAAAATAAACTCAAGTTGAAAAACAACCCAAAATGTTTATGTTCAAGCAATTTGTCAAACACGTGGTGTGCAAAGCACTCCAAGTAAAATTCACTATGTAAATGTAGTGCTAAAATTTTCCAATTACAACAAAACGGATTGTAATGAGTTTTCTAAATATGTTTCAGCACTACAATAAAGCATAATTTTAGTCAACCAATTTTATTGTGCACAAACATAAAATTCAGAAATGAGAATAGCAAAAAGATAGAACAACACCAATTTGTTGAGGCAGTTCCCCCATCGTCCTAGCTCGGGGTACGTCTGCCCTCAATTTTAAAAATAGAATTGAGACCTGTATATAAAACATGTTGCAAATTGTTTGTACAAGAGTAACAATAAAAATCAAACACTCTATCCTAATCGTTGACGCTGAACCTATGCCTTATCTTCCTTTGATTCAAGATGAATCAAGTCCTTCAAATGTGATGACTAAACCTTCGATTACGACAACACTTTTGAACCATCCAACGGTCTTTAAATATTTGGCTCAGATGATTTCAAACACCCATAATTCGAACCTAAACCTTCTGTCACACCCTAATTTTTGACCTTAAGATCCCACCTCCTTGTTTTTACTCGTTGTCTTTTTTTACTATGATGTGTGCATGTTTTACTAACAAGTTTGTGCAAGCGTGATCATTTCAAGTAGAGATGGTATTCATCCTCACGGTCGGGCATCTCAAGGCATGGCCGGTTGATCCTAATATGGGCTCCATTTCTATAATTATCTCTACTTTAGAAGTGTGAGGTATCAACCATGACGCAAAAATGGAAGTCGTTGATTCACGATTAAGGTTTTAGGCTTTTTTTTCAGGATCGTTACCAAGGATAACAAGTTTATGACAACTCTTAATTAGATCGCCACATTAAAACGCACGAGAATTGAGGCTTTTATAAAATGCGGAATTCACCCATTGCTTATTGAAGATTTCCAAGCTAGCTGTCTTCCATACACTTGGGCTCTTAATTTTGGGTCAAATTCGAGCCTAATTCATAAAGGATCCGCACGATATTTATTCTCATTTTGAAGCATGGTTTAATAATCTGACTAAAGCTTATGAGTTCATTATATTTTAAGGCTCAAGTCACAAGAACTCTCACGAGTTGGGTTCAAATAAGGGCAATGTTTAGCTACGCAGTACGCAAGCCATAGGCATCTCGCGTTTGGTACGCGTTTGGTACATCTCAAGAGAATAAAGGATACGTTTTGGTTGGGGATTCACATAAGATGAAACCTTTTCTCGGTTTATGTTTGTCTTAGATTTGGTCTTATTGCCTGGTGATTAGTTTGTTTAAATTAGCATATTAGTATGCTTTGTTGATTGCAGGCAGGCATTATGTTTTGGTTTCATGTGGGTTATTTCCTTCAGTCCTATTGGGGGTGTACGTACCACCAAGTTGAATTAAAGATGTTGTGGTATTGGGTGAATTATAACGGAAGCTCTGAACATCATTTGGGTTACATTAAAAACAAGGTTTCTTGCAAGGACCTAACGACATTCATATAAATAAGGTGCCGGACAGTACAAAATACAAATTTAATTCAACGACAAATATCGGAATGGTTCTTGTTGGTGCCGTCCACATGAGATTACTCTATCACCTACGACCACACAAATACTAGCATAAACCGCAACATTGAATACAACAACACACGTACAATACTAAGGCCACATACACATGATCATCACCACTTCAACCGTCATCCAACTACATTGCCGATGTACTAAACTTAACTGTCCAAACGACGAATTTAACAAACTGAAGAAGATTCCATAATGTCTTGGTGTTGGATATGGCGCCGCAATCAATGTCGTTACCGCCAATTGTTGTTCACGAAGACAAAGCCCAGTATTGCAAAGGTTCCGAAACGGTGATGTAGAATTAACCGACCTCACTCAAATCTTGTTGGCCATAATATCCTTGATGATAGACCGATACGAATGTCCCGCACCACAAGGGAAGTTGAAAACCTACAAAACACAACTAGAAGATCAGTGGTGTCATTAACAAAAGTCAAAGTAGAGAAATTAAGAATAATTGAAGAAGTTGCAGCCCTTAGTTTAAGCTCTTCATGGGGTGGAAGTTCGAGCAGCAGGAAGAGCGACAACCAGAGTTGTCACCAGCTCCCTACAAAGCATCTTGACTCAAAGAGATTTGTTTCATTCCTGGAAAAGAGCAGAAGGAAAACGTTAATATGGTTCAGAGAAGAATCTGAAATTCGTCAGAGGTTCCAAAACCATTAAACAACAATATTCTCCCAAACTTATCGAAATAGAAGGAAAATATTAACTACAGCCAGCAATTCACAAATATGCCGGGATAAGAACGAAAAGTTCTTCATTACCCCAAACAACAGATTCAGACAAATTCAAATAACTTCCAAAGCAATCAGGAACACGTCGTTATAAAAAAGGAAGGTAGTATCATGAATTCCAAGACAAATCTGAGACAACTTTAAAGCCAATCAAATTGTTTCCAAAAGAGTTCTGACATGAGAGTTATCATTGTTAACATGTTATTTCGTTTCAGACACCTATAAAAGAAGGAGGAGTTTGAGATGAAGAGGGGGGAGCCATTCTCAGAAACCCACGCAAATCCATTCACAACAATACGAAAAAAAATCATAAATCAAACCTTAAAGTTTGTAGAAGAAAATAAGAACTTATCTTGTTATAAGCCCTTGCCGCGAATCTATCACTGACCAAACCTCCATCATAACTCAACCGCGAAGATCCTCAAACCCACATCGTTTTCACCACCTGCCACCACCGTCGAACCTGCCAAATAAGCCCATGCAAGATGTGAGATTTTGTTAACATTTTAACTTGGTTTGTCTTTTTTTATTTGTGCAGAGAAATAAAATCGGAGAAAGAGTAGAAGAAAAATGGAAGAACATCTTGAGGAGACGACGAAAACGGAAGTGGATGGAGTAGAAAGGAGTTCAAGTCACTTAACTTTTTGACATCGCCGGAAAATCCCGCCGGAAACCGTAAATCACCATAACCCACGAGCTTCCTCTAAAAGCTCTCGCCCCAATCGCAAATCAATATCTCAACTCCCCAAATCAGCGTCAAGACCTTCATCCTCGCGCCTCCATCCGCGAACCTCAATAACTTTCTCCATAAAACCCATCGACATCACCACCGTCGTCCACCATCGAAGAGCCCCTTGCAAAACGAGAATCCACATCAAACTGTGAGAATTTCCATTACTAACAATTTAATGTTGTTTGATTTGTTTGATTTATGATTTGTGCAGAGAAATAGAGCGAGAAGAAGATGGAAGCAGGTGACGGTGAAGTAGAGGGAAAGAGAAATCGGCGAGGGATTTGGGGCTTAGGGCTCCACTATTTTTGTTTGATTTTCTATGTATCATGTAATCATGTGTAAACCCTATCGTAACTACCATGCACCCTCATGCACACAACCCTCAGATCTCCAACGGATCTCATCACATGACCAACATCCCGCGTGCCCACCATAAGCCCGCGCCTGCGTCACACCCAATCTATTCGTCCACTTACCCCCTTAATTAACCGTTAATAACTTTAGTCTGCTAATTAAACTCACTAACTAACTTACTAATTACCCTTTAATCCCTTGGTCTGCCATTTTAACTTAATTCAAATTCAAAACCAACTATAACTTTTAATTACCCTTTTTAATTAATATAATCATTATCCTTCTTATTAATTAATTAATTAATCGATTTTTATAACTCTTTTTAGTAAACCTTTTTAATTATTCACCTTTAATTAACCTATTTCACCCTTCTTTTATATAATCCTACTAATTAACTGAATAACCTCTTATTAAATATTGATACAACTTGCTTACTTTTGGATATATTAACCAAATACAATTTTATTAAAAAACTTTTTTCTTAAGTAAATTAACTTTTATAATAAACGCCCCTTTTTCAATTTAAATTAACTTCTTATATTTCATGATAATAACTAAAACCACTTATATAATATATTAACTTTTTATTCAAACCCGTTTCTTTTAAAATCTAATTAATTTATAATCTAATCTAAGATAAAAACTAAAAAAGATCTAATTTAACTTTTCCTAAAAAAACAACCTCGTCGAATTAATTCAACTTTTTTCCTAAAACTAATATTCACCTAATCTAGTATAACTTCACCAAAGTAATTTCTTAAAATTAATATCCCCCAACTTAATCAACCGCGCATGTTTCCGCTTCCCGTTCTAAGCACCGTTTATTCACACCTCTCACACTTGTCTCTTTTAGCACCTTTATCCGTTTGTATGGATTTATTTATTTGCTTTTATCGTCATTTACTTTATTAAACTATTGCATAACATCCAAAGGAAGAATCTGTGCATAACGTGAAACTTGTGCGTAAGCATTTCATTTGCATCATACCCCATTTGATCCTTGGTCCCATTCAATTCGATCACTTAAGATAGATCCTACCCCTTAAGGAGGACCTTTGTCTTTTATTTTACAACTTAGATAAAAAACAATTCAACTCAATTCAAACTATTCAACACATTAGAGAATAAGATGTTAGTCATCTTGACAGTCGAGATACAAATCTCCTGCCTCATAACAATACAATCAATATTTAGGGACTTTTCCGCCTTGAAGGTGATAGTGGCATACTCGTCGATCACAATCCGAGTTTCTAATCCCTTCTCTCAAGACGATGCAAAGACTATTTTCCTACAAGTTGTGGTGGCTAAGTCAAGTAATCTCCCTCGAGATGACAACTCGTCTTTTCTCCTAGACCCAATCAATCAACTACCCTTATCCCTTAGGAACTTTAAACAATAGTCAAAGAGCTCCTTAAACCCTTTAGGGGAACTACAAATACTCTGATTCTATTCCCGTCAGGATATGTAGGCACAAGATGCAACGTCTTGGCGAGTATACTTAGAATTAAACCACTAGGTCTTTTATCCTTTAAGAAGATAAACCTTAGCAGTAAAAAACATAAAACAAGAGGTTCCTGTAGAGTACTATAGAAACTTAGGATGCTAGCACCTTCTCTAAGTTTAACCAACCCCCGAACCTATAACTCTCTAGCTTTTGTATTTGCATTGCATTGTAGGTAATTCGATCTTTTTCCCTTCCTTTGGACAAATAAAAGACCGGTTGTAACGAATTTAGATTCAAGCTAATAAATAGCTTGGTATCCAATTTTCACCGTGACAGAAATGGTGACTTCACTGGGGATATCCTCTTCAGTGGGTTTCCCTAACTTGTTTATTATGCTTGTTTATTATTTGCTTATTTGCTTATTTGTATATTTGTTTTATGGATTTTTGGGTTGATATCCTTGAGTGGTGAGACAAAGTCCTACGCTCGGACTTGAGTGAACTTATGATAGGATGGTGATATATTTGACGAGGCTTATAGGGAGCTGAATCCCGGCCAAGTTGACTTGAGAATCACCGCTCAGTTGAGGCCCTCTCGAAAACAGTACTGTTGAACGAGTTAATCGTGAAAACATTCACTACTTTTGACCTGGGAGCCTGTGATACTGAGGACCGTAGTTACCTTTAACCCCACTTTGGCCTTTATTAGGACGTAGTGTGAGGACTATGAGGGAGTATTCCCAAAATAGTTGCTACGCGATGCTACACTCAAAAGAGGTTCTCTTGAGAATATTATTAACCACCGAGTAATTGGGAAATTGATAATATCCGAAAGATGGAATAATATTTTGGGAACCTCTTTAAAACCTTGTTCTGCAGGTACAATCAACCTTTAGTCCACGTCCTTTGGGAATGGGTATACTCTTTGCTCCATGCTCGTTGTAAACCTAGGGTCTCCTTGTTTGTTTATCTATGTGTACCTCTGTGCTTGCTTGTGTTTGTGCATCCATAAAACATCATATTGCATTGGTTTCACGAAATCCCGAGTTTTATTTATAAACATTACATAACCAATATGGATTACAAAAGAAAATATTTTGAAATATTCTTTTAAGAGTCCTAACTTGGATGACCTAAGGGAGTTAAGGGCACTGATTGAAGAATTAAGAAAACTCAAAAGACAAATACAAGAGGCTTCCATTATCATTGAAGATCAATAGAAGTTAAAAATACTTTAATCAATATTGAAGATCCAAGTAAACAAGGGTTTCCTTCCTTACTTTCCAGCAAGAAAAGAAGAGAAATGAAGGATTTATTTTCCTCTATCACGCTACTCCTTCGAAGTCGATCATGGACAACTCCTCTTCAAGAAAGTCCAGATAGAAGAGAAAATCAAGAAGCAATACAAGACTTCCTTATTAGTTTTACTAGCTTTTATTTAGCTATTATGTCAGGACTCTTATGAGAATATTCACTTGTAATCCAATATAAAAAAAATTTATTTGGTATTCTATAACGTTTATAAATATTTGAGTTCCATGAAACCCTTCTGCATTTTGCATAGCATCCTGCATTCTGCATTTTGCATGTGCATGTGTCTCTTCTCCTCTGCGTCCTCATTCGGCTTTTTGTCCTTGTTTTGTCAGCTGACATCTCGACCATCTGACCAAATTTGAAGTACTTACTGAGGGGTAGTAAAGAGAACAGAGGATATGGATTCCATGACTGGTTTCAGGGTGACAACTAATCCATTATTTGATCTTCCTTCTGATGGCCATGTTCAACAAGTGGATGTTCCGACGCAATCTCAGCCGGTGCAAGATAATCTGGTTGGTCAAGTTGATAGAAGAGATTCCCAGTTTCCGCCGTGTATGCCGAATCCTCCGAATGTTCGTACTAAGATGAAAATGGATGATCCTAGATTTTTAGCAATTGAGAAAGGATTTCGTGATCTCGAGGAACATTTAAAAATGATGAAAGAAGCTAACGCATCTGGTCTTGATGCTCATGACATGTGTTTAGTTCCAAGTGTAATTATTCCTCCAAAGTTCAAAATGCCTGTTTTTGAAGTGTACAAGGGTGTTAGTTGTCCAAGATACCATTTGACGATGTTTTGTCGAAAGATGACTGCTTTTATTGACAACGACAAGTTGATGATTCACTGCTTTCAAGAAAGTTTATGTGGGGTATCCTTGATATGGTATATGAAACTATAAAGAAACTGTATTCAGTCTTGGAGAGACTTAGCTGATGCTTTCGTGAAGAAATACAATTACAATTTGGACATCCCTCCAGATAGCGATCAACTGGTGAGAATGAGTAAGAATGACAATGAATCTTTCAGGGAATACGCGCAAAGATGGAAAAAGTTGGCAGCCCAAATTCATCCACCACTTCAAGAGAAAGAATTAAGCAAGATGTTTCTAAGAACACTGTCAGGCTCTTATTATGATAGGATGGTGGGCGTTGTGCCATTAGATTTCTCCAAAATTGTAGAAGTCGGAGTAAACATCGAGAATGCACTCAAAAGTGGAAGAATTCAGGATAACTTGAATGGCCAAGCTAATGAAGAAATTTCAGTTGATGATTCCCTAGAGGAAGGAAGTGTTGATGTTAATGTAATTTGGGATTCCTCTCAAATCCTGTCAGATCCAGTTCCAGTACCTCATCCTCAACATCAGTATGAAGCGACTGCTCAGCGCAAGCAGCGACTACCTCATAAGCGAAGGGTGCCATCTCCAGATCAGCATCAGAATCGACAGGTTCGAAGACGGTTTTAGAATCAGAAGATACCTCTGAGTATTCCGAAAGAAGAAACTCGCTGGTTTGATCTTATCCCAATGACTTACCGTCAACTATGGTTTTATTTTGCTAGAAATTCTGTGATGACACCCAAAAAGACTAGAATCATGAAGTGTCACCCACCGTAGTTCAACCCGAATGCCAGCTATGAATTTCATGATGGAGTGTTGGGGCAGTCGATTGAAGAGTGCAAAGTTTTTCAAGAGAAAGTCCAAGAAATGATAGATGATGAAGTGCTAACCTTCAGGGGAGAAAGCCCAATCGTGAATGGAACACTGTTATGCTGATCACCTATTTATTGTGTTTGCTTATGTGAACTTTTTATTTCTTTGATTAAAAGCATAATTGGCATGTAAGAACTTGTTACTTTGAGTAAGTAATGCAATAAATGTTTATCTTGAAGAAACCCATTCGTGGTCACTCATAAAAAAAAAAAGAATTTTTTAATACAATTTATAAAGCTATTTTACCCAATTTCTTCTCACTATGATGAAGAGTTGGACAGAGGATGACGAAGTAAAACGCATGATCTCTCATTGTATGCTTTTGAATAAAAACCTAATGATGATGTAAGGCATTGTTTCAAACTCCTAAACACCAGAAATATTTAAACTCCTTTAAACCTGGATGAAGAATCTGTCTTTCCCAAATCAAAACCTCGCTTTTAACCCGGGGCAGGGTATCAAAAAATGAGCATCTTTAAAAAATTGGGCAATCACAAATATACTTTGAACTTTATTCCTTTGTTTTACACATCGGAAACTAAACCCATATACAACCCACAAAGTCCTAATTGAAGTAAGGTTTAGTTCGAAAGCATACTCGATGAGATATCGTTTCCTGACTCCTATGAGCTATGCTCAAATTTATTATCGGCCTTATAAATAAATTTAACTCATATCCTAAATAGTGATTTTGGTCACTAGTTATTGGGATACCTTTTTAAAAAGTAAAACTTCAAGACAAACATATATGTTGTATTAACAGTTTCAGAAGTAACATTTTCGGCCTGCTAATGTTACTTGATATCTTAGAAGGTTTACATATAAACATTGATGATGAAATTTGAAGACTTTGCTGACCTAAGGCAAGTTATTTTCCAAGAGGTTTGATCCGTACAAGTTTGGATTCACCTAGAACATAAGTTTGAAGACTCAATTATACCGTCAATCAGGGCCAGTTACGTCGAGATTCGGTGAATCTCTCCAGAGAGTTTGAAAATAATGGGACACCATGTTTTCTGTAAAATCCTCTTGGAACGACTTCTTCTCATAACCATATGACTTGGGGCATCTGAGAAACAAAGATTATCTTATCCGCTCACAAAAAATTTATTGTCCAAAATGGCGACTACCATTACGCAATTCATCAAGACAAACTACTTTGTTTTCACAACATTCTTCATTCATGTCCCCGGTAAATTTTACTTCTGGTGGTCATGACAATTCTCTGATGAAGTTGTTCGATGCAGAATTCACAGTGAACCTTCATAAACTTCACATTTCCAATGAAATGAATGCTATTCGACCCCTTAATAGATCTTTTTACTAAGACGATCTCCCCCAGCAGAGTGGATGTTTATTTCATCCCCATTGCATTTTCGACTTTGACGTATTCAACAACTTTATCTAACCCAGGTTTCCCCCGATGAAGTGGATATCCCCTGCGAAACTTCAGCTTAGGTATCTCTCCGGCAACTCCCGTAAGAATCTCTTCAATAAAGCGAATATTTATTTTATCCGTGAAGGCCTTCCAGTTATGAGATGGATTCATTTCCAGTAGATCCTTATTCTCATCTTCAACAGGATATTTGAATTTCGTCTTGACGATCCTTCAAGTAAGATTAAGGTGTTCTATCTCCAAGTGGAATGTTTTCTATTCCCCAAATAAGCTTTGAAGCCTTGAAGCAGGACTGTGATCCCATACTTGGTTCTCCACCTATCCCCAGTGGTGCTTCTATCTTTGAAGATTGGTCGAATGTTTGCTTTGAGATGTTTATTTCATCTCTGTTTGCCTCTGTTCGTTTGTTTTGTCAGCATAAGCATACGCATAGCATATAGATAGATAGAATGGCATGTGCATTTTGCATCTTTGTGTTTTGTTTGTTCTGTCACTTTGGTCGTGGTTATCTCCAAGTGACTGGGTTTGTCTTCTCCCTCCAAGTAGAGTTGTCGGCCCTAGGCAGAAAGAGCACAATATTTCTATTTCCTCGTGAAGTTTGATCCTCGTGGAAGACGGTTGTTTTAGTTGAATACCATTTGAGTTCATACCTCAATGGTCGAGTCTTGCTTGACAGTTTCTCTTCAGATATTTCCTGAATTGAACTTTGGTCCCTGACAATCACATTTTGGGATATCTCCAACTTCTGAATATGGATTAAGCGTGCATTTATTTTGCACTTTACTCCCCAAGAGAATCTTTATGAAGATCACTATTAAAGAAAGGTTACCTTCTCCAACAATATTACAAGGTTTTCTCAATAATCCGTATCTGAATTGCAAGCAACCTCTTTATTTGAGCAACTCGTTTTGATCAGGATTTCTATCAAAAACGACAAATGGCAGTCTCCTTAAGACAGTTTGTCCATCCTCATCAAGGTTACCTACTCGTCAAATGGCATCTCTTTGGAAATCCATCAGAGAAGTTTGCCGAAGACATTACAGATACTTCTCTTTATTTGAGGATTCACAAAATATTTTACAACTATAACAAGAAATACTCTTCAGGAATGTTTTCCCCAGTGAGTTTATTATACAAATTTATTTTCGTTAAACGACATATCTCCCGAGAAATTCAGTGAAGTTTATTACATTTGATCTCTTTACTTGAGAAGACACATTTTCAAATCAATCGGCTTACATCTTTTCTGAAGATCCCCGGTGAAGTTTTACAGTCTCCTGTACATTACAGATTACCACTAAAGTTCTACAATCTACAATGATATTTTAACCCCCTATGAAGATGCTCTCACGAGTTTTCATCATTTCAGGTAGAAACTAAGACCAGCTCATGGCATCCAGATCATGACGCTCGGGGAGGTTTATTTCAAGCAACTAAGACCAGCTCATGGCATCCAGACCATGACGCTCGGGGAGGTTTATTTCAAGAAACTGAGACCAGCTCATGGCATCCATACCATGACGCTCGGGGAGGTTTATTTCAAGAAACTGAGACTAGCTCATGGCATCCAGACCATGACGCTCGGGGAGGTTTATTTCAAGAAACTGAGACCAGCTCATGGCATCAAGACCATGACGCTCAGGGAGGTTTATTTCAAGAAACTGAGACCAAGTCATGGCATCTAGACCGTGACGCTCGGGGAGGTTTATTTCAAGAAACTAAGACCAGCTCATGGCATCCAGACCATGACGCTCGGGGAGGTTTATTTCAAGAAACTGAGACCCGTTCATGGCATACAACCTTGAAGCGTGGGGAGGTTCTTTTGGTTATTACCTTTGCATAGGCTATCATACGTTTGATTGTAGGTAATACACCATATCATTTTGGACAAATACCTTTTCTTAGGCTACTAAGATTGGTAGTAGATCATCTTTCCTTGTGAACATTTTAAGACATCTCTTTCCTGGCTAATCTCGGCAGAAGATTTCCAGAAGACCTCGGCAGTAGGTATTTCTATTTTATTTCCTGGAAAATCTCGGCAGTAGATTTCCAGAAGACCTCGACAGTAAGTATATCTATTTTATTTCCTGGAAAATCTCGGCAGTATTTCCAGAAGACTTCGATGGAAGTATTTCTCCAGCAGACTTCAACATAGAATCTCGACAGTAGATTCCCTAAAAGTTTTAACAGTAGACACTTTGGCAAAAACATTCTCAAATTGAGTTATAAATCTCGGTAGTAGACTACTCCAGCTGACATCTTGAAATCATTACATTTGACTTATACAGTAGGTTCTTCCATTGGATTTTCTCATAAGATCTTCACGACATGTCCATAGATACCTTGTGATTGTCAATCTTTCCCCGTGGAGTCTCGCTTTGTGAAGCCTGTTCTTTGTGTGTCGTGTCTAGTTTTCCCCCGTGGCATCCATTTCTCCACAGGACCCTCTTGTCTTGCATTTCATATTGTAGCACGTCATATGCATCTGGTGGCTTCTTAGGGCCAAAAATTTGTGCAATGTTTGTATTTAAGTCCTTCCTATCATGTCGAGACAAAGATTTCAATCTTCATATCTCCGGATAGAAGTAACTTAAATAGGGGTATCTGTCACACCCTAATTTTTGACCTAAAGATCCCACCTCCTTGTTTTTACTCGTTGTCTTTTTTTACTATTATGTGTGCATGTTTTACTAACAAGTTTGTGCAAGTGTGATCATTTCAGGTAGAAATGGTATTCATCCTCACGGTCGGGCATCTCAAGGCATGGCCAGTTGATCCTAATATGGGCTCCATTGCTATAATTATCTCTACTTTAGAAGTGCGAGGTATCATCCATGACGCAAGAATGGAAGTCGTGGATTCACAATTAAGGTTTTAGGTTTTTTTTTCCAGGATTGTTACCAAGGATAACAAGTTTATGACAACTCCCAATTAGAACGCCACATTCAAATGCACGAGAATTGAGGCTTTTACAAAATGCAGAATTCACCCATTGCTTTTTAAAGATTTCCAAGCTAGCCGTCTTCCATACACCTGGGCTCTTAATTTTGGGTCGAATTCGAGCCTAATTCATAAAGGATCCACACGATATTTATTCTCATTTTGAAGCATGGTTTAATAATCTGACTAAAGCTTATGAGTTCATTATATTTTAAGGCTCAAGTCACAAGAACTCTCACGAGTTGGGTTCAAATAAGGGCAATGTTTAGCTACGCAGTATGCAAGCCGTAGGTAACTCGCGTTTGGTACACGTTTGGTACATCTCAAGAGAATAAAGGATACACTTTGGTTAGGGATTCACATAAGATGAAACCTTTTCTTGGTTTATGTTTGTCTTGGATTTGGTCTTATTTCCTGGTGATTAGTTTGTTTAAATTAACATATTAGTATGCTTTATTGATTGCAAGCAGGCATAATTTTTTGGTTTCATGTGGGTTATTTCCTTTAGTCCTATTGGCGGTGTACGTACCACCAAGTTGAATTAAAGAAGTTGTGGTATCAAGTGAATTATAACAGAAGCTCTGAACATCGTTTGGGTTACATTAAAAACAAGGTTTCTTGCAAGGACCTAACGACATTCATACAAATAAGGTGCCGGACAGTACAAAATACAAGTTTAATTCAACGAAAAATATCGGAATGGTTCCTGTTCGTGCCGTCCACATGAGATTACTCTATCACCTACGGCCACAAAGATACTAGCATAAACCGCAACATTGAATACAACAGCACACGTACAATACTAAGGCCACATACACATGATCATCACCACTTCAGCCGTCATCCAACTACATTGCCGATGTACTAAACTTAACTGTCCAAACGACGAATTTAAAAAACTGAAGAAGATTCCATAATGTCTTGGTGTTGGATATGGTGCCGCAATCAATGTCGTTACCGCCAATTTTTGTTCACGAAGACAAAGCCCAATATTGCAAAGGTTCCGACACAGTGCTGTAGAATTAACCGACCTCACTCAAATCTTGTTGGCCATAATATCCTTGATGATAGACCGATACGAATGTCCTGCGCCACAAGGGAAGTTGAAAACCTACAAAACACAACTAGAAGATCAGAGGTGTCATTAACAGAAGTCAAAGTAGAGAAATTAAGAATAATTGAAGAAGTTGCAACCCTCAGTTTAAGCTCATCATGGGGTGGAAGTTCGAGCGGCAGGAAGAGCGACAACCGGAGTTGTCACCAGCTCCCTACCAAGTATCTGGACTCAAAGAGGTTTGTTTCATTCCTGGAAAAGAGCAGAAGGAAAATGTTAATATGGTTCAGAGCAGAATCCGAAATTCGTCAGAGGTTCCAAAACCATTAAACAACAATATTCTCCCAAACGTATCGAAATAGAAGGAAAATATTAACTACATCCAGCAATTCACAAACATGCCGGGATAAGAATGGAAAGTTATTCATTACCCCAAACAACAGATTCAGACAAATTCAAATAACTTCCAAAGCAATCAAGAACACGTTGTTATAAAAAAAGGAAGGTAGTATCATGAATTGCAAGAAAAATCTGAGACAACTTTAAAGCCAATCAAATTGTTTCCAAAAGAGTTCCGACATGAGAGTTATCACCGTTAACATGTTGTTTCGTTTCAGCCACCTATAAAAGAAGGAGGAGTTTGAGATGAAGAGGGGGGGGGGGAGCCATTCTCAGAAACCCACGCAAATCCATTCACGACAATACGAAAAAAAATCTTAAATCAAACCTTAAAGTTTGTAGAAGAAAATAAGAACTTATCTTGTTATAAGCCCTTGCCGCGAATCTATCACCGACCAAACCTCCGTCGGAACTCCACCGCGAAGATCCTCAAACCCTCATTGTTTTCACCACCAGCCACCACCGTCGAACCTGCCAAATAAGCCCATGCAAGATGTGAGATTTTGTTAACATTTTAACTTGGTTTGTCTTTTTTTATTTGTGCAGAGAAATAAAATCGGAGAAAGAGTAGAAGAAAAATGGAAGAACATCTTGAGGAGACGACGAAAACGGAAGTGGATGGAGAAGAAAGGAGTTCAAGTCACTTAACTTTTTGACATCGCCGGAAAATCCCTCAGGAGACCGTAAATCGCCATAACCCATGAGTTTCCTCCAAAAGCTCTCGCCCCAATCGCAAATCAACATCTCAACTCCCCAAATCAGCGTCAACACCTTCATCCTCGCGCCTCCGTCCGCGAACCTCAGTAACTTTCGCCGCCAAACCCATCGACATCACCACCGTCGTCCACCATCGAAGAGCCCCTTGGAAAACGAGAATCCACATCAAACCGTGAGAATTTCCATTACTAACAATTTAACGTTGTTTGATTTGTTTGATTTATGATTTGTGCAGAGAAATAGAGTGAGAAGAAGATGGAAGCAGGAGACGGTGAAGTGGAGGGAAAGAGAAATCGGCGAGGGATTTGGGGCTTGGGGCTCCGTTTTTTTGGTTTTATTTTCTATGTATCTTGTAATCATGTGTAAACCCTACCGTAATTACCATGCACCCTCACGCACACAACCGTCAGATCTTCAACGGTTCTCATCACACGGGCAACATCCCGCATGCCCACCGTAAGCCCGCGCCTGCGTCACACCCAATTTATTCGTCCACTTACCCCCTTAATTAACCGTTAATAACTTTAGTCTGCTAATTAAACTCACTAATTAACTCACTAATTACCCTTTAATCCCTTGGTCTGACATTTTAACTTAATTCAAATTCAAAACCAACTATAACTTTTAATTACCCTTTTTAATTAATATAATCATTATCCTTCTTATTAATTAATTAATTAATCGATTTTTATAAATTTTTTTAGTTAATATTTTTAATTATTCACCTTTAATTAACCTATTTCACCCTTCTTTTATATAATCCTACTAATTAACTTAATAACCTCTTATTAATTATTGATACAACTTGCTCACTTTTTTTAATAAATTTTTTTTTTCTTCATAATTTTAATTTAACTTTTATCTTTTTATAATAATAACCAAACCTTTTAATTTAATGAGAATTTTGGATATATTAACCAAATACAATTTTATTAAAAAACCTTTTTCTTAAGTAAATTAACTTTTATAATAAACGCCCCTAAAAAAACAACCTCGTCGAATTAATTCAACTCTTTTCCTAAAACTAATATTCACCCAATATAGTATAACTTCACCAAAGCAATTTCTTAAAATTCATATCCCCCAACTTAATCAACCGCGCACGTTTCTGCTTCCCGTCCTAAGCACCTTTTATTCACACCTCTCACACTTGTCTCTTTTAGCACCTTTATTCGTTTGTATGGATTTATTTATTTGCTTTTATCGTGATTTACTTTATCGCACTATTGCATAACGTCCAAAGGAAGAATCTGCGCATAACGTGAAACTTGTGCGTATGAATTTCATTTGCATCATAATCCCCATTTGATCCTTGATCCCATTCAAGTCGATCACTTAAGATAGATCCTACCCCTTAAGGAGGACCTTTGTCTTTTATTTTACAACTTAGATAAAAAACAATTCAACTCAATTCAAACTATTCAACACATTAGAAAATAAGATGTTAGTCATCTTGACAGTCGAGATATAAATCTCCTGCCTCATAACAATACAATCAATATGTAGGGACTTTTCCGCCTTGAGAGTGATAGTGGCATACTCGTCGATCACAATCCGAGTTTCTAATGCCTTCTCTCAAGACGATGTAAAGACTATTTTCTTACAAGTTATGGTGGCTAAGTCATGTAATCTCCCTCGAGATGACAACTCATCTTTTCTCCTAGACCCAATCAATCAACTACCCTTATCCCTTAGGAAATTTGACCAATAATCAAAGAGCTCCTTAAACCCTTTAGGGGAACTACAAATACTCTGATTCCATTCCCGTCAGGATATGTAGGCACAAGATACGACGTCTTAGCGAGTATACTTAGAATTAAACCACTAGGTCTTTTATCCTTTAAGCAGACAACCCTTAGCAATAAACAACATAAAACAAGAGGTTCCTGTAGAGTACTACAGAAACTCAGGATGCTAGCATCTTCCCTAAGTTTAACCAACCCTCAAACCTATAACTCTCTAGCTTTTGCATTTGTATTACATTGTGGGTAATTCAATCTTTTTCCCTTCCTTTGGAAAAATAAAAGACCGGTTGTAACGAATTTAGATTCAAGCTAATCAATAGCTTGGTATCCAATTTTCACCGTGACACCTTCCTTCCACAATCCTACGGTTAAGGCTACTAATTTGATAGAACCACCCGTTATTCAATTACCTTCGCTCGACTGAATTTATGAAGGAAGGATGTGTGCAAATACTCCCAAAATCCAAGATTCTTGGAGTAAAAAACCCTAACGATTTTATTCAAGAAAAATCCACTAATCTCTCAACCCAAACCCGATACAACGATCCTATGTTTGGACGTTATCACCTTAATGATGTAGAGTGCACAACAAAAATGGTTATGTGTATTTGTTGATAAAATGCAAGAAAGAGGATGAAGATGATGAGAGAAAAATCAATGTCTATTTTTCTTTTCTTGTTCTTTATGAAAGAATGATCCAAAACAATATATATGTGAAGCTTGGACTAAATAACCAACATGACAGACATTTTGAAAGACAAAGATAACAGAAAAATAGAGTGAAACAAGTGAACGATCGACCTAAAGAAAATGGGGGTTGACTTGAGCTCTCCCACCTTCAAAATTATGCAGAATTTGTCTCTTTGTGTTGACCGGAACAGGTCCATACGTCGACACAAAATAGCCCAATTTTGACAAATTGAAATGCTAACAGTATGAGTCGACTGAAGGGTCGATGCGAGCTCTCCTGAGAGTAAATCATAAAAATTCACTTTGTATGAGTCGACCTAAGCAGGGCTTTGAGTCGACTCAAATGTTCAGAACTTGAAAAAATGCTATGTTTGACATGCCTTGCTATTTCTAAGCATTTCTAATGCATATCTAAGTCTACCAACATGATCAAACTCGCGTAAAACACATATAATGCTTTTCTATATGAACAAATACATGTTTCTGATAAATTCTTGACACGAGAGAACAACGAATGCATATGTGACTCGATGGTATAGTCCAAAGTACACATTACTAACTAGATATGTTTTAACATCATTAAAACAAGTATTGAGACAACTTGCCCTCACAAAACCCAATGCCTTAGTGAAGAAGGTATTGAAGGTGACAGTGAGCTATGGCACAAGAAATTGGGGCATATGAACTTCAGAAGCTTAGGGCATATGAGTTCTAAGAAGTTGGTACATGGCATTCCTAAGATTGTGAAGCCTGAGAAGTCCTGTGAAATATGCATGAAAGGCAAGCAACCTAGATTACCCTTTGCATCAGAAGTAGCTCCATGAGAAAAACATGCAGTGGGAGTAATGCATTTTGATGTATGTGGACCATTTGAAGTACCTTTACCTTGAGGAGACAAGTACTTTGTGTCTTTTGTGGATGACTTTACAAAGATGGCATGGGTAGCACTCATCAAATTTAAGCATGAGGTGTTTGTTAAGTTTCAGAAGTTCAAGGAGAAGGCTAAAATACAAAGTGGTCAGAAGGTGAAAATTCTATAAACTGATGATGGAGGTGAGTACAACTCTACATAGTTCAAGAATTTATGTGAGGAGAATTGAATTGAGCATGAGGTTACTTCTCCATACACTCCTCAACATAATGGAATTGTTGAAAAGAAGAAACAAAACTTTGCTTGATATGACAAGGAACATGCTAAAGGAGAAGAAGTTACCTCGCACTTGGTGGGGATAAGCTATTGCCACTACAACATATGTACTCAACATGTGCCTAACTAAGAAGCTGAAGGAAATTGTTCCTTTAGAGAAGTGGACTGGAGATAAGCATAGTGTGAGCCATCTGAAGGTGTTTGGTTCTATTTGTTACAAATATGTTCCAGATGCTAAAAGAATGAAGTTGGATGACATAAGCAGGGTTATGTCGCTTGTAGGGTACCACAATACAAGTGCTTATAAGCTCTATTGTCCTGTCACTAACAAAGTTGAATTCAACAGAGATGTCATTGTGAAAGAATCAGAAGCATGAGATTGGAACAAGTCTCAATCCAACTTTGGTGCAATGCTAACACCCGAGTTAACCTATGAAGATATTTCAAGCTCTAAAGAAGAACCTGCCTCTGAAGGAGATTTTGAGTCTGAGGATGAGTTAGAGTCTGAAGGTGACTCTGATGTTGAATATGATTAAGATCCAGATTTTGATGATGATCCAGACTCTGGTAGTGGTCATGCCTCTGAAGGTGGACTAGATTCTGAAGGTAGTCCAACATCTGATATTATTGCAGCACTTGAAGAAGATTTTGAACAAGTTTAGAGACCATAAAGAATCAGAAAAATACCAAGAATATTTATAGAGTTTGACATGTTGCGAGAGACTGAGATAAATTCTGAAGGGTAAGTCATTCACTGTGCCATGTTGGTAAACTCTAAGCTAGTGATTACTTAAGAAGATCTCAAGAGGAAAGTGTAGCTGAAGGCCATGAAAGAAGAACTTGAGGCTACAGAAAGAAATAAGACTTTAGAGTTGACTGAGCTTCCAAAGAATAAGAAATCCATCAATGTGAGATGTGTTTAAAAGGTGAAACTAAAGGCATATGGATCAATTGTCAAACACAAAACAAGTTTAGTAGCTATAGGATTTCTACAGAAATATGGTTTAGATTACTTTGAAGTGTTTGCACCTGTAGCTAGGCATGAAATAATCAGATTGGTGATTACTATAGCTGCTAGTAGAAATTGCCTCAGATGCATTTAGATGTGAAATATACATTTCTGAAAGGTCATTTACAAGAAGTTTATGCATCACAACCTCTTGGATTTGTAAAAAAGAATTAGGAAGGGATGATGTACAAGTTTCATAAAGCTTTTTATAGACTGAAACAAGCTCCTAGAGCATGAAATATGAAAATTGATTCATTTTTTAAGATTTAAGGATTTAAAAAATGTGAGATGGAGTATGATGTTTATGTTCAGCATACATCTGATAGCAATATGATTCTGGTGTGTCTCTATGTTGATGACATATTGCTAATAGGAAGCTGTTCAGAAGAGATAACTAAGTTCAAAAAGGTGTTGATGAATGAATTTGAGATGAATGATCTAGGAAATATGACATTTTTTTAGGGATGGAGATTTTGTACTCTAATAAGGGTATAATCTTGCATCAACTGAAGTATGAACCTAAGCTTTTAAAGATATTTGAGCTAGCAAATCGCAAGTCTGCAACCCCACCTACTAAAACAAATCACAAGTTAGATTATGATGTGGATGTTATAATTTTCAAACATTTGGTAGGCTCATTGTGATATCTCTGTAATACCCGGTGAGATATCTGTTATGCAGTTAGAATGGTGAGTAGGTTTATGAACAAACCAAAATGGTCACATTACCAAACTATTGTCGGGATACTAAGGTATATTAAAGGAACTCTGAAGTATGGAGTTTTGTTCCCTTCTGACATTCAATCTGATTCAGAGCTGGTGTGCTATTCAAACTCTGATTGGTGTGGAGACAGAGTTAACATAAGAAGTACTTCTAAATATTTATTTAAGTATCTGGGAGGTCCTATTTCTTAGTGCTCCAAGAAGCAACCAATGGTTGCATTGTCAACCTGTGAAGCTAAGTAGATTGCAGGTGCTTTATCTTCTTATCAAGATGTATGGATTCTGAACCTGTTGCAGTATCTGAAGATCAAGGTGAGCAAGTCTGTGAAGGTGATGATTGACAACAAATCAACTATAAGTCTTGCTAAGGATTTGGTACTGCATAGAAGACGCAAGCACATTGACACATAGTTTCATTTTCTAAGAAACCAGGTTTAGAATAAAGTGCTTGAAGTTATGCACTGTAGCATCCAGAAGCAGCTGGCATATATGCTGACCAAAGCAATCAATAATGAACACTTTATCCACTTGAGGGATGAAATTTGTATTGTTGATTATAGTTTTGAATATTGATTAAGGGATGGTATTGGAGTGTAGTCTAATATTCCGTTAGCATTTCATTTAAGTGTTATTTAAGTTCAATTTGAGATGCATTTTAGTTTGACAACTAAGTTTTAGTGTGTGTGTGTGTGTATAAATATTGAACTTTTGTCCAGTTAGAGTAATAGTGTGTAACTGAATTTCAATTCCAATAGTTAGTTACAAATTTCACCCTTCTCTCTCTTCCATCTTCATCATCTTCATCTTCTACCTCTTGTGCACCAATAGTAGGAAGTTCCATTTAAATTGTCTCAAATTCACTCTGTTTCTATCTTTGAAAAAAAATAAACTTCAATTTCATTAATGTCCTAAATTCAATAATTTTCTCATTTAGAGAAAAATTAAACTTCCTGTTTTACATGTTAGAGTTCTTGAACATACTAGAAAAAATTTCATTTAAGGGGTGTTTCTTTAATGGATAAAAATGTTATTTCCAAGAATGTGACATTGGGATTCACATATTCTCTTGTTTTTTCTTCAAGTTTTGATAATTTATACGCGGGTATTTTTTATTCACAGGAATATGTTTTGTTCATGAATTTCTTCATTTTTATTCTCATGTTAAAGGATGAGAATCTTACATTCCCATGGGAATATAAAATAACTAACCATAAATTTTCACTCTCATGTTATTTTAACACTTTTATTTTTAATTTTTAATTTTTAAAATATAATTAAAATAAAACTTAAAAATATTCCTAGGAACTTTTTTCATTTTCCAAACACATTAATGGGAATAAAGTTCCTGGAAATAATATTCCTAGGAATAATATTCCCGGGATTATAATTTTAACCCATTAAACAAACACACCCTCAATGGTATATGAGTATAATTGGAAGGAACCTTCTAGGAAGGGCGAAGATATACACTTTATTCACCATTCTTTCATGGGTTCGAGTGCCGCTGACTCTGATCAGGCGCCCCTCTTCCAAATACGTGGCTCACATGAAGTCACTGTCTATGGCATAGAATCGTGCATAGAACGTGTATCGAGTCAACATATGTGGCGTTAAGGATCGTGGGATTTAACTACGCTTCCTGGATTTAAGGGAACCACCCATTTCTAGAGTGGTTACGATATTGAAGGGAGACTGGGATCCAGGCCTATCGAATTATAAATACTTAGATATCGCGACAGGTTAACCCAAATAACAACATATAAAAAAATACCTTTGTTGCCACAACAAAACTTTGGAGGATAATGTTCTTCATATCCAACAGCGTCAAGAAGAAACATATATGATGGATGAACTGAAACTCTTGGATACCCAACCTCTCTCAAACGAGATGTGAGAGGTTCCTGTCCTAGAGAGCTTCATGTCTCCCTCGTTGGCTAAGCTTGATAGACGTGGCAGCCTATATGAGCATGTGGCCTCCATTAACACTAAAATGATCATCATTGGGGAACCTGACTCCCTGAAGTGCAAGATCTTGTCCAACACCTTTAGGGAGGCAGCCTTGAAATGGTATATGGAATTCTCTAGGATCTTCGTTACCACCTATCAAGACCTAGAAGCTAACACCAAATAATCCACCAATTCTCCATAAGCAGGCACAAGAAGCTAACCATCACCAGTCTATTTAACACATGTCTTGGTGTTTCCCTTGAAAATCGGAAAACAACCGCTGATCTTCCAAATTTGACTTTGGTGACTCACAGGATCGATCAAATTGATCCTAGGACATGTGCTAAAGTATTCTTCGTTTAGAATTAAATTTAAAGTACTTGTAATAACGAATTGGTAAATGTGCTTGTAATGAAAAAGACTTCGACTGGGTATTTTAAAGTGCATAAACTTAAAGAAACGCTGTAAAAGATTTGTAAAAGACTGATCGAAGAAGGTAAAAAGTTTAAAGGAAAAGAGGAATTGGAGTAAAGGATGCAGGAAAAGTAAAGGCAAAAAGGTAACACCTGCACAAGTGGTTCGACAGAGGAAATGTAAATGTTGCTGAAATTGTAAAAGACTTTATTGAAAAGTTGGTGATTTTACATAAAGTACATTCTCCGTGAAAATACTCTTTTCTCACACTCGGGTACTTTGAGTAAATTTGATTGGAGTTACTTTGTACGAATGGTAAAACACACAGAAATCTGTCTAACAAATCCCTATTTATAATGCTAATAATTAACTGCTAATAACTTCCTAGTATCTCCTCGATCTAACAAGTGTCAATTGCATGTAACTTCCTGCTCTAGAACTCGCCACGTGTCTTATGAACAAAACCGCTCCCTCCAAATTTTGAATTTCAAAACGACGTAGCAATCCTCCTGCAGAATTTCGGTCGAACTACCTCTGACACGGTCGAAATGCTCATAACTTTAGGTTTCTTAATTTTTCTAAGTTATTTCAACCGTTTAGCTTAGAAGATTCCTTAGAGGCTTTCGAAACCTCTTTGCTTCATTTTACTTAGACATTAATTATGTCTTAACGTTTAGCAACCCAAGGCAGTGTCGAATTTGGAAGCTAACAAATTGCCCCCAAAGAATGTTCTTTTCGACCTTATTGTAGGAAAAGGACATTTTTTGATAGTATCCCATTCGACACCATCTTTTCGATACTATCATACCCTTTGGTTTGCCTCTTATCCTTTGGAAGATAAAACAGAAGAAAGAGAAATGTTTATATTAAAAACCACGCCACTTTGCACGCTTCTGACGTCATCATCATCATGGCAGGTTTCTTGGAACTCACAAAAATTCAGAAAACATCATCACCCTTTTAGCGCCTAGGGGTATATGTTACAACCGCCCCTTACTTCTTCCACTAGGTCGCACACGTGGCCCACTAATTTCAACCACGTAAGAATTCTTAATTTTTGAATCCTTATAAAATCACCAAGAGTTTTTTCATAAAGACTTTCTACTCTTTACCAACCTTTACTCTTCTCCTCTTTGCTGAAGAAACCCGTTTTTTCCAACACAAGAAAAATCTCCTTTTTCTCTGAAAACCTTCAATCATGGCTGAACAACAGAAGAAAACTCAAACTAGGAGACCACCTTCTTCGTCTGCATTGCCACCTTTCGCTACCTTGAGCGGACCAAAAATCACGAAGAACCAACAGCTCATCAGGGAGCCGTTAGCAGAAGAAAAACGACACATCTACGAATCTCAGGTAATCATCCCCGTTGATGTGGCTGGAAAACCCTTAACCATGTCTGGCCCATTGTCACCCCCAGACCTTGATTATTCCAGCTTGAGTGACTTTTTCCCTTCTTATCGGAAAACCAAACCCTTAGGGCAAAAAGATGCTAGCAAAATCCCTTATGATAACCCAGATGACCTTTCTCTCTTCAATGTGGACCTCAAATATTTGCATGATGGAGCAAGACTCTTTAGAGCTACGCCGTACTTCAAAGATTCTGAACTTTACCTTAACTGGTTGGAAAAAATAGAGAAAGCAAAGGCACAACATTGGAAAGAAATAGGTATTTATGACCTAATCATGTTGTCGAAGGTTGGGCCACCTTACTGTCCGTTAATGCTGGCCTCCTCTTTGTATTTTTGGGACAACACTCACCATACCTTCCATCTTCCCTGCGGAATGGTGGCTCCCACGCTCTTCGACATGGCTGCTATTGTCAGATTAAGACCATGTGGATTGGCTTACAATCCTGAAATTGATGCACGGGACACCATAGGTTTTGGTAGTACGAAACATACTTACACACCCTTCTAATTTACTGACATATTGTAACAGACTATATTTTGCTGGCCTTTGAAGCCATCTTTGTTATTGTAACTTATCGCGCCATTTTGGCAAATATTAATACCATTTGTGGCTTTGCTTTATACTTTCTGTTACTCTGTTGTTATCTTAACTTCTTGCAGCATAGGCCTGTACTTTTTCAAGTACTTACCATTTACTTTTAATATCCTCTTATCTTCGCCCAATTCTTCCACTTCATAGGCTCCATTAAAGAAAACCCTCGACACTTGGAAGGGTCCCTCCCACTTTGGGGACCATTTACCCAACGTCTTGGCCTTTCGATCCATAGGCAGAATGGCTCTCCAAACTAAGTCTCCAACTAAAAAGGTTCTTGCTTTAACCTTCTTATTGTATGACTTTTCCACTATCTTTTTCTGCCTTCTCAGCAATTCTAGAGCTTTCAATCTTTCTTCGTCTAAGTCTATGACCTCATCGAGCATCATATCCCAATAGACTTCTCTAGGAATTTCGTGTTGCCTTTGAACCCTAATCGACTGTATGTGGATTTCGACTGGCAACACTGCATCGTGACCAAAGGTCAAACGATATGGGGTGGTGTTGGTTGCCTCTTTGGGTGACGTTCAACATGCCCATAGAACTTGATCCAACACTTTGTGCCAATTCTTTGGCTTGGTTCCTACTTGCTTCTTTATCATGCCAATGACCACTTTATTTACTGCCTCGACTTGTCTGTTATCTTGCGCGTAATAAGGGGTCGAAGTTAAGAGTTTAAACCCCATCTCTCTGGCGAAATCCTGCATCTTTCTACCCGTGAAGATCGACCCTTGATCCGTTGTTATTGTCTCTGGCAGTCCAAACCTAAAGATGATATTTTTCTGAATGAATTCAATCACATCTTCCTGATCCACTTTAGGTAAAGGCACTGCTTCGACCCACTTGGTAAAGTAATCTATCCCCACTAAGATATACTTTTGGTTTTTTGAGGATGCTGGTCGAATTTCTCCAATCAGGTCCAAAGCCCAACCTCTAAACGACCATGGTTTAATTATGGAATGTAATTCGCTTGCTGGGACATGTTGTATGCCCGCATGAACTTGACACTCCTGGCACCCCTTGGCGAACTCAATGCAATCCTTTAGCATCGTAGGCCAGTACAAACCTTGTCGAAATAACAACCATTTCATTTTATGGCCAACTTGGTGTGCACCACATGCCCTACTGTGGACTGTTGACAAAGCCAAGTATGCCTCTGATTCACTCAGGCATTTCAGCAAAACTCCTTCAGGGGTCTTTTTGAACAATTCGTTGCCCATCAAGATGTAGCTCAATGCTTAATATTTTATCTTTCGATCTGAGGCTATTGACGGATTCTGGAGATATTCGACTAAAGGCTTTCTCTAGTCATTGTCCAACAATTCTCTGATGATAAAGACTTCGAAAGTCTCTTCATCCATATATCCAAACTGTGTAGCCTCTAAGTCTGATGGCTTCAACCCAACCGACACTACCTTGCCTCTAGCTTCGATTACTTCCTGCAAGTCTTCCTTCGAGACCCTATATCCCGAGGCAATCTGTGCTAGATCGTTGGCCACTTGGTTCTGTATTCTCGGTATATGTCGAATAGTTGACGCTTTGAATTTTTTAAGCAGCCTATTAGCCACTACGAAGTACATGATGAGATTTTCTTTAACACATTTGTACTCTTTTGTCAACTGTTTTATCACTAATTCCGAATCGCCCATTATTTCGACCTGGGTTGCCCCCAATTCTAACAAAATTTCAAGTCCAGCTATTAAAGCTTCATATTCAGCCTCGTTGTTGGAACACAACCCTTCGACTTTATACTTGAATTTTGTTGGAATTTTATCTGGCGAAATAATCAACAGACCAATACCCGTGCCATGTTTGTGGCTAGAGCCATCGAAGTATAATTTCCATGGTTCCACTTCAACTATATTCAGGGCATTCTCGTTTATAGAGTGGTCGACAATAAAGTCTGCCACTATTTGCCCTTTGATTGCTTTTAGCGGTCTATAAGTCAAAGAATATTCTGTCAATGCCAGTGCCCATTTTCCAATTCAACTGTGCAAAATAGGTTTTGATAACATGTGTTTAATAACATCAAAGTGCGAAGAAACACAAACATCTACTGGTTTAATATATTGCTTTAACTTTGTACATGAGAAATATAAACATAGACATAGCTTTTCGATTTCACTATATCTAGTTTCTGCGTCATTTAAAACTCTAACTGAGGTAGTAAATAGCCCTTTCGGCGCCATTCTCATCCTCCTGAGCCAACATGCTCCCTAAAATTCTATCTGACGCTGCTATGTACAATCGCATACTCCTGCTTCGACACGGAGGCGAAAGGACTGGGGGGTGAGCCAAGTAGTCTTTGATTTTGTCGAAGGCTTCCTGCTGCTCTTTGCCCCACTCGAATCTGTCCCTAGTAATTCGAAGCAAAGGTGAGAAGGCTTGCGTCTTGCCGCTTAAGTTGGAGATGAACCTCCTTAGAAAGTTAATTTTCCTCAGCAGCGATTGCAACTCTTTTTTGTTTGACGGTGCTTTTTTTTCTAAGATAGCCTTCGTCTTATTCTGGTTGATTTCGATTCCCTTCTTATGGACAACGAAACCCAAGAAGTCTCCCGCCTGTACACAAAACGCGCACTTCAACGAATTCATTTTGAGGCCGAACCTCCTCATTCTGGCGAACGATTGTCGCAGATGATCCAGATGGCTTTTTCCTGAAACAGATTTCACCACAATATCGTCAATGTATATTTGCATAAAAGATTCAATGAAATCATGGAATATAGAATTCATCGCTCGCTGATACGTTGCCCCAGCGTTCTTTAGGCCAAATGGCATTACTACTCATTCGTAAGTGCCTAAGGCCCCTGGACAACGAAACGCTGTTTTGGGAACGTCATCTTCCGCGATAAAAATCTGGTTATATCCAGAATAACCATCCAACATACTAAGGTACTCATGGCCAGCGGCTGAATCAACTAACATTTCCGCCACTGGCATCAAATATTCATCCTTGGGAGTGGCTGAATTCAAATCTCTGAAATCAATGCACACTCTTAGGGACCCGTTCTTCATGATGACTGGGACAATGTTGGCCAGCCATTCGACATACCTCGCTGTGCAAATGAATCTACAACGAAGGAGCCTTTCGATTTCCTCCTTGATCTTCGACATGATCTCTGGAGCAAAACGCCTTGGGCCCTGTCTGACTGGCTTCTTTCCAAGTTTTATTGGTAGTTTATGTTCCACCAAATCCTTTGCAACCCAGGCATTTCGTCATAGTCCCAGGCGAAACAATCCTTATACTCCCGGAGCAACTGGATGACTTCGATCTTCAGTTGAGGGTTGAGGTTAGCACTAATGTACGTTGGCCTCCTGGTTGGACCCTCTCCTAAATCAATTTCCTCCAATGGATCCTGTGCGAGCATTTTGATGTCATTCTCCAAAGGATCTCTTTCGAACCCCAGAGGTTCGTCATCATAGATAGCGTCGAGCCTCTGGCTCTCCTGCTACATTTTGGTGGCTTCTTCAGCCATTTTGTCATGGGCGGCCATTACGGCCGTTTGTAAGTTGGTTTTAGCCACATAGGCCGAAATTCTTTGCAGCACCGCTGCTTCAGTCATCAAACTCACTGCCCCACCCAGTGGGGTCAACTGGGGCTGCCCCAGGTATAGGAGTCTTTCCCCAGGTATTTCCCTATCCCAACGAAATCCGTCGACAGGGTGGAGGTATAGTGAGTAGTACACCTCGTCATTTGGTGCGAACTCAAAATCCGCTGGAGCACAAGGGCCTATGCTGGCCAAATGCTTGTCGAATTGGAACTGATCTACTTGCCTTCTTGGCACCCTGAAGTATCCTTGATCAGCTTCAATATTTTCAACTATGCCATCTGGCCTCCAGATGGAAATCCTTTGATGCATCGATGATGGCACTACTCCAATGCCATGTATCCATTCTCGGCCAAGCAATAAATTGTAGTTGGCCGTGGTTTCGACCACCATGAATACCGTTGGTCTTGTAATTGTTCCGACGGTTACGTCCACCTGAATCACACCCCTGGTGGTTCCTACTTTTCCTTCATAATTCGACAAAACCATATTGTGTGGCTTTGTATCAGCGTCATGCTTTCCTATTTTGGTCAGCAAAGAATGTGGCATCAGGTTTACCGTAGCGCCACAATCCACCAGTATTTTGTTGATGGGGATGTTCTCCACTTTTGCTGTAATATACAACGATTTCAGGTGGGTCCTCATTTCTTCAGTGGGCTGTTCGAAGAAAGTGTTTTGCTCTTCGACACAGCCGTTGTTCATCATGTAATAGCATACAGGTTTATGTGTTGTCATTTCCCATTCAGCGTCTGCGCCTGGTTCTTCGACCTCTGAAACCCTATCGAACTCTCGGGGCATCACCGACACCACGTTGATCACCAGGTTCAAAGAGTCATTGGAGTCGGAGTCAAACTTATCTGCCATGTCTTCGTCCCCTTCCGTTGGTCTGTCTTGTTTAGGCAAAAACAGCCTTCGTCCAACTGGTAACTTTTCAGCTATCTTCGACTGCTGTCCTTCTTTTCCGGGGGGGGGGGGGGGGGTTTGAACTATTCTTTGACTGATTTTTCTCCATCTCTTCTCTAAGAGCCTTTCTTCTTCTTTGCTCTCTCCTCCATTGAGATCTAGTCATAGGATTCTTACCTTTATAGTTTTCAGATACGTGCGCTGTTTTTGAGGATTGATACTCCTTGCTGTAGGAGATCGAAGATCCTCGATTCACTTCGAAGTTCTTCCACCTTTGCTTCCCTTGCGGCCTCTCTTCATTAGGCTTCCTCCACTTTCCATCAGCGGAATTGACAACAGGTTTGAAACTGGCGGGCCTAGCACTTGGTGGTCTGATTCGAGGTTCAGACCGTTTGTCTTCTGTCCTCCTGTGGTAGCTCTTTCGTTGATCAAAACCATGGCCACCCCTGTTTAGTCGACGTCCACGTTCTCCCTCTAACTTCTCTGCTGCTTTTCTATCGAAAATGGCGCTGCACCTAGGGCACAACATCACGCTTGATCCATTGTCTTTGCACCGATGTAAAAAACCAACGATTGACTCTTCTGTCTCTGGGTATGCTAACCTGCTACATCCCTCATGGTGTTTTGATTCTTTCTCTTCCATGGTCTCCGATGGGTTAATGTCGACCATATTAACTTCGACCGTCCCAGCCAGCTCCATTCTTTCCAAGCCCTCAATGGCCTGGTCCATTCTGACGAAATGGTCAGCTGTTTCCTTGGTTACCATGGCGTAACTTGGATGACTTTGAACCCCTAGACTTGAATCGTTATCGTTTCGACCAGTATTCTCCTTGACTGTGACTGCCGCATTGTCCAAACCGAAACTCATGACGAATTTCGCCATCACTGGTGCTGAAATGAGGTCCTCAGTGACCTCCATCATGTTAACAGAAAACTCGATGCCCTCAGTAGCATCTATCATGTTTGCTTCCATAGGTTCAGCATAAAGAGCATCAGCCAATTGCAGCGGATCAACATCCACCTTCATCTGGCCCTTCGCCTTATCTCCAAACTTCAAGCGTCCCTCCTGTATCGCATTTTGGACGAGATCCCTGAAAAGAAAACATTGAGATGTTTTATGACCCAGAAAATTATGGTACTTACAAAAACCTCTCTTTTTCCGCTGCTCTAAGGGCGGTGTTTTAGCACCAGTCGGCACTATCATCTGCCCATCTTTTACTAGTAAATCGAAGATTTCATCACATTTCGTGATGTCAAAGGTGTAAGTTTTCTTAGGGAACCTGTCGTTCTTTTCTGATTCGACAAAGCCCTTTCCTTGAGGAGGGGCCAGTACTCGACAAGAATATAGGGGACCCTGTTTTAATTCAGCAAGATCAACTTCGTTCTCCTCGAAGTAGGGGGACTCTTCGCAAGCCCCTTCGCTACCTTCGTTGAGTTTGACAAAAGCTACTTTCTTGCCTTTGTTAAATCTCTCCTTTTCGTCTTTCAGCCTTTCTAGCTGTCGGACTCTGTCGGCCAATTGGGCCATATCTCTCAGTTACTGCGTATCTAATTTCTTCCTAATAGAGTAATCTAAACCTCCTGCTGCCATTTCGACCAACTCATGTTCAGGCACCTGTGTAAAACACCTTGCCTTAAGTAGTCGAAACCTATTGAGGTATTCTTCGATTGGCTCTGAAAACTTACGCTTTACACTGGCCAACTCTTTCAAACTAATCTTCGTCTGGTCCATGTAAAACTGTTCATGGAAGAGTCGTTCTAACTGCGTCCAGTTACATATTGTACTTGGTGGTAAAGTGGTAAACCACGTGAAGGCGTTCTTTGTAAGAGAACTTGGGAAGTATTTTATCCTAAGGCTTTCGTCATTGGCTATCTCCCCAGCCTCAATTGTGTAGCGTGCTACGTGTTCGACGGTGGACTCCGTCGTGTCCCCTGAAAACTTAGTGAACTTAGGCACCTTGGTCCTAGGGGGTAATTCCGCTCGAAGGATGTAGTCGACTATCAGTGAAGTATAATTTGGCCTAGTAAACCCAGTGTTTAGGCCATTTTGAGTCATGATTCTTTCTACCATCGTAGCCAAGTTGTTTTCGACCGCGAGGTTTTTGCGTCGTACTTGCTGGACCACATTGTCTGCATCCTGGTTTCGATTCACCATAACTATTTATGGGTTTCCCTCGACCTGGACTCTGGGAGTTTCGATAACATAAGAGTCTATTCCTCCTTGGTTCTCTAAATTGGCTTCTGGCTCCACTCTTGGAATTTGTTGTGGAGTATTCTCCACAGGGGCTTGGTTCCTTTCTAACGGAGGTACCCTTATAAATTCAGTCAAGCGTGTTAACTGTGTCGCCAATTGTTGGTTAGCGTGAGTTGTGTCTCGAATTAATGGCTGAAAGATCTCACCCATAGTCTGGGAGAGGGTTTGAACCATCTGTAAGTTACTCTCATCCATCTGCTGCCTCAAACAGGCAACGGACGTATTGGTTAGATTGGGACCTTGAGTCGAATATCCTAGACTTAAACTCTGAGGGTTTCGACCAATGTTTGAACCAGGTCCTGATCCTTGCAAAGGTGACGCCATTGCGTTTTCAGAAAATATTGGGGGCGCATTTTGCAGCCCATGCATTACAGTCGTTGGCATCCCATACGGGGGATTCCTTGGCAACTGCGAAAGACCAAAAGGGGAAAACTGCCTTGACACTGATGGTCCTGCTATTGGAGTTTGGGGATTCGACACTGGTGGCCCAATATACTCCAATACGGGTTGTGTGTAAGGCCTAACTATCGTTGTCCCAGATCCTACTGGGGCGAAGGTTTGTTCTGACCTTATGGGAGGCGCTACTTGCTCTCCTGTCGATGGTATAGGCGGTGGGACCATGTTGTTACTGGTTCCTTTGCCAGAACCTTCGACTTGTGGGTTAGGATTGTTTGGCTGGTTCGTTTCCGTCGCCATATTCCTAAGGATTGTTCGTCTTTCTTCGTTAGCAGTGATAATTCTACCACTTCTTAGTAACATATAATGTACTTTCTACGAAGATTATTAAGACTTGTAAATGAGAGTCTTTTAATTCTAAATCGCGGGGATATTTAGCACTGTCCCACTGGGCGTGCCATTTTGTTTCCCTTGAAAATCGGAAAACAACCGCTGATCTTCCAAATTTGACTTTGGTGACTCACAGGATCGATCAGATTGATCCTAGGACATGTGCTAAAGTATTATTTGTTTAGAATTAAAATTAAAGTACTTGTAATAACGAATTGGTAAATGTGCTTGTAATGAAAAAGACTTCGGCTGGGTATTTTAAAGTGCATAAACTTAAAGAAACGCTGTAAAAGATTTGTAAAAGGCTGATCGAAGAAGGTAAAAAGTTTAAAGGAAAAGAGGAATTGGAGTAAAGGATGCAGGAAAGGTAAAGGCAACAAGGTAACACTTGCACAAGTGGTTCGACAGAGGAAATGTAAATGTTGCTGAAATTGTAAAAGACTTTATTGAAAAGTTGGTGATTTTACATAACGTACATTCTCCGTGAAAATACTCTTTTCTCACACTCGGGTACTTTGAGTAAATTTGATTGGAGTTACTTTGTACGAATGGTAAAACACACAGAAATCTGTCTAACAAATCCCTATTTATAATGCTAATAATTAACTGCTAATAACTTCCTAGTATCTCCTCGATCTAACAAGTGCCAATTGCATGTAACTTCCTGCTCTAGAACTCGCCACGTGTCTTATGAACAGAACCGTTCCCTCCAAATTTTGAATTTCAAAACGACGTAGCAATCCTCCTGCAGAATTTCGGTCGAACTACCTCTGACACGGTCGAAATGCTCATAACTTTAGGTTTCTTAATTTTTCTAAGTTATTTCAACCGTTTAGCTTAGAAGATTCCTTAGAGGCTGTCGGAACCTCTTTGCTTCATTTTACTTAGACATTAATTATGTCTTAATGTTTAGCAACCCAAGGCAGTGTCGAATTTGGGAGCTAACACATGGCCCATCAGAGTCGTTGAGGTCTTGCCTGCTTCATTGAGGCAACAATAAAGATAGTTCATCCAAACCATGAAATGTTCGTTGGATCATTTTAGAATGGTCTTAGGGCGGGACACTTAAATGATCCATCACTCAAAGGTGTGCGTCATCTTTTCCTGAAGGCACATGATGCAAAAGAGCACACTCTGAGCGCAGACAACTCATGAAGGAACCAATACACGCCACCTATGATAGATAGAACCACATTCAAGTGAAGTGGAAAACCTGTGGATAACTTCAAGCCTATGAACACTCTTCGAAAGCAAATATGGAAGGAGGTTATTCACATGCATAACATTCTTCAACCACTAACCCTCGAAGATGGATCTCTTGAATCTAGACCCCAATAATTGGTTTAAGTTCCATAAGAACAAAGGGCACCATACAAAGAACTGCTTATAGCTCAATAAGGAGATAAAATTCCTGACAGATGTTTGTGCACTCCTAACACAATAGATAAAAAATGAACCAATATATGTCTATGAGAGATAAAACCGCATGCAAGCTAAGTGGGAAAGATGTGGAGAGCTTCACGTCTCTGAACACTTGCCGAGAGAAAATATGGCAGAAGGTTCTTCCAAGCTCTCTTTTATACTAATGGCACAATGATTTCCTTTCATAAGGATATAAATATCTCTGGACCATCTTTATCCCAAAATGGATTTGGATGAAATTAACTTATCCAAGATTGTTAAAGACGAGAAACTGGTAGAAGCAGAGGAGGAGGAGTCCGCCTAATAAGTGACTCAATTTCTAAAGGAGGAAAACTTTCCAATTTAGGAGAATACTGATGCTAATATAGATGGGTCATATGGGAGCAAGAATATTTGTCCAAATCTTAAGTTCTTTTTATGTATGTTGTACTATCTCTATATTGTCTCCAAGTTAAAAGGGTTTTTATAGTATTTCCCTTCAGGGTCTTTTAAATTTAATATCAATGCATTTAGGCTGGATGTTTATTGATTTCGTATTATCATTCTTTTATTATTTAGAGTTTTCAGGTTCGTGTATTTTAGTGATGTGATGAAATGAAAACTTCTCAATCTTAACTAAAAAAATATGGCCTTTTAGGGAGGCCTTAACTACTCATCAGGGGGAGCATAATAAGTCAAAAATGATTTCTCAAATTTCCTTGAACCTTGAACCTTCATTCCTCTCCGTACTCCTGAAATAAACAAAAATAACAAAACAATAGTAAAATGAAAATAAAACTAAGTAAAAATAGTGGAATTAGCAAGAGAAATAAAAAAATAAAGAATAATAAAAACTAGATTTATAAATATTAATCTTACATTAGTAAATGACTAATCATAAAAAATCCTTAAAAATATAGGCTAGCAGGTATGATGTTTGCAATAACCTATTTTCTTTTGATGTTGAAAGTGCTCTTAAGAGAAATCTTCGTCAAAAGTTATTTGGTTTGGATGATGATAAGTGAAGTTAAAATATGATGTGTTCAAGTGATTATGCTTGAAGATAAAGGTCTAATGTAATCAAGTGGTGGTGCTTGAAGATCTTGGTGTCATCTATTGTGATGATCAGACTGTGTTGATCAATTAAGGAAATCAAGTTATGAATTTTAAATATCAAGATGACCAAGTTGTGCTGATCAGCTGTGGTGATCAAGGGCATTCATATAAAGTTATCAAAGTCTATCTCTGAAAGACATCACCTTATGTTAAGCGGTGTTTAGTGAAGTTAGTGAAGATCTATGATTAAGCAATTGTCTGATGAGGGTGTATATCTTGAAAAATTCATCTTAAGCCTCCTTATAATAATATTCAAGGTTCAGTGTTGTGTTAAAGTTAAATATAATATTGTAAGGAACTAGAAGCTTTACATTTGTGAAAGAGAGGAAGTGTGAAAGCCTATCAAGTCAGTGTCCATTGATCAATGTCAGTAAAGGTATAAGACTAACTATCAAATTTACTAAGGAAAATCACACACACAACACACACACGCGTGCGCGCGCGCACACACACACACACATACACACACACACCTCCCCATACACACACTCTTTTAACCTTTTGGAAAGTCTCACTCGCTTTTTATTAACAACCCAAAAACTGTTTTTGTTCCTAGATGGTCGGTCAAGAGCTCAAAAAGTGGTTTATAAAGGGTTTTTATATTGTACAATGGATCGGAAAAATAGCAAGTGTACTATTTTTGCCAATTATATTTAAAATATGGGTTTTATCCCCAATATTGATCTCGAGGACTGCGTAGGAATATAAGTTCTTATCATAATTCAATTAAACAAAAAGGATTGGGGGTTTGAGGATTGTTTTGTAAAGTTATAAGGTAAAAACAAGAAAATAAAGTAATTAATAATAAAAGGGAGTTTGATCAGATATGAGAAGCATGCTAGGGTATAATGTATGAATTTCCTTGTAATAACCTTAATCCTTATCCACGAGAGACGACTTAAAACAAATCTTTACTGATTCTCAAGTATATTTTCCCCTAAGGCCTTAGAAAGAAAACCTTTGATATTCATCCCAAACCCTAAGTCCTTAGAGATTTAGGATGAAATCAAGCGTTATATTTTATCAAGAATGTTATGGCTACTACAGGCTATCCCTAGTCCAAGGTGATATCTACTATAATATTATTGCACAAAGAGCATTAACAGTGGTTTGTCTGACCTAAGGTTAACTGTGAATCAATTTCCATTTGTCTGATAGAAAAAACATTAAACACATTGTACAATAAAATTGATTATGAAAAAAGAACTTATGTGATAGAATAAAGGAAATCAGGTTCATTGCAAAAGCAATTCAGGGACACCCCTAGCATTGAGGGGTTTAGATACTCATAAGGTTCAGAAACAATACAGAATAAAAATTAGACATTATAAGATAATAGGATTCCTTTGATTTTCAATTGCTTCCGCTCATGAAAACCTTCAGTTCTTTAATCTCGTTGATCTCTCCAATCTTGATCGTAAAATTCTTCTCCCGTTAAAAAGTCCTCTTTTCCTTCTCAAAAAGCATCTAAAATACTCCCAGGTCCAACACAATAGTAGGGAAATACCAAAAATACCCTCATAGACCACACAAGTAAAAAATCCAAGAAAATTAGAAGATGAAACGTTTCAGCCAACATGGTTCGTGTCAGCTGACATGGGCGGCCGTGTTGGCTCACTATCTTTCTGTAATACAAACTTCTCAGTTCTAGGTATGGTGGTACGGGCCGTGTCAGCTGACATGGATAGTCGTGTAAACCCCCTGGATTCTCACTATCTTGCATTCTTTTTGATCAGGCAGATCCTCCTGACACAGCCCATGTCAGGCAACACGGGGACCGTGTTAGGCCTTCGGTAACTTTCTAATTTCATTCCCGAAAATACTGTATTGTCCAATTTTTCGCTTTGATTCTTCCTGAATGCTTACCTGAACCTAAAAACAATGGAAATGCAAAAGCAACGCATAAAGTGAGATAAAAGGAAATAAAATGCAACTAAACATGTAAGAAGATTAACTAAAACTAACGTTAAAATAACGCATAAAAACCACTGATCAAACTCCCCGAAACTTAAACCTTGGCTTGACCTCAAGCAACAAGCTTGCATTAAGATTTTTCAGATCAAACGGTACACATCAAATAAAATACTTGTGAAGGTAAGGTGTGTCAATACTCATACGTGAGCCTTTGTTCCGATTGGCTGAAACGAGTTCTCTTGGTAATCGTCTGTTAACGAAGGTATTATACAAACACATATTGCAATAAAACCATAGACCTAAATCCCCTATTAGGTCACCTCTCCAAATATGCTTTGGGCTTAAGTATTTTCTTCAATTTTCTACCCCTTTCATTTGGATGATCAGATTAAAGCATTTTTTTTATCGTTTTCCCTCACATGTACAAGATTGATCGATACTTTTTCTAGGCACCTTTATTATTTTTCTCTCGCGTATAGGTGTTTATTAGTTCACTTAGGGACGACAATTGAGACTCAACCACCGTTAGATTAAGTAACCGGGTGAGGGTTACCCAACTTAGAAGGACTAGTTGTCTTTACCGCCATTATTCATCATTTTTTTGGGTGCCATAAGTTATTCTCTCAATCAACTTTATACATGCAATTATTTTTAATCATGCTGGACTATCACTATCAACTAATCATGGAATACTTCTCAAATCCAATTACTATGACACAAATTTACATGTCGGACTCGTTTCCTTACTCCGAAGAATTTAGGGTGTTCAGGTTATACCTCAATTTCCAAACTTTCCCAAAGTCCCTAGTTCTAAATCCTCTTCCCTCAAACTATATATACTTTCTTGGCTACCTCATACATCACAGTATTCACAAGAAACATTTTTTTATAGTCCTCATTCGGGGAGAGTTCAAAGCGATTTTTAAGCAAAAGCATACAAACACAATTAAAAAGTACTTAAAACAAAAACTCAAACAGTAAATCCTCCCACAACATGAAATAAACATTAGCCTCAATGTTTTAGAATGAGAGAGAGAGAGAGAGAGAGACGTAACTCAAAGAGATCCTTACTGAGGAGTCGGAGGGTAATGCAACACCCATTTGCTACATCCTAGCTTGCACCTATAAGGTCTCGTTTATTACATGCAAACGAAACAAAATAACAACAAAAAGAAAATTCTTAATCATTAAAAATGTGGTTTGCCTCCCATGCAGCACTTCGTTTAACATCGTATGGCTCGACAGTTCATTCCCTATTATTATAGGGGGTATCTCAGCTTCCACCCTTTGTTGCTTGACCTTTCCGTAACAGAGGACCGACCAGGTTCAAAGATAAGAGCAACTTTTTGTATCAAATCACATCCAACATCCATGTTCTTCCTTTTTCTCATCTTGACTCCTCAAATGAATTTTGGAGTCTTGCTATGTGCCCTAGACGACTGAGATATTGCAACCTGATAGATTACACCAGAGACTTTTTCAGGAAGTGGTTTTGAACTTTTTCCTTTCCCACTGTTTTGATCATTCCAACTGAAGGTTGATTATCTTCCTCTTTACCTTGCTTCTTGATGTCCAACACTTTTAAAGTTATTTCCTCATCAAAAGATTTCAAGGTTAGAGTACCTGTTTCAATATCAACATTGCACCGACTAGTAAGCAAGAATGGTCGGCCAAGTATGATGGGAGTCTCTTCATCTTTTGGAATATCTATAATCTCAAAATCAACTGGGAAGGTAAAGTTATAGATCGTTACCAGTACACCCTTTGCTAGCCCATAGGACCTCTTAGTCGTGTGGTCGGCAAACTTCAAGTTTGTTCCCATATCGCTCACTTTTCCAATACCCAGCTTTTTGAAAATAGATAAAGGCATGAGACTCACACTAGCCCCTAAATCAATAAGGACCTTCTTGAAAGTTCTATCTTTTATAGTACAAGGGATTGCTACGGGTCCAGAATCTTTCCGCTTAATGGGGATTCTCCTTCCTTGTGATATTTTACTACACTGCTCAGTTGAAATTTTCTACTCCTCACCTATTGGTCTCTTTTTCCCCATTACCTCTTTCATGAATTTCTTGTACAAAGGCATTTGCTCGAGTGCTTCCAAGAACGAACATTGTGCTGAATTTTTCAAAGTCTTTCTCCTTCTGATCCGTCTTTTTAACTCTCGGAGGGTAAGGTAGCTTGGTTTTTGGTTTAACCTCCTTTTTATTTTTCTCTTCAATTGTCTTTGCAGGTGGTACCACTTTTTCCGGTTCTTTCCTATTTTCTCTCACTTCAAGTTCCACCTCTATACACTGATAATCATTTGTTTCCCTTTCATCCTCTTCTTCCATAACTCTCTGGCTACTTATCGTGACAACATTAACATTCTCATAATTTTTTTGATTCAGTACTATCGCGCTCGGGAGAGTTCCTTGATTTTGCAGAGACAGTTCTTATGCTATTTGTCCCATCTGAACCTCAAGATTTTTTATAAAAGCTGTGGTGTTCCTCTGATTATTTCGTGTCTCTTCTTGGAATTGAATATTGTGAGCTGCCATCTTTTCAATAGCTATTTCCCGTTCTGCTTTCTTAGGAGCCTGTTGCTGCTGTTGATATTAAGGTTGATTCTGATCTTTCTAGGATAAGTTCGAATGATTCTTCCACCCTGGATTATAAGTCTAAGAATATGGATTATTCTGCTCCAGATACTTTATCTCTTCAATTTGTTTAGCAGTCACAACGCAATGTGCAGTAAAATGGGGTCCACTATAAATCTCACAACTCACAGCTTGGACAGGTTGAACTTGAGAAATAGTATGAGTACTTACATTCATTGCTTTAAGCTTTCTTTCTACTTCAGATGTGATTTGATATTCCATTTTCACCACTTGATTAGTCAACTTCAAGTCAATTGTTCCTTCAGATTTACTCACACTACGGTCATATAATTCCAAATGCTCATTTGCAGCAATGGCTTCAATGATCTTCTTAATACCAGTGGCTGTTGTAAAGTTTGATGAGTCACCGGATGCCGTATCAATTAGTTGATTCGTCTTTATCTTGAGACCATTCATAAACATCTACATCTGTTCAGTTTGATCCATGTTATGAGTAGGGCATGCAACCAATAATCATTTGAACCTTTTATAAGCATCGCCTAATTCATCTCCCTCCTTCTGTTTAAAATTCATGATATCATATCTTTTATGAATATACACAAAGGCAGGAAAATATTCATTAAGAAATGCCTTTTCCATCTCTTCCCAGGTAGCAATACTTCCGGCGGGTACTGAGTAAAACCACTACTCAACATCTTTAGAGAGAGTGAATGGTAACATTCTTAATTTTTTCGCTTTATCAGTGTACCCATTAATCTTCAGAGTAGTGCTCATAGTCAGAAATCTTTGCAGATGTTTGTTGGCGTCTTCATTAATCTTTCCAATGAAAGGTCTCCTCTCAAGTTGGGTGATGGTGCTCGGATGTAACTATAAATTTTCCATGTTCACGGGTTGGTTCACAATTGTTAATCGACCAGCCGGTGCATTAGCTCCACCGTAATCATCAAGGAGTCTCTCTAATGGTGGAACTTCAGCGATAATCATAGTATCTCTATTCGAGTCTGAACTTGGATTATAATGTTCTGAATGAACATAACCTCTTTCTTCTTCTGATGCTAGAGTTGAGGGCTCTGCTTCTGAAGCTTCCAGTCTGGATTGTCTACGCCTTGCGTGCAAAGTTCTTTCGATTTCTACGTCAAAAGGAAAATTAGCTGAGGATTCTCCTTGCGTAAAAACGTTAGACGCAGATTAGTAGTAAGTAGTAACGGAACCCAAATAATAATAAATAAATAAAAACTGAAAATAAAATTTTGGTCGTAGAGCAACAAAATTTCAATTGAATTAAAATTAAACTTATATTTTGGCAGTCCCCAACAACGACGCCAAAAACTTGATCGGAAAAATAGCAGGTGTACTATTTTTTCCAATTATAGTTAAAATAGGGATTTTATCCCTAGTATCGATCTCGAGACTGCGTAGGAATATAAATTTTTATCGTAATTAAATTAAATAAAAAGGAATGGGGATTTGAGGATTGTTTTGTAAAGTTATAAGGGAAAACAAGAAAATAAAGCAATTATTAATAAAAAGGAGTTTTATCAGATATAAGAAGCATGCTAGGGTACAATGTATGAATTGCCTTACAACAACCTTAATCCTTATTCCCGAGACATGGCTTAAAACAAATCTTTACCGATTCTCAAGTATATTTTCCCCTAAGGCTTTAGAAAGAAAAACCTTTGATATTCATCCCAAACCCTAAGTCCTTAGAGATTTAGGATGAACTAAAGCGTTATATTTTATCAAGAATGTTATGGTTACTACAGGGTATCCCTAGTCCTAAGTGATATCTACTATAGTATTATTACACAAAAAACATTAACAGTGGTTTGTTTGACCCAAGGTTAACCGTGAATCAATTGTCATTTGTACGATAGAAAAAGCATTAAACACATTGTACAATAAAATTGATTATGAAAAAAGCACTTATGTCATAGAATAAACTAAATTAGGTTCATTACAAAAGCAATTCAGGGACACCCCCTAGCATTGGGGGATTTAGCTACTCATAAGGTTCAGAAACAATATATAATAAAAATTAGACATTACAAGATAATAGGTGTCGCAACGCGAAATACAACCGGCGGAAAAAATAGAGTCGCTATCAAACTTTATTTATCCCAACGGGGAAAGGGAAACATCGAGAAAAACACAAAAGGGAGAAGACATGGTCTCGCAACCAAATCCTGGGTACGGGAGTCGATTACGCGAGAGGAAGGTATTAGCATCCCTTGCGTCCATTGTACTCAACACGATCCATGCTTGTTGTTCTAATCAAAGGGTATGTTAATCTAAAGCCTACTGCTAATCGGAAACTAAACAAAAGCTGACTCGATAGGACCTCACTGTCCTATGCCTACGTATTCCCTCGTGCAATGGAAAAGTCAGAGTCAAAGTAGTTCAGAGGACTTCGCCGTCTTGTGCCTACGTATCCTCATTCAGACGAGAATGAGGAAGTCAGAGCAATCGCACTTCTACCTACGGTTGGTTGATGTCTTTTATGGACGATGCTAAACTCACGTTCCAACAGTTAGGGTCGATGCCTATTTGTGGTAGAACAGAGGTAACTTGCCCTTTCTGAAAAAATGTTCTGGAGGAAATCCCGAAGGATAAAATAGTTTGAATTTGTTTGATGAATTTTAAAGAAGTGGGTTGACTTTATTCGTGATGTGCATCGCACACATCATTTTTATTAAGTATCTTGATTTGATTCGAGAGAGAAGGGAGAGACTCAAGGGATAAAAGGAAAATCTAAGGGAGGCTCGGTCCTAGATGTTGTCATGCCAAATGATCTTATAGTTGAGGTAGAAATTTTGACAAATCTCCTGAAACTAAAAGTTAAAATATAAACTATTAGTCATTATAAATCTATGAGAAAGAATGGTTATAAAGGTAGAAAAGAGTAATGCAAAACTATTTGTTAGGTGTAGTAAAAATATATAAAGAAATTTTGATGTGACGGTGAGTTTATACATGTGAGAGAGATTTGTGAGGGTATTTATGTCCAATAAATTTTTGTGAAGAGAATTTGAGTTAGTTGATTTTTGAACTGTTAATATCAATACAAATAAATCAAATCATAATAATAATAGTAATGAGCAAATTTAAAAAGAAAAACCATCAGATAATTATCATCATATGGTTGAAGAAGAAGAGAAAAAAACTAAATTAAAGTAAAATTAAAGAACTGTAAAAATTTGAGACCTTTTAAACTCTCCAAAACTTTTGTGTGAAAAAACCTGTGCAATTGTGTCAGTGAGAGTGTCTAAAAACTTGTGTGAAAAGTTATGAGAAGAAAATACTCTATTTATAAGAAAAATTATGGTTAAAAAAAGGAGGAGATCAATTGGATCAATAAAATAATCAAAAGCCCAAAATTAATTTTAATTGATTTTGATTTTGTGAATTATTGTATCAATCATATTAATTCATTCTAAAATTAAAAATATTATAAAGACAACAAAATCTTTTCCGATATTTTTTATTTTATGATTTTTTTTGGACATTTTTATGAATAACATGGAAAAAAAAGAAAAACATAATATTTTAAAAAATACCTTAAATAAAATACAAAATTAATAATTGAATAATAAAAAAAACTATTTTTGTAATTTTTTTTTATGAAAATAGAAAAGTTAGAATAAAAATAAAAGAAAAAAATACAAAAGTGAAGAAAGAAGAAATCAATTGGATTAATAAACATAATCAAAAGCCCAAAAATCAATTTTATTTAATTTTAATTTTGTGACTTATTGTATCAATCATATCGATTCTGTCTAAAATTAAAAATATTATAAAAAGAACAAAATCTTTTTCAATATTTTTATTTTATGATTTTTATGGATATTTTTATGAATAATATGAAAAAAGTGAAAAAAAATAATATTTTAAAAAGCACCTTAGATAAAATACGAAAATAATAATTAAATAATTAAAAAAACTATTTTTGTGATTTTTTTATGAAAATAGGGAAGTTAGAATAAAAATAAAAGAGAAAAATATAAAAAGTAAAGAAGGTGGGATTCAAACTCTCAACCTATCACACTCACAAGGACACATGATCTCTTGCCAATTGTGTCATTTTATTCATTCAAAACAAAGTGACACTAGAAACCATGTAAAGCATGGACAACATTTAGGGTACGACACTAATTATTCTATTTATTTATTCTAAATAATTAGACAAAACTGTAAAAATAATCGGAACACAAATAAATAAAAGTCGGACACTCAAGTGCTCGAACAATAAACCGAGTACATCAAAATAATCAGCGCGAAACATACGAATCAGAAAAATACAACATTTGGTCAGATTTTAAAATAATTTTTGACCCGTTAAAATACTCAAACTAATCAAAATGCAACGAAAAATGTTCGAAAAATTAAAACCAACACGTCGGGTTAAACTACCGAAACGTAGATCAATATAATTGACGTCTGCATGCTCGATTTTAAAATTTCTCGTCCATCGATTTTACGCACCGTTGAGATTTAGTTTGACTGGTCCGTCTATAAATCTGAGAAATTATTTCGGTGACATTTTAGGCACTATGTGAGATAAAATACGTGCTATGCAAAGTAAAAATAAAGTCGGATGAATGAAAAATTTAAAAATTAAAATGCCCGAACAAAATCATGACTGAATAACCACACTTGACTTGAAACCGAAATTTTTGCCCTTCGAGTGCACACTGATCTTCTTGAGAAATCATGACAAAGACGAACTCGATATCTGATGATACTCGGTAAAGAAGACAATCATGTGAGATAGCCAAATAAATCACCTCTGAATAGGGAAAACTCAAATCACTGGAAAATGTCTTGATCTCATGTCTTTAGAAGCTCAATGAATGCAAGGTTATGCCCTAATGGAAAATGTACATGAACGTGAAACACAAGCCAGTTGTGGTTAGAAATAAGAGGGCAAATTTTGGGGTACAACAATAGGATTCCTTTGATTTTCAATTTCTTTCGCTCGTGAAAACCTTCAGTTCTCCAATCTCCTTGATCTTTCCAATCTTGATCGTAAAATTCTTCTCCCGTCAAAAAGTCCTCTTTTCCTTCTCAAAAAACATCTAAAATACTCTCAGGTCCAACACAATAGTAGAGAAATACCCAATATACCCTCATGGATCACACAAGTAAAAAATCCAAGAAAATTAGAAGATGAAGCGTTTCAGCCAACACGGGTCGTATCAGTTGACAGGGGCGGCCGTGTTGGCTCACTGTCTTTCTGTAATACAAACTTTTCAGTTCTAGGTATGCTGACACGGGCTGTGTCAGCTGACACGGGCGATCGTGTCAGCCCCCTGGATTCTCACTATCTTACATTTTTTCTTGATCAGGCATATCCTTCTAACACGACCCGTGTCAGGAAACACCGGTGGTCGTGTTAGGCCTTCTGTAACTTGCCAATTTTGTTCCTAAAAACACTGTAATGTCCACTTTTTCGCCCTGACTCTTCCTGAATTCTTACCTAAACCTAAAAACAATGGAAATATAAACCAACACATAAAATGCAATAAAAGGAAATAAAATGCAACTAAACATATAAGAAGATTAACTAAAATTAACGGTAAAATAACGCATAAAAACCACTGATCAATAATCGACCAACCCTTAGGCACAATCATTTATTCCTTTTGTAATGCCTCATAATAAATTATTTAGGTTAATGGTCGATTAAGCAACACCTCTTTTGAAAACCTTCCATTTTTAGAATTTATAATTGATTATATGGTTGGTCTAATTGATCATCAACATTAAAAAGGCCCATAGATCTTTTTCTTTTAAATCCAAACTTAATCTTATAAATAAAGGACTCATTTCTTATTTCTAACACACTAGAAAACATAATTGAAATACCTCTCTCTCTCTCTCTCTTTATTTTCTCACATTTTCCTTAGTACTTTTAAGTGTGAAATATGTATATTTGTGAGGTAACTTCTCTAACTCATAATTAATTGCTTAAGCTTAGTGTTAACCTCTCTAAAGAAATTATAAATTAGAGAAGAACATAATTAATGGATGCAGATGGAAGTTCCCTGGGGAAACTTGGCATTTGAATAAAGTCTTCATCATATCATTTAGACTGTCATACACTTGACCTTGTCTTTGTTATTCAGCCTCTATCATTTCCTACCATTTCTAGTTTGTCTCAAGTTTGGGTGAAAATTATTCAAAAAAGTAGGTAGTGGAATAGGCCCATCTTCTGACATCTCTTCATAAATTGAAGTTAAGAAGGTGTATTGACAATTTTTTTATTACAAATTATTTTTCTTTTTGAGTTGGGTTGAGATATGAACTTTTCACCCTAGATAAGAAGCCTATAAGAGTTGTCTGATTAGATGATAATTTTCATTTTTATGCATATTTTCATGTCAATCAGGGTGTTTTCTAGGATTGCATTTAGTTCTTCAATACCCATCCCATGACCCAAAAATTCAGAAATCGGGGTAATCAACCCCCCAATCGATAAGTCTCTTCATGAGTCCTGAGTAACTTTTTCTAAGTGCTTAACAAAAAATACAACAGTTTGAACAGGGTGACCGTATATCACATACCACGTGAATTTCAATGTATGTTAAGTTCCAAGGATTGTATGCAGTCGGAATGGAAAATTGTCTAATTGCATGAAAAGACCAATTTCGTTGAGGATATCATGTTAAGCCCATGATAAAGCTTAAAGAAGTGGAATTACAAGACTTGTAGACTTATTTATTTATTTTTTAGCATTGGAGTTTTAAATGATGACATCAACATGCTAAACAAATCCAATATATTTAAAGATATTTTGGACATACAAACTCCCAAAATAAAATATACCATTAATAAAAACTAGAACTCCATGTAATAAGGGATATTATCTAGAAAATTGTATGTATCTTGAATGAGTTAAATTTGTCCAGATCAATCCAATGCCGCCTAAAAAAAATATAAATATGCCTTCCAACATCAAAAATCAGTAAGAGAGGATATCAAGGGAGAAATTGGAGTTCTTCAATCTCAATTTACGATTATGTTTTAGACCGGCCAAAGGCTCAAAGGACCAAGGCTCAATCCATTCAAAGTCCACTCTACTCGATCATATATATATATATATATATATATATATATATATATATATATATATATATATATATATATATATATATATATATATATATATATATATATATATATATGTGTGTGTGTGTGTGTGTGTGTGTGTGTGTGTGTGTGTGTGTGTGTGTGTGTGTGTGTGTGTTTGTGTGTGTGTGTGTGTGTGTCACGCATTATGAGAATGTACATAATCACAGATCTTAAATTTCACTTTACTCATCTTAAATCTTGAACTAACATGAGTGTTGGAGTGCTAACCATGTCGGTCCATCCCGTGCCACTGTAAAGGAGATCAGAGCCACCATTCAAAACCAAGAGTTATTCATCTTCATCATTTATGGTTGTTTCTTGAAGCTGAACATCCATTTCTGGTTCCCGAGAAGAACAATGGTGCTGACTGTGGGAATCAACATATTTCCCTCTAATTTTCACATTCAGGTTGATATGATATGGAGATTAGATCCAAAACCATAAAAGGAATAATAAAGATGATAATTCCAATAGTTATGGCTGGAATCCTTAATGCGTTCTCTAAATGGATTGTCTCTCAGGCATTACCAATTGACAAATTCTATAATATCACACTGTTTATCAGCTATCCTTCATTAGATTGCTCCATCCTTGTGATTGACGTTGACTTTCATATAAGAATAGATCAATCAGAGTTAAGATTACTAGATCACGATAAGACCAATGGAATTCTGAATGGTAATTTACCTCTAATTCTTGCAATCACCATTGTTGATCACAATATAGATAGTTTCCTTGTTGACAAAGAAAGTTCATGTAACATCCTCTATTCCAATGTGATGGACTTAATAGGAATCCAAAAATAGATCTGAATCCATATGATGGAAGAGATTTACTAGCATTCAACAATTTGATCACTCACCATCAGGGAGCCATGGATCTGGCGGTGATTGTGGGAGAATGAGATAGCAAGAGAAAGGTGATCCTCAATTTCGTGATAATGTCATATAAAAGTGCCTTCCTAGGTATCCTAGGGAGATCCTTCATAACAAGACTATATGTAGTATTGCCCCTAGTCCATTTGAAAGTGGCATATCCCAATGTGAAAGGAAGACCGATCATGGTAACTATCAATGTACATGAAGGAAAATGAGTCAAAGAAGTTATTCAAAGAGGTGTTTAAGTGTCAGCCATGACTTCGGAAGTAGATGCAAGGGGGAACATAACACATCCCAGGGAATTCAGCTTCGACGCTCAGGAGGAAAAGGTTTGGTCGGTTCCAAATGGCGATTTTGAGACCGTTTAATTTGGGGAAGATCTCGCCAGGTTACTTAAAATATGTACCGACATCCCCTTAAAAGTAAGAACTGCATTGATTAAATGCCTCTGGGATAACGCCGACCTTTTCGCGATAACCCCTAATAAGATGCCCAACATTGATCCTAGCATAGCGTGCCACCACCTGAATATGGGAACTAAGGCTCGTTATGCTTCTCAGCATCGAAGGATACAATATCCTAAAAATGCCAAAGCCATTTCTAGCACGACTCGAGGCCTAATAAACACCCACTTTATTTATGAGGCCAAGTATATTGAGTGGTTGTCCAATGTGGATTGACTATACATATCATAACAAACCTGACCGAAAGATTCTTATCTACTCCCAAACATTGATAAATTGGTAGAAATTTTCGTGAGGTTTTAATTACTTTCATTTATGGATGTTTATTCGGGGTACAATCAGATACCTATGTACCAATGTTGATCACAATATAGATAGATTCCTTGTTGACAAAGAAAGTTCATGTAACATCCTTTATTCTAATGTGATGTACTTAATAGGAATCCAAAAATAGATCTGAATCCATATGATGGAAGAGATTTACTAGCATTCAACAATTTGATCACTCACCATCAGGGAGCCATGGATCTGGCGGTGATTGTGGGAGAATGAGATAGCAAGAGAAAGGTGATCCTCAATTTCGTGATAGTGTCATATAAAAGTGCCTTCCTAGGTATCCTAGGGAGATCCTTCATAACAAGACTAGATGTAGTATTGCCCCTAGTCCATTTGAAAGTGGCATATCCCAATGCGAAAGGAAGACCGATCATGGTAACTATCAATGTACATGAAGGAAAATGAGTCAAAGAAGTTATTCAAAGAGGTGTTTAAGTGTCAGCCATGACTTCGGAAGTAGATGCAAGGGGGAAGATAACACATCCCATGGAATTCAGCTTCGACGCTCAGGAGGACAAGGTTTGGTCGGTTCCAAATGGCGATTTTGAGACCGTTTAATTTGGGGAAGATCTCGCCAGGTTACTTAAAATATGTACCGACATCCCCTTAAAAGTAAGAACTGCATTGATTAAATGCCTCTGGGATAACGCCGACCTTTTCGCGATAACCCCTAATAAGATGCCCAACATTGATCCTAGCATAGCGTGCCACCACCTGAATATGGGAACTAAGGCTCGTTATGCTTCTCAGCATCGAAGGATACAATATCCTAAAAATGCCAAAGCCATTTCTAGCACGACTCGAGGCCTAATAAACACCCACTTTATTTATGAGGCCAAGTATACTGAGTGGTTGTCCAATGTGGATTGACTATACATATCATAACAAACCTGACCGAAAGATTCTTATCTACTCCCAAACATTGATAAATTAGTAGAAAATTTCGTGAGGTTTCAATTACTTTCATTTATGGATATTTATTCGGGGTACAATCAGATACCTATGTACCAATGTTGATCACAATATAGATAGATTCCTCGTTGACAAAGAAAGTTCATGTAACATCCTCTATTCAGATGTGATGGACTTAATAGGAATCCAAAAATAGATCTGAATCCATATGATGGAGGAGATTTACTAGCAATCAACAATTTGATCACTCACCATCAGGGAGCCATGGATCTGGCGGTGATTGTGGGAGAATGAGATAGCAAGAGAAAGGTGATCCTCAATTTCGTGATAGTGTCATATAAAAGTGCCTTCCTAGGTATCCTAGGGAAATCCTTCATAACAAGACTAGATGTAGTATCGCTCCCAGTCCATTTGAAAGTGGCATATCCCAATGTGAAAGGAAGACCGATCATGGTAACTATCAATGTACATGAAGGAAAATGAGTCAAATAAGTTATTCAAAGAGGTGTTTAAGTGTCAGCCATGACTTCGGAAGTAGATGCAAGGGGGAAGATAACACATCCCATGGAATTCAGCTTCGACGCTCAGGAGGACAAGGTTTAGTCGGTTCCAAATGGCAATTTTGAGAGCGTTTAGTTTGGGGAAGATTCCGCCAGGTTACTTAAAATATGTACCGACATCCCCTTAAAAGTAAGAATTGCATTGATTAAATGCCTCTGGGATAACGCCGAACTTTTCGCGATAATCCCTAATAAGATGCCCAACATTGATCCTAGCATAGCGTGCCACCACCTGAATGTGGGAACTAAGGCTCGTTATGCTTCTCAGCATCGAAGGATACAATATCCTAAAAATGCCAAAGCCATTTCTAGCACGACTCGAGGCCTAATAAACACCCAGTTTATTTATGAGGCCAAGTATACTGAGTGGTTGTCCAATGTGGATTGACTATACATATCATAACAAACCTGACCGGAAGATTCTTATCTACTCCCAAACATTGATAAATTAGTAGAAAATTTCGTGAGGTTTCAATTACTTTCATTTATGGATATTTATTCGGGGTACAATCAGATACCTATGTACCAGCCTGACCAAATGAAAATTGTCTTTATGACAGAGTGAGCAAACTATCAATACAATGTCATGCCCTTTAGATTTAAAAATTTTGGTGTGACCTACCAAAGAATGATGAACAAAATATTCCAAGAAGAGATAGAGGAAATACTAGAAGTTTACATGGATGATATGATTGTAACATTTGATCAAGAGCAACTTCACGCTTAGCACCTTCAACGGGTGTTCAAGAGAGTCAGAAAGTACAATATGCGCCTCAACCCAAAAAAAAGTACATTTAAGGTGAAGGCTGGTAAATTCTTAGGTTCCTATTAGATCAAGTGGATAATCAAAGAAAACCTTGAAAGATGTGTGGCATTTATTCACATGAGCTCGCTGACTCCAAAGAAGGAAGTTTAGAGGTTAAACGGTATGCTAACCGATTTAAACAAATTTATTTCAAAATCGACATAACACCCTTTAACTTTTTACTAACTATTGAGGAAGATAACTGATCTGACATGATACAAAAGGAATCAGTGACCTGCCACACATTGTCGATCTGAAGGCTGTTCACCAGAAGTAAGGAGGAGGAGAGAGGTGTAACTGCAAGACACTCCGATGCCAAAGTAAGAAGAGGACCAGAGTGAGAGCAAATACAAAAGAGAGGTAGAGAATTGAATACCTGACCCTCTAGTGAAAGAGGGTAGTTATAGTGAGACCCCAGCACAGGGCCAACGGTCACTTGGGTTGGGCTGGATTTCTAGGCCCAGCCCAAGTGACTGCTAGGACTTATGTGGCGTAGTGGACACCAGCACGTGGTCTTCTCCCTAGTTCAATCGTCCCGTGATCTCCGAAAGGTGGGATGACCAGCTCTTTCGGAGGTGGGTAGTTGTCTAATGACGTGTTCCCACGGGGGAGCACATGGAGAACGTGTGGAAGACGTGTGGTTCTTCCCGACGAGGGAGGCATGTCTGCCCGATGTGGCTTAGAAATGTGCCTGACACTGGGGGGGGATTTGGGCTTTGTTGGGCCTTCCAAATAGTGTTGGGTTGGGCCTGCCCGACAGATGGACAGGCCGGGGCCCAGTCCAGAACAGGAGCCTCCCAAGTCGTAGCTTTAAAGTAAAGGAGCGAGTACTTGACGATAACTGTGTCGGGAAGGAAGAAGGTGTGAGGAATAGCTAGGTTTTCATGTCGAGGACGCAGGAACGCACGGATCTCAAACTTGTCGGGCTAGCAGGTCGAGGAGGGGAAGGTTGGTGCGTCCTCGCCCGTCTGTGCTCGTGGGGAGAATGAAGGGTTGTGTCCGTCTGTGGTGGCCACGTGTCTAACACTCAGTGGGTTATGTAAGGCGGCTACCCTAGGGTACTTGAGTGCCTAGGGGCGCTTCGAGTCTCGTGATGGGTTTATAAATAGGCAAGTGTCTGCCCCTTTACCACTTTTTGCATTCTCACATTCTCGTACGTGACGCTTGAATTTTTGCACATGCATTTGTTCATCAACGCCATCGTTATGTCTGCCGCGTATTCCGCCGTCTCCACCAATCCAGTAAGTTTTATGCTTCTATTCCTCTATTTTATTTGAATTTGACGCCATCGTCGGGGGAATGATGAATGCCTCGAGGAGGGTGAGAATTTTGCGCCGACTAAGGTGGGATACCCTTTGACTTAGGATGATGGGCCGAGGATATTTGGGGCTATAGGATGAATGTCCCGGGGACGGTCGACATGATATGGATGGGTACCCTAGGGACATAGCATAGTGTTAGATGAACATCCCGGGGACGTAGGATAGAGTTAGATGAATACCCCAGGGATGCTGAATTGGATTGAATGACTGCCATGGGGAGGAACGCTTGGGCGAAAATGGACGTCGTGGGGACGCGAGCTACTGCCGAGTTGTGGTCGTCGTCTCCATTACCCTTTCACTTGATTTGCGGTGGAAGGGTGAATTTGATCTTGAACGTCGAATTCACCATTTCCTTCTGCTTTTCAGGTGAATATGACCTCGTGGGCACCGGGGACCATGGAAGTCGACGTGGAGCCGGAGGCTCCCGCTGCTGAGGCACGTGCTCGGTCTATCGAGGACTGGGTCACCGAGTAACCCTTAAACACGTCGTCCCATTTCGCCGACAGCGGCATCGGCGCCTTCGCGACTGTATAGGACTGCTATGAAGGATCTTTTGTGAACTGGCAGGCATACCGACCACGGGACTACCATCGGATCTGCTCGAGCTATGGGAAGATAAGGTTCCCCATGTATGAGTTCTGTTTCCGCAAGGCAGGTCTTCGGCTGCCTTTTACTGATTTCCAGTTGGGCATTTTCGACTGGCTGAACCTGGCCCCTTCACAGATGCACCCTTATGCCATAGCCTTCATCCGGGCGTACGAGCTCATATGCCACCATTTGGAGATCGATGCCACTTTTACGCTATTCTTCCGACTGTTCCACCTGCAGAGGCAGACGGTGGATGGCCGAAAAGGTTGGGTGTTACTGAAGCAACCAAGGAGGATCTTCCAGATGTATATGGACTCTGTCCAGGATTTCAAAACGTGCTTCTTTATGCTTCAGTATATTTCTTTCGAGGCGTGCACCTCCTTGTATCGACGAGAAGCCCGTGAAGTGAACGGGCAGCGAAAGGAAGTTATGGTGCCGAGGGTGCCCTTGGAGTGGTCGAAGGAGCACTTTAAAAAGGGGACAAATCACTATATTGGGCGGGCAGGGACCATGGATGAGGAGGACCTGGTGGGCTACCAGAGAATAGTGTTCTTCGTGGCCAGCTTCTCCCCGACCAAGCTAGTGACGCCTGACGGGAACTTCATCCTCGACAGTCAAGCGAATGCTCGTCAGCAGATGAGACTGATAAATACAAAGGCTCTGCTCGAGTGTTCGTCCGACGAGGAGGCTATCTGTTTCCTAGGTAGTGGGGGATGACCTGCTCGGCCCTTTGGTCTTTGTTTTTCTGCTTTTGCTAACCCTTTCATGTTTTGTTTTGCAGGAAGCATGTTGAACATCAAGGAGCGAGTAAGGAAGTTGGCAGCCTCCAAAGCTGTAGCCAAAAGTGGGAAGAGCACGGTTTCCCAGGTGATGCAGCAAACTCTCACCGACCAAGGAGGAAAGCGGTCCTCGTTTTTGCCTAAAGGCAGCCACTCCCCGACGTTGCAAGGGACCGCTAAGCGGGCAAGAGTTAAGTCGTTTGATGCTGTTGTTGACCTCACAGAGGGAGTTTCTGAGGAGGGATTTCTCATCCCCCTTGCCACTAGAATCTCGGGTTCTTCCACGGCGCTAGGTCACCAGCGGTGTCGGCTTCGGAAGCGAAGGTGGTCCTTGGGGCAAGCTTTGACGCTCGACAATAGGTGCTTACCTGAATATCTGGCTGCAATGATGCAGGTTTTCTCAACTGCTCTTGTCTTAAGTGATGAGGGTTGCTCTTCTGTCAAGCTGGCTAAGTTGCAGGGAGACCTCACCTTTGCTCAGTCGAGGTTGACCAATTTGACCGCAAAGCTGGACCTGAGCAAGGAAGAGGTGGTCGTGTAGTGCAAGAGGGGTATCGACACTGAGGACATGGTGAAAGCTACCGAGGAGGAATTGTCGAGGCTGTGGGGTCGTGTAGAGGAGCTGGAGAACTCACTCCATCCTGCCAAGGACGAGACAGAAGAGGAGAAACTTTTGTTCTCTCATGCTGATTTACTAGGCAGGATACGTGAGCTGGAGCACGACTGTTTGGGAGCTGTTGAGGTTGGGTTCTCCAGTGCTGCAGAGCAGATCAGCATCATGAATCCCGAGTTCGCTCTGATCACCGAGGGGATTGGGTCCTACCACCAGGTCATCAACGGGCAGGTGGTCGCGGTTGATTCCGAGGTTGACGAGGATGTCACTCCGGTTGATGAGCCTAAAGGAGATCGACTTGAAGCCTAGGCTAGGTGTTTTCGGGCCTACGTGCCCGTAGTTTTTAGGCCTGCGTGCCCATTTTTGTTTAGTTGTTTTGTCGGGCCTGCATGCTCTTTTTGATGTAATTCTTGACTATTGGGTTAGTGTCATTTTATAATACAATATTTTTCTTTTGTTAAGTGTGTGCTCGTTTCTATGTTTGCGTGTTTGTATGCTTGTATGTATGAATTTGTATTTCTGTATGTTGTTGGGAGTGTTGCTCGATGCTTTATCAATTGTGCTCGGTAGTGTAGGGAACTGGTCGGGGTGATCGGTGAGGATACCTGGTCGATTACGAAGGGAGGCCGCGGTCGCAGACCTCTCTCCGCGGCGTGAACGTCCCATCGCCAGCTGGCTGTTCTGCCATCTTGGTACGTCGGCGGTGACTCTCGCTTGAGGGGTCCCCGTCGAACAGAACACTCTTCTTGTACATGTTGCATCGCTGTGAAGAGGGGCTGACAAAGACAGAAGAGTCGCTGCCGTTCGTTATTTATCCCAAAGAGAGGGAAAGGAAACGATCAGAGAAAACCTACGAGAAAGGGAAAAGACAGGTCATCGCAACCAAATCTTGGGTTTGGGAGTCGGTTACGCAAGGGAAAGGTATGAGCACCCCTCACGTCTGTTGTACTCAATGGGATCAACGCTGGTTGTCTATCTAAAAGGGTGTTAATCTATAAGGCTTGCTCACAGGGACAAAAGAAAAGAAAAGAGACTCGATAGAGCATCACCGCTCTATGCCTACATACTCCCTCGTGCAATGGGAAAGTCATAGTCAACGTAGTTCGGAAAACTACGGGTGAAGGTGGGGAAGGTTACTCGCCAAGACATTGCCGTCTTGTGCTTACGTATCCTCGTCTGGTACGAGAAATCAGAGAAAACGTAGTTCGGGCTGACATGACCACATATTGGTTCAAGTGTTTTAACTGAGTAGGGTTAAACCTTCGTTCTAGCAGTTAGGTGTATTGTTGCTCGACCATTGGAGACTTAGGTGTTACCTATTTGCGGTAGAACCAAGAGTTAACACACTCTTCCTGAAAATGATTTTCCAAACAATCCCGAAGGATAAAAAGATTTGATGTTTTGTTTTATGTTTTTTATGAAGAAGTGAATTGAGTTAAGTTTGTAACTCATGTTGCACTAAAGACTATGACTTGAGAGCGAATGCGTCGCATATCGCCCAAAGGGCATACGCTAAACACTCTAGACATTTGAGAGGAAACCCCTCAACTATTATTCCCCAAGTACTTAAGGCTCGTAGTGTACAACACTTATTATCCTTTATTAGATGTCTTGAAGAAGTTTTGAGATGAGAAGAGAAGACACAAACTCTAAGGGGAAACTGATCAACCCTAATTTTATCATGCAATGTGCTCCTAAGATTGATATTAAATGGGGAAAATACTATCCTAATGTTATCATGCTTGGATTGAACAATTAATATCTCTCCTACTCCCATCCTAAACGGAGGGACTAGGAATCCTAAGGGATCATGGCAAAAGACCAAGAAAACACAAGATAAATCAATCACAAATGAAGTGCAAGAAAGAGATGAAGTTAACTTAAACAAGTCAAGAGGAAATGCAAACATGATATGCACGACTCAAATGATGCAACACAAACAAAAGATGAAGCAAAATGACTTAAACAAGCCAAAGAACAAGTGAGATGAAATGGGAGAAGTTACAACTCCTACAACCGCTCATGCATTAATCACTTACACAACAATGCACAAACAAAGATCATAATCAAAGTGTAGATGGGAGAAAGTAGCTTGGACATCAAGCACATGAAATATGTCTCAACCAAACTCAACAACATTGATCATGCAAAGAAAGAAACAAACAAATGCAAGAAAGTGGCTAATTATCCAAGACAAACTCAAAGTGTGAATGTGAACACCCAAATCATCTTGAATAAGAGTCAAACCACACGGGGAAAAAGTGAAACCATAAGAGAAAAGGTCCAAATCAAGATGAGAGTCAAGGCACAAGCAAGCAACAAGTCAAGGTAAGAGAAAGAACCAAATTTCCATTCATAATCAACACTTAGAAACCAAGTGGAATGCCTTAACTTCAAAGTAACTTGTAACACAAGTTACACAAGTGTATGATCTAAAAATACAAATCTAGCACCTTAATCATGTCAAGAATGAGTATCAAGACTCATAGGATGCATATGGGGTCCATCCAAGTCATTTCCCAAAGGAACTAGGTCAACTAGTTTGTATGAAATTCATCTAGGGTGAATTAAATTGCAAGGTTCACCAAAAATAGAAGAAATGTTCAATAAATCTCAAATAAAATTCATAAAGCAACCAACTTTACTGGCAAACATAGGCCAAATTTTCAACACTAAACTCAACTCAAGGCATCACCCAATTATTTGATCAACTAGGGTGCTCCACCTTATTGAGTTATAATCGAGGGTCAAATAAAGTCAAAGAAAAGTCAAACAAAAAATGATCAAACATTTACCAAAATCAGCCTCAAAGGTACCTCAATCCATCCTCAAAATGGAGAGGAAACCTCATTCATATGTGATATCAAATGGTAGCTCAAATATTAATGATCAACAAAAGGCAACATTAGAAACCTCTCCAATTGCAAAATTCAAATAAAATTGCAAAATAAAATAAAATCAGAATTAAAAATTATGAAAAATAAAATAAGGTTTGAGGTATTGGAAAACAATTTTTATTTAATTTTTAGACAATTGGAGCTATTTTTAATAATAGAAAATCCAAACAGCAAATAAAAAAAATAAAATAAAATAAAATATGGAAAGGGGGGTGTGGATATCATTCCAAGCCCAATTCACCCAGACTGAGCTAAGAAAATGAAATGCAGCGTTTCATTTAACTACGTGGAGTCAACATGCCCAATGGATCTGGTCAAGCCAATAACACCACAACACGCGCGCTGTCAAACATTCAAAGGGGCGCCACATCAGATCTGAATCTGAACCTGATGCCGAAGCTAGGGCTTCGGTCTTCTTCTCCGGCCAGCTCGCCGGAGCTTGGTTCAAAATTCTCCATGAAAATGGTCAAATCTTATAACAATGGAAAGCTGAGCTTACAAAGATCACGAATCCACCCTTAAATTTTCAAAAACGCTCATGAAATAAGAGAATCGAAAGCTTAAAAAATGAGATGCGCTTGCTGAAACTTCACCAAACAGAGACAACAATGGATCAAGCATGGCCTACTCAATGTAGGGCTTCAGATGCAACCAATATGAACCTAAATCAGTGCCTAAAATGAGAGAAATAGAGAATGGAAGCTTACTGAACGGAGCAACTCCGTTGGTTCTTCTCAGGCACGCAACCTTCACTCTTTTGCTTGCAAACTGTTCCTTAAGCTCTGATGAAGTAGAATCAAGCTTCAATTGAGATTAATTTGCAGAGAAAATTCAAATTCGAAGTTAAAGAATTCTTGAGAGTTTTGAAATCCAATCTGCTCTCTCTGGCTCCAATTGCACGTTCTGAGCTTCTAGGGCAAGCTTTTAGTTTATATATGATGGATTTGAACATGTCATGCAGGCCCATGATGCCCCATTTGAGAGATTTCAAAAATTACCCAAACAAAACTTCACTTATGCACACGCGTTTTGGCTTGCTTCACACATTAGGAAATCATGAATCTGCAGCATATGAGGTGTATTTTGCATTTGAATTGAGTTGGGCTTTGAATTTGATCCACATTATAAGTTTGGAATGGAAACTTTCTCATGAAGAAACTTGAAAATGGCACGTTTCCATGCACTTGGTACCAAGCCAATTGCGGCAAACTTCTCATGCTTATGCTTTGGTTTGAATTGATTCAAAATAAATGACAAAGGTGACCTATAATGAACCAAATTCATAGCATGCTTAAAAGTCCAAAATTCACTTGAAAATCTTTCCACATGGCCATATAAATTCATAATTCAAATGAATCTTGAGCTCTATGATGTAAATGACATCTTTATGAACAACTTTCATGTTGGTTGGAAGTGAAATTGAGGTGCATAAGTTCTTGGAAATGACCATTGTACCAAATGACCTATAATGAAACTTTCCCAAAATACTCATGCCTTGTGAGATCCATAACTTGAGATTTACAAATGATATCAAGGACTTCTAGGAATTTTTTGAAATCTAAGATCATGAGGAGCAACTTTCATGTTCACTTGAAGTTGAGGAGAAACTTGATTCTAGGTCAAAAGTGCCTTGGAAGTGAGTTGACTTTTAGTTGACCAAACATAAGTTCATCTGAGACCCCTAACTTGTTAGCATCATAACTTGAGTTCTACAAACTCAATGGATGAGTTCTAGTACTCAAAAGAAAGCATAGAACATGCCCTATAAGTCTCATGTTTACATGAAAATGAGATTGAACTTGTATCATAGAGTAAATTGTCCTTGAAGTTAGGCACTAAAGAAGGGAATTTTACACTGTGATCCTTTAAAACCCTAATTTATTAACTTCTTGAACTCTTGATTATTCTTGATTTGATCTTGACATGACATCCTAAATGTCCCAAGATAACTTCCCACGGCTTCAATGACTTAAAACCAAGTTTTGAACTCCCTCAAGTCCATAGTTGACCATGAGTTGACCAGATGAACCCTAGCTTCATATCCTTTGCCTGTGACCTCTTGCAGATGAAATGAATGTCTAGATAAGCTCCACAATGACCTCCAAGGTACTTAATGAGCTTCTCAAACATATTCTATCCATAATAATGTCCTTATGAACCCCTGATGATCCTCTATTGACCCCTAAGATAGGAGACAACCAACACACATCAATCCTTCCTTTCAAGGAGCTTTGACAACTTCATGATGATTATAATCACTTGATGAATTGACTAGGTACTCTTGCTTGGTCTTGAAACCAATGAGACTCTTCTCTTGAATGGCGCATCACTCTTGATCCATTGTTAAGAACAATGCTATGCAAATGCAAATGCTAAAATGAAATGAAACATAAGCCAAGTACAAGAAAAAGGTTGGTCAAATTTTGGGGTACAACAGCTGCCCCTATTCAAACGACTTGGACCTGAATAGGTGAAAAGCAAACGGCTTTCAAACAATCAAGGTAAAAGACGGTTGAATACCAAAGAACACGGAAATTTGCCAACCGCAAAAATAGAACTGTAAACTTATAATTGGGACAAAATCTCCGGAAATAACTGTATCTGATAGTTGCAACGACAATAAGCTAACTGATTACCAATTAGAAAATAACAACACGCAGTCGGAAGAACATCTGCTATCATACAAGCAACACACTAAGTCGGAAAGATCATCTAATTTCATCATCAGGCATCTGTTAAACAAAACATGCATCAAACCCGAAGGCTGGATCAACAAGAAGTTGAGAACATCTGCTAACCAGCAGGCATTCACTAAAAGAGAGCATCAAACCCGAAGGCCGACTCAACACGAAGTTGAGAACATCTGCTAACTAGCAGGCATTTGCTAAATAAAACTGAGCATCGAACCCAAGGTCGGCTCAACACGAAGTTGAGAGCATCTGCTAACCAGCAGGCATTCGCTAAATAAAAGCGAGCGTCGAACCCAAAGGCCGACTCAACACGAAGTTGAGAGCATCTGCTAACTAGCATACATTCACTAAATAAAAGCGAGTATCGAACCCGAAGGCCGGCTCAACACGAAGTTGAGAGCATCTGCTAACCAGAAGGCATTCGCTAAATAAAAGCGAGCATCGAACTCGAAGGCCGGCTCAACACGAAGTTGAGAGCATCTGCTAACCAGCAGGCATTTGCTAAATAAAAGCGAGCATCGAACCCGAAGACCGGCTCAACACGAAGCTGAGAGCATCGGCTAACCAGCAGGTATTCGCTAAATAAAAGCGAGCATCGAACCCGAAGGCCGGCTCAACGTGAAGTTGAGAAGAACATCTGGCCTCGCTGTCAGGCATCTGTTAAACAAACAGGCATCGAACCCGAAAGCTGGCTCAACACGAAGTTGAGAAGAGAATCCGTCGATTCACAATCTTGAAAGAAGAAATCCGCTGGGGAAATAATGAACCATGCAGACTCCGTTGGGAGAAATGGTGAGATAAACACATTTGTCAATGATCTTGCTGGAGGTCTAGATACCACACAGGCTCGAGAAAAACACCAATACTTGTCGGGGTCTGGATACCACATAGGCTAAATAAACCATCATTGTCTGCTGTAGACACACCTGAAAAAAAACGAGGTAACAACCTGGCTTATGTTTCAAATGCATATGTTTGAATATGGCGTAATGCTCCATACAAAATGGAAATGCTACGCGTTTGGGAGGATGCTATGTACAATGCAAATGCAAAGGAAACAATCCAGAAAAATAAATGCTGAAGAGACGAAAGCAACCCTGCCGGGGAAAGATAGGACATGCCAATTACAATTGGACTTATGCTGGGAACAACAAGCCCTGGATGGCTTCTTGGAAAAAAGAGTACTTTCCTGGGTAATACTGTTCTGACGAGAACAAAAATCCACTCCGCTGGGAATCAACTCAAATTCTGTTGAGGAAAGCGCCCTGAATGGCCTACCAGAATACAACTCTTCTGGGGAACAAAAGACTCGGCTTGGAAAAGGCAGCCAACTGCTGAGATCATCTCAACTCTACTGGGGAAATCAGCCCTGGATGGCCTCCTAGAACACTGAAAATCTTTTAGGGTACGAAGCAAACTGCTGGGGAATACCTCTACTCTACCGTAGATTCTAACCTGTTGGAGATTAAATCCAAATCGCTAGGGGTAAACGAATAAGATCTACTGGGAATCCGTCTCAAACTCATCTACTGAGGATGAGAAACAACCCGCTCCAGCAACTCCGCTGGGGAAATACTCAATGCGGGAATCAATATCGACCTCTATTCAGGGAATGAGTTAACGACCTAGACTCTGAGGGGAAAGGAGTCAAAGACTTGGACTCCGTAGAAAATCAGAACTCTGAATCCGCTCCACTGCTGGGGATAATCCCAAATTTGTCAGGTGGAGAGAACTTCAATCTCGACCTACTGAGGGATAAGCGCATCCATTCGATCTACTGAGGATAGGTGTACATGCTCAACCTGCAAATGAACAAACAAACAAGATATCCTGCACAACAAAAACTATCTCGGTCATCATCCATGACGTCGTTCAAGCAAATTAAAGTTTTGATAATTATCAGCGAAGCCCACAAGTTTATGTATGCAAAGTTTTATCAAAAACATCAGGCGTTTGTTTTGCAAACACAATAGTAAAAGCTAAAGCAAGAACAACAATTTACTGAATAGTATATACTTCATTGATAAGTGGCCCGTAAATAGGCATATTTTACAACAGATGCAACTCCTAAAAAGATAAAGCTGAGCAAAATTTTATAGAAATGCACAAAGATATACAAAATGTCGGCAATGTGGTACAGACAACCACCACGTGTCGATTCATCTATGACTCACATGACTTTGTTGCTTTTCCAATGCTTCCCCCTCTGAAGAGACTGATTTGAACAGATGGCCCTCGGGTCCTCCCATAATCCATTATGCTCTGAAGATCAACACGCAGACCACAGTCATTTGCTTTTCAAATCCCTAACTTTTTTCTGAATCTCCCTCGCGGGTTTTCGATTCACCGGGATACCCATTTTTTCCAAAATCGCCTTTTCAGTTTTACATCTTTTATTTTTATCCCTAACTTTTGCCCGAACCCATTCTTTTTATGATTCGCCGGGATGCCCCATTTTTTCCTGGATATTCTTTTTCTTTCCACCGGGTCTATCTTAAGCAAAGTATCTTTTAACTGCGTCTGCGTTCACAGGGGATGTGAAATCCTCACCATCCATGGTTGACAGTATTAAGGCTCCTCCTGAAAAGACTTTCTTTATGACATATGGACCTTCGTAGTTGGGAGTCCATTTACCCCTGTGATCTGTCTGTGGAGGGAGAATCTTCTTCAACACTAAATCACCTGCCTGAAAGCTCCAAGGACGCATCTTCTTATCAAAAGCTTTCTTCATCCTGCTTTAGTACAAACGACCATATGTAATGGATGCTAATCTCTTCTCGTCCATCAAGCTGAGCTGATTCAATATGTTTCTCACCCATTCTGCCTCATCAAGCTTGATGTCAACCAGAATTCTCAAAGAAGGAATCTCGACTTTCAATGGTAGGACAACTTCCATACCATACACTAGCGAGAAAGGGGTTGCCTCGGCTGAAGTACGTACTGAGGTACGATATTGGTGCAACGCAAAGGGAAACATCTCGTGCCAATCTTTATAGGTCACAACCATCTTTTGCACAATCTTCTTTATATTCTTATTGGCCGCTTCAACAGCGCCATTCATCTTCGGATGATAGGGAGAAGAATTGTGATGCTCAATCTTGAAACTTTGGCACAGTTCCTTCATCATCTTGTTATTCAAATTTGAACCATTATCAATAATGATTCTCTCAGACACTCTGTAACGATAGATGATGTCCTTCTTGATAAATCGGGCTACGACTTATTTGGTGACATTGGCATAGGAAGCTGCTTCAACCCACTTAGTGAAATAATCAATTGCCACTAAGATGAAGCGATGTCCATTGGATGCGGCCGGCTCAATCTTGCCAATCATATCAATGCCCCACATGGAAAAGGGCCAAGGGGACGCCATGAAATTCAAAGGACTTGGCGACACATGAATCTTATTGGCATAAATATGACATTTATGGCATTTCTTCGCATACTTGAAGCAATCAGACTCCATAGTCAACCAATAATAACCTGCCCTAAACAGCTTTCGAGACATGGCATGCCCGCCTGCATGTGTACCAAAAGTACCTTCGTGGACCTCTTCCATAAGCAAACCTGATTCTTTTTCGTCCACACATCTCAACAGAACTAAGTCAAAATTCCTTCAGTAGAGCACACCATCTTGGTTCAGATAGAAATTTCCAGATAACCTCCTCAAGGTCTTCTTATCCCGGACCGATACCCCATGCGGATATTCTTGGTTCTTGAGAAAATTCTTGAGAAATTTCCAGATAACCTCCTCAAGGTCTTCCCATATGAAGCTTCCTCTATTGCAAATACGAATGCTGGCCTATCAAGGCGCGAGATGACAATTCTCGGAGCCTCGTTCCAATAGTTCACCTTATACATTAAGGATAACATAGCCAAGGCATCTGCCATTTGATTCTCCGCTCTTGGCACATGGTGAAACTCTACCCTATCAAAGAAAGGTAACAACCTCCTTGTATAGTTCATATATGGAACCAGATTAGGCTGACGAGTCTCCCACTCTCCTTTGATCTGATTGAACACCAAAGCTGAATCACCATAAATATCAAGGTTTTTGATTCTCAAATCAATCGCTTCTTCAATACCCATGATACATGCTTCATATTCAGCTTCGTTATTGGTGCAGGGAAAAGTTAACCTGGCAGTGAATGGGATATGAGAACCATGGGGAGTCGTGATGATTGCCCCAATTCCACTACCATATGAGTTAATGACACCGTCAAAAATCATTTTCCACTGGGAGCCTAGCTCAGGAACTTCATCAGGTAATGACTTTTCACAATCCTTCATCTTTAAGAACATGATATCCTCATTAGGATATTCAAACTTCATCGGTTGATAGTCGTCAATTGGTTGCTCTGCAAGATATTCAGATAGATTACTCCCCTTAATGGCCTTTTGGGAGACGTATTGAATATCGTATTCTGTCAAAACCATCTGCCACCTAGCAATCCTTCCCGAAAGTGCTTGCTTTTCAAACACATACTTAATCGGATCCATCTTCGAAATTAGCATGGTTGTGTGGTTTAGCATGTATTGTCTTAGGCGTTTGGCAGGCCAAGCAAGTGCACAACACGTCTTTTCCAACATTGAGTACCTGAACTCACAATCTGTGAACTTTTTACTCAAGTAATAAATAGCATGATTTTTTCTTCCCGTCTCATTGTGTTGACCGAGAACACAACCCATGGAATTCTCAAGAACTGTTAAATACATTATTAATGGTCTTCCAGCCACTAGAGGCATCAGTATCAGAGGCTCCTGCAAATACTCTTTATTCTTTCAAATGCCCTTTGGTAACTTTCATTCCAGACCACCGCTTGATCTTTCTTTAACAATTTGAACATTGGTTCACACGTGGCTGTGAGGTGAGATATGAACCTTGCAATGTAGTTCAATCTACCCAAGAAAACACAAACCTCTCTCTTTGTTTTCGGTGCTGGCATTTCCTATATAGATTTTATTTTTGCAGGATCGACCTCGATTCCTTTTTCACTGACTATGAACCCCAGTAACTTTCCTGACCGTACACCAAAAGTGCACTTGTTCGGATTCAACCTCAACCTGAATTTCCTTAACCTCTCGAACAGCTTCAAAAGATTCACCAGATGCTCCTCCTCCATTTGTGACTTCGCGATCATGTCATCAACATAGACCTCGATCTCATGATGAATCATATCATGAAGGAGAGTCACCATTGCCCGCTAATAGGTTGCCCCTGCATTCTTCAATCCAAAGGGAATTACCTTATAGCAAAAGGTCCCCCACAGTGTGATAAATGTTTTTTTCTCCATGTCTTCCGGGGCCATCTTGATCTGATTATATCCGAAAAAATTATCCATGAAGGAAAACAATGAATACTGCGCGGTATTATCAACAAGTATGTCAATGTGGGGGAGCGGGAAATCATCTTTCGGGCTCGCTCGATTGAGATCATGGTAATCTACACACATCCTTACCTTACCATCCTTCTTAGGTACAGGTACGATGTTAGCGACCCACTGAGGGTAATTCGTCACGGCGAGAAATCCTGCGTCCAACTGCTTATGGACCTCTTCTTTGATCTTTACCGCCATGTCCGGTCTAGTTCGTCTTAGCTTCTGTTTCACAGATGGACACTCTTCACGAAGAGGTAAGCGATGAACCACAATATCTGTATCAAGACCGGGTATATCTTCGTATGACCAAGCAAAGACATCCTTATACTCTTGGAGCATTTCAACCAGTCTTTGTTTGACGTCACTCTGCAACACAACCCATATCCTGACTTCCTTTCTATCCTCTTCTGTGCCTAGGTTGACGACTTCAATTTCCTCCTGATGAGGCAGAATAACCTTCTCTTCTTGTTTCAGTAACCTGGCGAGCTCTTCAGGCAGGTCTTCGTCTTCCTCAACCTCTTCTTCAGCTTGAATGATCGGATTATCAAAGTCATACCGAGTCATAGACGAGTCCCAGTCGGTGGCATCTGCAATGTAAAACCTGCAATGATGATGATTTAATGGTTAAAATGATATGCAAACAAGCACAAACCATATTACCATTTTATTGTTAAAGTAAAATAAAAAAAACAGAGATCACAATATTTGAATGCAAGAAAAAACGCCCTTTGATTAATGACAAAACAATTGTTCAAACATAAAAGATAAGGCCCTTCAGACACATACCACTATGCTCCGGGTAGAACATAGGGCTACACATAATCAAGAAAAAAGGAAAATTACTCTTTACGAGTCACTTGGATAACTTCCTTGATGATCCAATTGTTTAAGCTCTGACTAGGAATACATGGCCGGATCCATGCAGCCATGTCGCAGTCACTATCCCCTTCTTCGTCGGACACGACATTGATCTGATCAAAAATCACCCCACCGCTAGTGAATTGGACTGGTCCCCTGTAGTGCGGAGCACTCTATGAAGAGGAAGAAGATGGGCTATACCCCAGTCCAAACTTGTCCTGTTTATTGGGGATGCTCAAAACTTGCCCCCAGCCCTGAGATGCTCCAGACTTCACCATTGCCTGTGCTTCCTTAAAAGACGACATAACAACCTCAGGCACACTGCCCACAACTGGCGCATTCTCCTTAATCTGCAAGGTTTCGAAAGCTTGACACATCGTTTCGTGAATCTCACTGTCAACCACTACATATTTAAATGAGGACAGATGGCTTATCATAATATCCTCTTCCCCGCAAAAGGTGAAAATATTACCATCCACCATATACTTCAGCTTTTGATGTAGGGTTGACGTCACAGCTCCAGCCGAATAGATCCAAGGTCGTCCCAACAAACAACTATATGCCGGCTGAATATCCATTATGTAAAACACAACATTGAAAACCTCTGGTCCAACCTGGATTGGAAGAGTCACTTCTCTGAAAATGGACCTTCTTGTCCCATCAAATGCTCGCACAACCAAATCACTTGGGGTGCACATTACTCCCGGGTGTCCAGCTTCATCAAAGCTTTCTGGGTAGCACATTAAGTGATGACCCAATGTCCACCAGCACATGCGACAGTACAACCCCTCTACATTCAATGGAGATATGCAGCGCGTGATTATGGTCTTTTCCTTTGGGCTTCAAATCAAGATTTGTAAATCCTAGCCCATTCCCGGCGTTGACGTGTGCCACCACTTCTTCTAGTTGACTCACATAAATTTCTTGTGGCACATACGTGGTATTCAGAATCCTTAACAAGGCATTCCGATGTGCCTCAGAGCACAGAAGTAGAGATAAGATTGAAATCTTCGACGGAGTTTGTTGCAAGTGGTCTACAATCTTATAATCACTTTTCCTGATCAAGTGTATAAACTCTTCCGCATCTTTCAACAAAGTTTCTTTCTCACCACTCTGAGAACTCTCTTCAACCACAACTTTTCCTTTTCCCTTATCGGACCTTTCAGCATTCGCTTCCGGAGGTGGAAATACTCTTCCGCTTCTGGTTATTCCACCGGTCCCTACCAAATTATCAACAGAATCAAACGACATACTCTTCTGCTCCTGCTTCTGACCATTGCAATAGACCTTGGCCCCATAGTTCCATGGGATCGCCTTGGTGATTTCGTAGGGTACTGGCCCCGCCTTAGTGATTATAATGGTGGGTGGCCTTGGTGGCGCAGAAATAGTGATTGTTTTGTAAGGAATGGAAATTGTAGCCACTTCATCCTTCTCTTCATCAATTACTTTTTCTCTTTTCTCTGCCAAAACTCTATCAAACTGCAGAACACCGTCATCCATCAACCTTTGTACATGAATCTTCAATTTTCTACATCCCTCAGGATGAGCCAAACAGCTTGCACATTCTCTCTCACAACCGGGAAATACCCCTCCACTCAACAGCCTATCCTTCACAAAACTCAGAGGAGTCTTCAGCTCTTCAACATCGGTCACCAGATTCAAACCTTCTTCCTCAACAATGGCATTTACCTCAGCCGCTCCATGATTTGGCATAGGATTTTGCACAATGTTAGGCGCGCCATGTGAAAAATTGATAGCTTCACTAGTCGATAAGGTCTTGCACCTTATGCTTGAAGGCTTTACAATTATCAATGTTATGGCCGGGAGCACCGGAGTGAAAATCGCACCTGGCATTGGCATCATACCCTAGGGGTGGTGCGCTAGTTAAAGGAGCTAGCATCCTTTTCTGGGTCAACTGTAATTGCATCAAATGTTATGGTAACTGTGAGTAAGGCATCAGCGATGCATCAAATTGTCTGTTCAATGCTCTTCCCCGATCTTGGAATCGTCGCGGAGCATAATTTTGTTGTTGTTGCTGTGGACGTGGTGGTACAGCTGGAACTGTAATGCTTGCAACCTGAGGTTGCTGCTAACGATATTGCTAATTTCTGTTCTTATTTCTGCTTCGGAAACCTGATACTGCATTTGTTTCCCCTCTCTCTTCTTATTGCCAAAACGTTTCCTACCTCCTCCAGCTGAGGATCCTTCTCTGGACTGTATCTTCCCCAATTTGATTCCATTTTTAACCCGCTCACCTGTAATGATCAGGTCTGAAAAACTACACGACATATTGCCTATCAATTTCTCATAATACACTCCAGGAAGTGTAGCAACAAACATGTCGATAAGCTCTCTCTCCACCATGGGAGGTTGAACTCTCGCTGCCAGCTCGCGCCATCTCTGGGTGTATTCCTTGAAACCTTCATTACTTCTCTGTGACAGGTTCTGCAACTGTACCCTGTTTGGTGCCAAATCACTGTTATACTGATAATGTCTGCCAAAAGCTTTAGCCAAATCTCTCCAACTTCTAATGTTAACCGGCTCTAAACCCATATACCATTCCAGGAATTGACCAGAAAGACTATCCTGGAAGAAATGCATGAGCAGCTCTCATCGTTAAAGTATGCAGACATCTTTCGGTAACAAGAACGGAGATGCACCCTAGGACAGGTCTTCCCCTTATACTTATCGAAGTCTGGAACCTTAAACTTCGGAGGAATCTTCAGATCTAGGATCATCCCCAGATTTGACATATCTAGACCCAGCGAGTTTTGATTTTCAAAATTCTTCATCTTTTCCTCTATCAGCTTAAACCTTCTGTCTGTGTCAGACTATAGACCAGCACCAAGCTCTCTCATAGAGAAAACGTCATCTTGGTCATCCTCATCCTACTGAGGACCAGTATTCGCATGCACAACACATGTCGCTCCTAGAATGTGAACTCCAGTCTATTTTCCTCCGCCCGGAGGGACAACAACCGTTGGAATAGTGTTAGCATGTGGAGTACCCCCATCATTCTGAGGAGGAACAACAACAGTTCCGCCATGAAGAACCCCGCTCCCATCAACCCTTGCAATCAGAGGTTGCACCAGTGTTCTCAGTTGTTCCTGGCCATTGGCGACCACTTGCATCATATCCATAAACTGGGCCATACGGTCACGGAACTCCTGCAACTCAAGTTGGATTTGGTCCATAGCTTTGCGTTGATTTCCCCTGGTAGAGTAGTGATGAATCGCCTGGTTTTCAATCCTGAAACAAGGCTGAACAAACCACAGAAAAGATAAGGTTAACAGATCCCGGAACACCTACGATGCAAAATGAGAAATGATGTAGTATGCAGACATGTAAATATGCTTTAGAAAATTTTTCCCCTTGATTCTAGTTTCACGGGAACAACAGGACAATGGAGAGCTAACAAATGAAGTCACACAATCTTCTCATAAATAAAATGAGGATCTGAGTCAATACACATCACGTCACTAAGGGAATACAACAGAATCAAACACGACCCCATCCAACAATCCTGGTGATGATTGAGATACAACATAACAACAAATACTAAAGGAGAAAATACATCAAGTATGACAGCGAGTCTGTAACTCCTCCAATAACTCCTTCGTATCAGGATGGTCTGGCCTAGCAATCAATCCTTGGATGAGTAACTCCCTCCGACTAATGGTAGCCTACAAGCCCTGAGTGTAATCTTCCCAGGCGCCTTCCCCAAATGCTTCTTCAAGCTTAGGCCTCTTCAGATCTACTCTTAACCTATACTCTTCCAACGTTGGAAGAGCTTCATTCAACTTGCGGTCACTTTCGCATCGGCGTGAGAATTCAACTATATCTTTCTCATTTTTTACCTGGAGTTGAGCTTTCAACCTGATAATTTGTTGTCGCAGTCCATCCTCTCGTTTTTTGTTGTTAGTCAGAATAGGAATCCATTGAGCATTGAATTTAGATATCTCTAGATGTGCTCTTTATAGCTCTTTCTTCTTATCTTTGAGGATATGACTAGCACTCTTCAAGTCTCGGCCCACTCGCTCTCGGGCGTGAATCTCCTCTGTTAGTTCTCTACCCATCTTGTTCACCAGCTCTGTCTGCTTCTTGGATGAGTAGGTAGCTTGATTCTTTTCACTTCTAAGCTGCCTAATTTCCTTTTCTAACTCCTCGTTTACCTTGCGTAATTCCTCCTTTTCGGTCCACAGTTGATTGTATCTCTGAATATCAATTGTTGCTGGTTCTTCGATCATCAAAGGATACAAAGGTTCTCGAGCTGGAAATGGTAACAAGAATCTCTCAATTCTTTCCTGAATCCATTCCACATAAGGCTCATAGGCTCTGCTATTGCTCTTTCCCAAAGAAGATTTCCCTCTACGGTGAATCTTACGCCAAGCCTTCTCTAATCTGATCAGAGTCTCACTGTCAATCAAGCCAGTGAAATACAAAGATTCCTGTATTTCTTCTTCCTTCGGAGGTTCCCTTAGAGCATAACCAAATTGCCTCACGGCAAGAGCTGGATTGTAGTTAATACCACCCTTTCTTCCAATCAAAGGGACGTTAGGGAAATTACCACAGCTAGAGATTATCTCCATACCCAAGAAGTCTCGGTTAAACCATACAATGCCCTCAAAAGTTAACCCCATAAGCCTCTCTGACCAATCAGCGGTGTCTGAGATGTCTACAAATGGACCAGACTTAGGAAGATGACTCATAAACCATTTATACAGGAGAGGTACACAGCAGGAGACATTCTTTCCCCTCCTATTCTCATTCTTGTAATGCACAGAGTGATACACATCTTCTAAGAATGTCGACATAGGATTCTTCGAGACAAAAATATGGAAAGCATCTAAGTCCACGAAGTCTGGAATGTTTGGGAACAGTATTATACCATATATGCAGAGTGCCAAAATAGAATTTAAAACAACCCAACAACCTTACTTTGTAAAATGTTGAGCTATACCAACCAAGAAAGGCAATGGGAAACCAGACATTCCATTCCTCCTAACCATCTTCCCTTCCAACTCAGAAGCATCCAAATGAAGTGAATTTGCAAGCATAGTTAAGTTAGGCTCTGCTTTAGAATGATAGAAAGGCATCTGATCTAGAATAGGAACTCTTAACAACATGGCAAACTCCTCCATAGTAGGCATCAATACATAACCAGGGAAAGTGAAACATCTCAGCTGAGGGTCATGGAACTGAAGAAAGGTGTGAAGACCTCCTAACTCAAACACTGAAGCTTTACAGACACAACCCAGAAGCTTCCCATACTCTTTCTTGAAATCCTCTATCACACTGTGATCAACAGCATAAATCAAATTGAGTAGAGACCCTATATCTAGTGTTGGAAACTTATACACAACTGTCTTCTTCAAACAAACCTCCATGTCAGCAGTGGATTGGTTTACTAGAATCAAGAGGAGAATATGCACCTGAAACATAAATACATGTTAATGTTAATATGCAAAATGAAAATGCAAATGCAATAGGGGATCAAGATTGTTGTGCTATTGACTGAGATGAACCAGCGCTTCGCTTTGGCTAGAACACATCACTGACATAAGGAACCTACAGTATCAAGGATCAAAATTTCACACTGACGAGAAAACCAGGTAGGTTGAAGGTCAAAGTTTCCTGCATAACCCTCCCTACTCACGGGTATGAACCTATCTCTGATAAGGTCTGACATCTTATGCGGTCATCAGCGTCACAGACTTTCGAGAAACGATGATACGTTCACCATTTTTAGTTTGGCATCATAGTCTAACAAAGTGGCCTCACTTAGCTGACTTCAAAATGATCGGTCCCCAGAGTCGACAATCTTCAGATCCAACATCCTCTCAACTGTCCGAAACAGACTGGAAAGATAGTCATCAAAGAGAATCTCGTCTGAGCATGAATTTCGTGAGAACTAGAGCATGCCAAACATATAGGTTCATCACTACTTTCCACTTCTAATGCTATGGTTATTCTCAAGCCTGGGTTCTGGCTTATCATATAGTGGAACATTCCCACCCAACAACATAGCAATAGGATAATATAAATGCTGAAAATAAAATGCAAATGCAGTAAAGTACAAATGCAACATATACACACATATATACACATCCAAAGGTAAACAAACAAGCACTAGTATTGACTTGCATAGGGGATAGGATAGCCCCAGCAGAGTCACCAGCTGTCACATTGCTAGGAAGAGGGGCCGACAAAGACAGAAGAGTCTCCAACATTTGTTATTTATCCCAAAGAGAGGGAAAGGAAACGATCAGAGAAAACCTATGAGAAAGGGAAAAGACAGGTCATCGCAACTAAATCTTGGGTTCGGGAGTCGGTTACGCAAGGGAAAGGTATGAGCACCTCTCATGTCCATTGTACTCAAAGGGATTCAGGCTTGTTGTCTATCTAAAAGGGTGTTAATCTATAAGGCTGGCTCACAGGGACAAAAGAAAAGAAAAGATACTCGATAGAGCATCGCCGCTCTATGTCTGCATACTCCCTTGTGCAATGGGAAAGTCAGAGTCAACGTAGTTCGGAAAACTATGGGTGAAGGTGGGGAAAGTTGCTCGCCAAGACATCGTCGTCTTGTGCCTATGTATCCTCGTCTAGTACGAGAAATCAGAGCAAACGTAGTACGGGCTGACATGACCACAAGTTGGTTCAAGTGTTTTAACTGAGTAGGGTTAAACCTTCGTTCTAGCAGTTAGGTGTATTGCTGCTCAACAATTGGAGACTTAGGCGTTACCTGTTTGCGGTAGAACCAATAGTTAACACACTCTTTCTGAAAATGATTTTCCAAACAATCCCGAAGGATAAAAAGATTTGATGTTTTGTTTTATGTTTTTTATGAAGAAGTGAATTAGGTTAAGTTTGTAACTCATGTTGCACTAAAGACTATGACTTGAGAGCGAATGCATTGCATATCGCCCAAAGAGCATACGCTAAACACTTTAGACAGTTGAGAGGAAGCCCCTTAACTATCATTCCCCAAGTACTTAAGGCTCATAGCGTACAACACTTATTATCTTTTATTAGATGTCTTAAAGAAGTTTTGAGATGAGAAGAGAAGACATAAACTCTAAGAGGAAACTAATCAACCCTAATGTTATCATGCAATGTGCTCCTAAGATTGAGATTAAGAGGGGAAAAGACTATCCTAATGTTATCATGCTTGGATTAAACAATTAATGTCTCTCCTACTCCCATCCTAAACGGAGGGACTAGGAATCCTAAGGGATCATGGCAAAAGACCAAGAAAATATAAGATAAATCAATCACAAATGAAGTGCAAGAAAGAGATGAAGTTACAACTCCTACAATCGCTCATGCATCAATCACTTACACAACAATGCACAAGCAAAGATCATAATCAAAGTGTAGATGGGAGAAAGTAGCTTGGACAGCAAGCACATGAAATATGTCTCAACCAAACTCAACAACATTGATCATGCAAAGAAAGAAACAAACAAATGCAAGAAAGTGGCTAATTATCCAAGACAAACTCAAAATGTGAATGTGAACACCCAAATCATCTTGAATAAGAGTCAAACCACATGGGGGCAGAAGTGAAACCATAAGAGAAAAGGTCCAAATCAAGATGAGATTCAAGGCACAAGCAAGCAACAAGCCAAGGCAAGAGAAAGAACCAAAGTTCCATTCATAATCAACACTTAGAAACCAAGTGGAATGCCTTAACTTCAAAGTAATTGTAACACAAGTTACACAAGTGTATGATCTAAAAATACAAAGCCAGTATCTTAATCATGTCAAGAATGAGTATCAAGACTCATAGGATGCATATGGTATCCATCCAAGTCATTTCCCAAAGGAACTAGGTCAACTAGTTTGTATGAAATTCATCTAGGGTGACTTGATTTGCAAGGTTCACCAAAAATAGAAGAAATGTTCAATAAATCTCAAATAAAATGCACAAAGCAACCAACTCTATTGGAAAACAGAGGCCAAAGTTTTAACACCAAACTCAACTCAAGGCATCACAAAATTATTTGATCAACTAGGGTGCTTCACCTTATTGAGTTATAATCTAGGGTCAAACAAAGTCACACTAAAGTAAAAAAAAAAGTGATCAAACATTTACCAAAATCAGCCTCAAAGGTACCTCAATCTATCCTGAAAATGGAAAGGAAACCTCATTCATAGGTGATATCAAATGGTAGTTCAAATATTAATGATCAACAAAAGACATCATTAAAAACCTCTCCAATTGCAAAATTCAAATAAAATTGCAAAATCAAATAAAATCAAAATTAAAAATTATGAAAAATTAAATAAGGTTTTGAGGTATTGGAAAACAATTTTTATTTAATTTTTGGACAATTGGAGCTATCTTTAATAATTGAAAATCAAAACAGAAAATAAAAAAAATCAAATACGGAAAGGGTGTGCAAAAGCAATAATCAGATTCAAAGGAAATAGGCAAAATGCGCGTTGGCTCAGAAAGCTGGGGGTATGGATATCATTCCAAGGCCAATTGACCCAGACCCAACTGAGAAAATGAAACACATCGTTTCATTTAACTACGTGGAGTCAACATGCCAAATGGATCTGGTCAAGCCAATAACACGAGAACACGCGCGCCGTCAAACATTCAAAGGGGCGCCACATCAGGCCTGATCTGAATCTGAACCAGACGTCAGAGTTAGGGCTCCGGTCGTCTTCTCCGGCCAGCTCGCCGAAGCTTGGTTCAAAATTCTCCATGAAAATGGTCAAGTCTTATACCAATGGAAAGCTGAGCTTACAAGGATCATGAATCCACGCTTAGATTTTCAAAAAGGCTCATGAAATAAGAGAATCGAAAGCTTAAAAAATGAGATGCACTTGCTGAAACTTCACCAAACAGAGACAACAATGGATCAAGCATGGCCTACTCAACATAGGGCTTCAGATGCAACCAATATGAATCTAAATCAGTGCCTAAAATGAGAGAAATAGAGAATGGAAGCTTACTCAACGGAGCAACTTCGTTGGTTCTTCTCAGGCACGCAACCTTCACTCTTTTGCTTGCAAACTGTTCCTTAAGCTTTGATGAAGTAGAATCAAGATTCAATTGAGATTAATTTGCAGAGAAAATTCAAATTCGAAGTTGAAGAATTCTTGAGAGTTTTGAAATCCAATCTGCTCTCTCTGGCTCCAATTGCACGTTCTGAGCTTCTAGGGCAAGCTTTTAGTTTATATATGATGGATTTGAACATGTCATGCAGGCCCATGATGCCCCATTTGAGAGATTTCAAAAATTGCCAAAAAAAGAAACTTCACTTATGCACACAAATTTTGGCTTGCTTCACACATTAGGAAATCATGAATCTGCAGCATATGAGGTGTATTTTGCATTTGAATTGAGTTGGGCTTTGAATTTGATCCACATTGTAAGTTTGGAATGGAAACTTTCTCATGAAGAAATTTGAAAATGGCACGTTTCCATGCACTTGGTACCAAGTCAATTGTGGCAAACTTCTCATGCTCATGCTTTGGTGTGAATTGATTCAAAATAAATGACAAAGGTGACCTATAATGAACCTAATTCATATCATGCTTAAAATTCCAAAATTCACTTGAAAATATTCCCACATGGCCATATAAATTCATAATTCAAATGAATCTTGAGCTCTATGATGTAAATGAGGTCTTTATGAACAACTTTCATGTTGGTTGGAAGTGAACTTGAGGTGCATAAGTTCATGGAAGTGACCATTGTACCAAATGACCTATAGTGAAACTTTCCCAAAATACTCCTGCCTTGTGAGATCCATAACTTGAGATTTACAAATGATATCAAGGACTTCTAGGACTTTTTCGAAATCTAAGATCATGAGGAACAACTTTCATGTTCACTTAAAGTTGAGGAGAAACTTGATTCTAGGTCAAAAGTGCCTTGGAAGTGAGTTGACTTTTAGTTGACCAAAAATAAGTTCATCTGAGACCCCTAACTTGTTGGCATCATAACTTGAGTTCTACAAACTAAATGGATGAGTTCTAGTACTCAAAACAAAGCTTAGGACATGCCCTACAAGTCTCATATTCACATGAAAATGAGATTGAACTTGTATCACAGGGTAAATTATCCTTGAAGTTAGGCACTAAAGAAGGGGATTTTACACTGAGATCCTCTGAAACCCTAATTTAGTAACTTCTTGAACTCTTGATTATTCTTGATTTGATCTTGACATGAAATCCTAAATGTCCCAAGATAACCTCCCACGGCTTCAATGACTTAAAACCAAGTTTTGAACTCCCTCAAGTCCATAGTTGACCTTGAGTTGACCAGATGAACCCTAGCTTCATATCCTTTGCCTATGACCTCTTGCAGATGAAATGTGTAAGTTGTAATTGCACCTAAGAGGGGGGGGGGTAAATTAGGTTCTGAAAAATTTATTTGCAATCTTGTATGGTTCCTTGGTTCTTTTTCCGATTATGAGATAATGACTTGAAAGTAAAAGCAGGGAAGAAAAAGAGACACAGGAAAGTTATAGTGGTTCCCCTCACACTCCGAGAGTACTCCACTCCCCCTTCAACATGAAAGATATTTCACTATAGTTCAAAATTATTGCAAAGCCTAATCACACCAAAAGGTGATGCTTACTATCTAAACCTATAGGTAATCCAAGTGAATGAAGAACAATCCTCTTAAGGACACTTCACTTGTTTCCAACAGTCCTGGATAATAAGGTAATACAAAAAAATGTTCTTTGAGAAATATTTGATAGAAAGTTGTTATCAATATTCACGATTGATCTTCTTCTCGAAACAAATGTTACTCAGATAAATATACAAGTGTTCTTGTGAAAGAAGGTTGTGAGAGTGTGAAAGTTAAATCAATGGCTTCTTTCAAAAATGGTTTTGAACACTTAGAATGAAAATTTAAGATTGAAGAATGTGAGTAATTTAAGAGATTTCATTTCTTGAAGGTGAATTGTAATTTTGAAATTAAGAACAATTTATATGCATAAAAAAAAACCTGTTCGAAAAGGTGTGTTTTTGATGCAGCAAAAATAACCAGTAAAAGAATTGGTAATCAATGCAATTTTCCATGAACAACTGCCATTTTTGCTTGTTGCTTCAGTGTTAATTGGTTAACCAAATGGGTTAATCGGTTTACACTTTACAACGTTAAAAAATATTCAAAATTTACATGTGCTAATCGGTTAAACTATAGGCTAATCGGTTAACACTATTATAAAATCACAAATTAATTAATTTTTGAAATGTGTTAATCGGTTAACCAATGTGTTAATCGATTAACACTGAAGGTTTTTCAGAAAATAATTAATATTAAAAATGAGTGAGTATTTTAAAAAGTTTTAAAAGTGTTAGTGATAATTGTGAAGTGAAAAGTGATTTTTTGAACACTTGTATAAATATTCTTAAGTAAAATTTATTATACCGTTGCTCTGATCATCATCATCACTTGAAGCCTGTAATCGAAGCTCGATCCATAGTAGTCATACGTGATAATACTATCTTGATCTTTGATGTCACTTGATTCTCTTTCTTTTTGCGTAGAATATCTTGCGTACAAAGCTTGTCCTTAGTTGTCCTCTTCAAAACATAAATGGCCTTGAAGCTTGCTTCTAAAATCTCCCCCTTTTTGATGATGACAACCGATTCTTGAAACTTTGCTTTGTGATATTGTTTCTCTACATTTCTCTCCCTAAGTTAGAGAGCCCCCCCTAAATACAAGAGAGATAAAACTTTTCTGCACAGGGAAATGTTAGAGACAATCCTTCTCCCCCTTTGTCATTAGCAAAAAGGAAGAGGAGCAAGGAAAATGAAAGTAAACAAGCACACATAGAATAAACACAATCATATAAAACATACGCACATAGTACGGTTTAACGAGTACAAAATACGAAACATAAAACTTAGTCTTAAACAAATTCTAGAAAATAGTAAACAACAATAACATGTGCTTTTTAAATGTCATCATCCGACATATCCTCATTTGCATCTTCTTCCTCTTCACTACCTTCCTCATCTTCGTCGTATTCGGTATTGGAAGTTTGAGAGTTCATTACAAGTCTTCGGAGAGAGTTAATCGCCCGAGTGGTTTCTCTATGTTAGTTCATCATAGTGATGTAGAGAAATTCATTTGTGATGCCGCCTTCCGGAATGGTATAAGGATGGTTGAAAGAAGAAGATCTGTCTTCTGCATATTTGTAGGTTCCATCAGTATCTTTCACTATGCCGGTATTCTTGATGATTGTGATTTCATTTATCTCGTTCGCAGTTGGTTTCAGGGTAATTGAGGGTTCTCGGTTCAAATCCAAATCAGTTAATTCGAGAATTCCGGAAATGAGTCGCCCGTATGGAAGTCGAGTGGACAAGGTGAGTTGCTGCTGTAGGTGATACATCATGGTTAAAATCCAATTAACTTTAATTCTGTTCTTGATTGCAAACATCAATTGCATCTCCAAGTAATTTATCTGAGAATGATTAGAGTCTTTCGGAATCAAAACATAGCAGATAACATAATGTAACATACGATCATTGACGGACAGATTCTTGACATAACACAGTGCGAGCAGTTCGTTGACCTACAATGATAACCTCTCTGGGAAACCTGCATATATGATAGTAATACTCCATTTTATCGTAATTTTCCTAGGGTCCTTCCACATTGTTGACACCTTTCCGGAGAAAATAGCCATGATATGGGATCTTGAGAGTTGCAGCAATGGTGGACAAATCTTCGTTTAACTCACAGTCGCGAGCCGTAGTAACCAACATGTGTTGTTCATCCTCATTGAAATGAATTGACAATTTGTTCATGAACGATTTGACTAAACCCAGATAGAAGCGTCTGTTATCAGAGGCAAAATTATCGATCTTTTGGTATTTCAACAATGCTGAGAAATCAAAAGTAGGAGCAGGAAAAGCTTTAAGATTCACATATTTTACCGGAAATAGTTGACGAACCCTTACTTTGAAATACATTCTCCTCTTTTTCGTCGATTCCATTGGATTAATGTCTTCATCAACTGCGAAACTGCTCTCCGGTAGCTTTCCCTTTCCCTTGTTATTTGGAGCCATGGATGAGGGTTTGAGATTCTGAGGGATTGAGATGTTCCTCTAGAGTTTAGGGTTTGTGTTGTGATGGAGATGGTAATAATAGGAGAGGTTTATATAGAAGGATGATTTAGTGGGTATTTAAGTGAGAGTGATGAGTGGGTAGAAGTTGGAAGGGTGTATTTACTTGGAGTCAACAAGAAGAAGAACAAGATGTTTCTAAGGATAGTGGGTGAGATAATTAAAAAGCACATGTACCACACATAAAAAGCACTTAAAACATATTAACCAAAATTTTGACCAATTTTTGTTTCTGTTTTTGAAAATACGAACAGTGTTAATCGGTTAACCCTAGGGGTTAATCGGTTAACGCATTAAAAATTAATTCAGAAAACAAAAATTAACAGTGTTAATCGGTTAACCCTGGGGGTTATTCGATTAACACCTTTGAAATTCCAAAAAAGTGCTTACAAACAGTAAGTAAACAAGTTGGAAAACATAGATTCTACACATATTAACTTATGAAGAGTTTAGATGTCACCTTCATCGAGAATTCCGAGTTCTCGTCGAATCTTGAAGAATGGTTCTTTTGTGAGTGGCTTCGTGAATATGTCGGTGAGCTGGTTATGCGTATCCACAAAAGTGACTTCGACATCTCCTTTAAGCACGTGATCACAGAGGAAATGATGCTGAATTTCGATGTGTTTGGTCCTTGAGTGCATGACTGGATGTTTTGTGATGTTAGTCGCACTTGGGTTGTTGCATCAGAGAGGAATGCATCCAAGATCAATTCTGTAGTCGCTTAATTGTTGCCTTAGCCACAAATTTTGTGCACAACAACTTCTCGCCACTATGTATTCTGCTTCGGCCGTACTAAGAGCAACGCATGCTTGTTTCTTACATGACCACGAAACCAATGCATTTCCAAGGATGTGATAGGTTCCACTCGTGCTTTTTCGATCAGTTTTACAGCCTGCATAATCCACGTCAGAATAACCAATTAAAGTACAAACACTACCTTTCGGATACCATAAGTCGACGTTTAATGTTCCTTTGAGATATTTCATGATTCTTTTGACTGCCGTGAGATGTGACTCCTTTGGATTTGCTTGGAAGCAAGCACATAAACACACACTAAACATTATGTCAGGATGGCTTGCCGTCAAATATAATAAAGAACCAATCATACCTCGATACTTTGTAATATCAATTGATTTTCCCGATTCGTCTTGATCGACATAGGTTCCGGATCCCATTAGTGTTGACATAGCTTTGCATTCATCCATATCAAACCTCTTTAACAACTCTTTGCAATACTTTGATTGGTTGATAAAAATTACGTCTTTTACTTGCTTGATTTGCAATCCAAGGAAGTAATTCATTTTTCCCATCATAGACATTTCGAACTCGCCTTGCATCATTGCCGCAAATTCTTTACATAGTTCCTTATTTGTTGAACCGAAGATGATGTCGTCCGTATATATTTGTACAAGTAAGGTATTATCCTTTATATTTTTAATGAATAAAGTTTTGTCTACCTTGCCCTTTTCAAAGCCTTTTTCGCATAAGAAATTACTTAGACGATCATACCATGCCCTTAGTGCTTGCTTTGGACCATAGAGAGCTTTCTTCAATTTGTATACATGTGAAGGATGCTTGAAGTCTTCAAAACCCGGGGGCTATTTGACATAGACTTCTTCGTTGATGTATCCATTCAAGAAGGCGCTTTTGACGTCCATTTGAAAAAGTTGAAAGTTCATCGAACAAGCATAAGCAAGTAACAAACAAATAGCTTCTAACCTTGCAACCGGAGCGAATGTTTCTTCAAGGTCAATTCCTTCCTCTTGATTGTACCCTTGAGCCACCAATATTGCTTTGTTTCGAACAATTATTCCATTTTCATCAAGTTTGTTCTTAAACACCCATCTTGTTCCGATAATATGTTTATCTTTTGGTCTAGAAACAAGTTCCCAAACTTGATTTCTCTCGAATTGCTTTAACTCTTCTTGCATAGCAATAATCCATTGATCATCTTCATGAGCTTCATCGACTTTGGAAGGTTCTATTTGAGATACGAACGCCATGTTCAAGCATGCATCTTTGAGATTTAATCTTGTAGCAACACCTTGACTTATGTCTCCGATTAGTTTGTCGATAGGATGATCTCTATGAATCCTCCATTCTTTTGGTAGATCGTTGATATCGGAATCTTGTTGAACTGGTCTATCTTGTTCTTTAGTGATATCTTTAGAAGTATCTTCTTTGGGAATTTCTACAATTTCATCATCATCATCACAAACCACAATATCCTCCTTGGAGGGGTTAGATTCATCAAATTTGACATGCATAGATTCTTCAATAGTTAAAGTTCTTTTATTATAAATTCTAAAGGCTTTACTAGTAAGGGAATAACCAAGAAATATACCTTCATCTGATTTTTCATCAAACTTACCAAGGTTGTCTTTGTCGTTGTTCAATACAAAGCACTTACATCCAAATATGTGAAAGTAGGAAATATTTGGCTTTCTCCCTTTGAAAATTTCATAGGGGGTTTTCTTGGGAATTGGTCTAATATTAACCCGGTTACTTACAAAACATGATGTACTCACCGCATCCACCCAAAAATACTTAGGAAGATTTGAGTCACTTAACATTGTTCTTGCAAGTTCCACCAACAACCAGTTCTTCCTTTCCACGACACCATTTTGCTGTGGAGTTCTTGGTGAAGAGAAATTGTGCGAGATTCCATTTTTCTCGCAGAATTCATCAAATAAAGTGTTTTGGAATTCTCCACCATGATCGCTTCTTATGGAGACAATTGTTAATGCCTTTTCATTTTGAATTTATTTTGCAAACTTCTTAAATGCTTTAAAAGCATCACTTTTCTGCATTAAAAAGTAAGTCCAACAAAATCTAGAATAATCATCAACAAAAACCAAAGCGAAAACATTACCTCCGAAGCTTTTTGTTCTAGATGGACCAAAGAGATCCATATGCAACAGTTGTAGTGGCCTAGTTGTGGACACCACATTTTTGGATGTGAAAGTTGATTTGGTTTGTTTTCCTTTTTGACAAGCATCACATAACTTATCTTTGATGAATTTGATCTTCGGTAATCCAATAACCAAGTCATATTTGATCAATTTATTCAAGTGCTCCATATGAATGTGAGCAAATATCTTATGCCATAACCATGATTCATTGTTACTTGCCAAGCGACACCTAACATTCAAAGATACATTATCTAAGGAAATTAAGAAAATATTATTAACTCTTTTACCTTTTAGCATAACTTCATGAGTAACTTCGTTTTTGATCAAACATTCATTTTTTAGTGAAGTTGATTTTGAAACCTCGGTCACACAATTAGCTAATGCTAAGTAGACTATGCTTTAGACTTTCCACATGTAGGACATCCTTTATGGTTGTTGAAGGCGGTGAACCAATGATGCATACGCCAAGGATTCTTCCTTTATTGTTGTCACCATAAGTAACAAATCCTTTGGCCTTAAGCGTTAGATGTGAAAATTTGCTTAGGTCACCCGTCCTGTGCCTCGAACATCCACTATCAAGATACCATTCATCTGAAGAGGTCTTCAAGCATTCCTACAAAAAAGAGTTAAGTTTTATTAGGTACCCAAATTGCCTTGGGTCCTTCAAAGTTAGTTCCTTTCTTTACCCATACATAATGGCCTTGAGTAACACTAAAGTTTCTAATATAACAAGCATTTGGAGTATGTCCTTTTATACCACAATAGAAACATGTAGGCTCAAAATTGCTTTTATATCTAGGAGGATAAGATTTCTTCTTATTAATTCTTTTCTTCTTGACATATTGATGAACCTTTTTATGATTGTCACTTTTTTCAATAGGAATTTGTTCTTTAGCTTTGACAAAGATGGTCTTGTTAGAAGTTGGTTTAGAAAATTTTGAGTAACCAAGACCACTTTTATCATTTGAATATCTTTGACTACTAAGAATACTTTCCAATCCAATTTGTCCTTTTTCATATCTTTCTAGGACCCTTTTTAATTGGACTATTTGAAAAGAGAGTGACTCACAATTAGTGCATGCAAAATTCTTAATTAATTTTTCCTTTTCATCTTTAAAATTATTTTTCATTTTTTCAATATCTTCTTCCAAAGATGATATTTGTTTCTTTTGAGATGAAATGGTTTTATATAGAATTTTGCACTCACTTAAAAAGTTCATCAATTGCTCCTTGAGCATCATTATCAAAAATAGAGAAATCACTACTAACCTTATTGTCTTCATCATCAGAATGATGTGATGCCATTAATGCAAGATTTGCGCTTTGATCACTATCAGAGTCCGATGAAGAACTTATTTCATTGTCATCTCAAGTAATGTAGGCTTTCTTCTTGAAATCCTTCTTTCCTTTGTGGTCATGATTCTTTGTGAGTTTAGGACATTCTGGTTTGATGTGGCCTTTCTTCCCACATTCATAGCATGTAAATCTCCATTTGGTGTTGATGTTTCTTTTTCTTTATTTTTTGAGAACTTCTTTCTTCTTGTATAACTTGAGTTTCTAACATTATTTTTTGCACCAAAATATTTCCCAAGTCTTTTTACAAGAAGCGTAAAGTTTTCATCTTCTTCAGGATCGTCTTCTTTCTCCACTTCTTTGGATTCGATTTTCAAGGCAATGCTCTTGGATTTCTTATCTTGAATTTCATGTTTCTCCAATCGTCCAAGTTTCGTCTCATATTCTTGGAGTTTTCCGAATAACATAGCGGATGTCATTGTTGATAGACTTTTCTTTTTGGAAATCACTGTTACTTTGGGTTGCCATTCTCTTGATAAGGACCTAAGCATTTTAAGATTAAGTTCATCATTTGTTAGTGTCTTACCAAGTGCATTTAAGTGATTTGTCAAATGCACAAATCTTTTCTGCAAGTCTAGGATAGATTCTCCTAGTTGCATTCTAAATAGTTCGTATTCCTGACTCAATGTATTTAATCTGGATCTTTTGACTTCGGCAGTTCCTTCATGAGTTTCAACAAGAGTGTCCCATATTTGCTTAGTCGTTGTGCATGTCGAGATACAGAAGAATTCATCCATTCCAAGTGCACTTTGTAAAACATTTATCGCCTTTTTGTCGTAGAGAACTTTCTTCTTATTATCATCATCCCATGATCCTTGCGGTTTTGATGAGCCAACTCTGTTGACCACCGTTGTAGGAACAAATGGACCATTTTGGACAGTCTCCCATATTTCACTTCCTTGTGCTTCTAGATGTGCCTTCATGCTGATTTTCCAGAAATCGAAATATTCGCCATAGAACAAAGGAGGCTTGTTGCTACTGCCACCGTCTTTGAATACAAGATTGTTATTTGCGGAAGCCAGCTGGATCGGATAGGAACAGGTTACCTATAACCTGCTCTGATGCCAATTGTAAGTTGTAATTGCGCCTAAGAGAGGGGTGAATTAGGTTCTGAAAAATTTATTTGCAATCTTGTATGGTTCCTTGGTTCTTTTTCCGGTTATGAGATACTGACTTGAAAGTAAAAGCAGGGAAGAAAAAGAGACACAGGAAAATTATAGTGGTTCCCCTCACACTCCGAGAGTACTCCACTCCCCCTTCAACATGAAAGGGATTTCACTATAGTTCAGAATTATTGCAAAGCCTAATCACACCAAAAGGTGATGCTTACTATCTAAACCTATAGGTAATCCAAGTGAATGAAGAACAATCCTCTTCAAGACACTTCACTTGTTTCCAACAGTCCTGGATAACAAGGTAATACAAAAAAATGTTCTTTGAGAAATATTTGATAGAAAGTTGTTATCAATCTTCACGATTGATCTTCTTCTTGAAACAAATGTTACTCAGATAAATATACAAGTGTTCTTGTGAAAGAAGGTTGTGAGAGTGTGAAAGTTAAATCAATGGCTTCTTTCAAAAATGGTTTTGAACACTTAGAATGAAAATTTAAGATTGAAGAATGTGAGTAATTTGAGAGATTTTGTTTCTTAAAGGTGAATTGTAATTTTGAAATTAAGAACAATTTATATGCATAAAAAAAACCTGTTCGAAAAGGTGTGTTTTTGATGCAATAAAAATAGCCAGTAAAAAAATTGGTAATTAATGCAATTTTCCATGAACAACTGCCATTTTTGCTTGCTGCTTCAGTGTTAATTGGTTAACCAAATGGGTTAATTGGTTAACACTTTACAACGTTCAAAAATATTCAAAATTTACATGTGTTAATCGATTAACCTATAGGCTAATCGGTTAACACTGTTATAAAATCACGAATTAATTAATTTTTGAAATGTTTTAATCGGTTAACCAATATGTTAATCGATTAACACTGAAGGTTTTTCAGAAAATAATTAATATTAAAAAGGAGTGAGTATTTTAAAAGGTTTTAAAAGTGTTGGTGATAATTGTGAAGTGAAAAGTGATTTTATGAACACTTATATAAATATTCTTAAGTAAAATTTGTTATACCGTTGCTCTGATCATCATCATCACTTGAAGCTTGTAATCGAAGCTCGATCTATAGTAGTCATACGTGATAATACTATCCCGATCTTTGATGTCACTTGATTCTCTTTCTTTTTGCGTAGAATATCTTGCGTATAAAGCTTGTTCTTAGTTGTCCTCATCAAAACATAAAAGGCCTTGAAGCATGCTTCTACAAAATGAATGTCTAGATAAGCTCCCCAATGACCTCCAAGGTAATCAATGAGCTTCTAAAACATATTCTATCCATAATAATGTCCTTATGAACCCCTGATGATCCTCTGTTGACCCCTAAGATAAGAGACAACCAACACACATCAATCCTTCCTTTCAAGGAGCTTTGACAACTTCATGATGATTATAATCACTTGATGAATTGACTAGGCACTCTTGCTTGGGCTTGAAACCAATGAGACTCTTCTCTTGAATAGCGCATCACTCTTGATCCCCTATTAAGAACAATTCTATGCAAATGCAAATGCTAAAATGGAATGAAACATAAGCCAAGTACAAGAAAAGGGTTGGTCAATTTTTGGGGTACAACAACACACATGAAAGGGCAAGCACGCGGTACCTAGGTGCGCTCCCGTGATTGCGAAATCGTTCATCGCAGGTAGTGATTAACTGTAGTATCTTTTAAGCTTCTCAGCATTCCATGGTCGAGCAATTTCGTCCCCATGTAGGTTTTCGAGGTAGTAGTCACCGTGTTCCGTCTTGTCCCGGACACGATATAGGCTCTCCCAATTCGCGACGAGCTTGCCCTTACGTGAGTCCTTTTGGTTTCTTTGTAAGACCAGGTCACAAACTTGGAATTCGTGTCTTAGGACTTTGCTGTCGTAGCAAAAGGCGATTTTCTGCTTCAGCATGGCCTCGCGGAGAGCGGCTCTTGAGCGGATCTCTTCGACCAAGTCGAGCTCTTCTCGGAGAGAATCATCGTTGGTTTCCTCCTCAAGGGGGGATTCGGTCCTTCTGGAAGGTTCCCTTATTTCCACCGGGATTACCGCCTCAGTTCCGTAGGTGAGTCAGAAAGGGGTCTCTCCGGTGGTCAAGTAGGGCGTTGTTCAGTAGGCCCAGAGCACGTTATGGAGCTCCTCGACCCATCTTTTCTTGGCATCCCTGAGTCTTCGTTTTAGACCTTATAGGATAACCCTGTTCATAGCCTCTGCTTGGCCGTTCGTTTACGGGCGTTCGACTGAAGTAAAATGATGCTTGGTTCTGAGTTTAGTCATGAAGTCTCGGAAGCTCTTGTGAGTGAACTGTGTCCCACTGTCGGTGATGATGGCCAGGGGGACTTCGAACCTGGCGAAGATGTTCCTCTTGTAGAAGCGGAGTATGTTGTGTTCCGTGATCTTAGCCAGAGCTTCGGCCTCAATCCATTTGGTGAAGTAGTCAACACCGACTATCAGGTATTAGTTCTGATAAGAGCCTACGGTAGACGGATCGAGGATGTCCATCCCCCACCAGGCGAATGACCATGGAGAGGAAAAGGTCTTGAGTTCACTCGGAGGGGCGAGGTGCATGTCTCCGTGCCTCTGGCACCTGTCGCGTCTCTTCACATGCTCCTTAGCGTCCTGCTGCATCGTCGGCCAGTAGTACCCTACTTGTAGGGCCTTCTGGGAGAGGGACCTTCCTCCCAAGTGTTGAGTGTTGATGCCTTCGTGAATCTCTTGTAGGATTCCCGGGGTTTGGGCTTTGTCAACGCATTTGAGGAGGGGTGAAATTCAAGTATCAGACAGGCGATGTTATATTGGATGTTATGACATCCGCTTCTGAACAGATTATTAAACTTAGCAATAAACAAGTAACGAAAGTAGTAAAGAACACAGGAAATTGTTTACCCAGTTCGGTGCAAATCACACATACTCTGAAGGCTACCAAGCTAGGGAGGAAATCCAGTATAAGCAGTGTTAATTCAGAGCTAAACAACCAGTTTGCACTCTTCACTTAAGACCTACCTAATGCAATTTCAATCTAACTCTAGACCTAAGTTCCTATTCACCCCCCTCAATCACAGTAGTGATATCAATCAAATACAAAACAGATTCAAAAGGAAGACACACTTCAAACAAATCTTGATCTTGCTTAAAAGCTTCAATCAAGAGACATAACACTCTTGCTTAAAAGCTTAGAATGACAAAACCAAAACACCACTCAAAAACCGCACTAGTCCAATACAATCATCAAGGTGATAATTTCTTGGCTCACACGAAAACCTAAGGCAAAAACACACGTGAAGATATAAATACCCAGGCAGAATTCTTCACCCCAAAATCTCTGAGTCTTTAGTAAGGATTGCCACTCTTTTTATATGCAGCGCATGGGCCTTGGGCCTAGGTAGCATAAATTAGGTTTAACCAAGTTAATCCAATCTCCACAATTCAAGGTGCTACAAAATAAGCCATAGGCGTTTCCTAAACTATAGCCTGAGATAAAGTAGGAAACTTAACAGAAAAAAAACCAGCGCCCGTGCTGGCAGATACCTGATGTCACAACATTCAGCGTAACATCCAATAAACTCTGTATTAGCTAACCAAACATATCCTGCATAACACTACACAAGTATGTCATGACATCAGTCAAGACATCTACACACATGACAATGTTTTACTATAAAATGCAGTCAATCAATAACATCTATAAACTCCCCATTTGGCAAAATTTTGGCTAAAATAACTTGTCACCATATCAGAGAACACATGCAGCAGAAAAGAGCATAACACACAGCCAATCATGCAGAATAGCTAATACACTACCATCACACAAAACCAGTTGTACTACCATATCAGAAAAACTCCAAAACAAGGAGAGTAAACACAAACTCCCCCTCAACAGATTCAAAACAGCCCAACCTATAGAGCACATCATCACACCTCACCTAGGCTACTCAAAGTTCAAAAATAAACCAAGCACACAATTAACAAGCTCAGCATCCTGTTAACAACCAAGCATCTAACATGATCAACATCCTGTTAACAACAAAGTAACAGGATCAATATCCTATTAACAGCAAAAGAGCAGTAGCAGCAGCTACCATCTTCACACCTGCTCAGCACACCAGCAAAATAACCCAGAACAAGGTATATAATCAGAGCACCAACACAACCCAGCTACTATCAACTTTTCACTTCCACCTGTTAGGGACATACACTAAGTTGTATGCTAGTATACAGCCAATCTTCTCCCCCTTTTTAGCCATAAATTTAAGATAAAAAAAACTAATGGAATAGTATTGATCAGAACAATCAGAAACAAATATGTTAAGGGTATGGAAACCCTAATATTACAACCCAAGGAAAAAAATAATGAGCATAACACATAATTCATTCTGCCTAGGCAGACAACACATCTCAATAGCTCAACCAAGACAGACTAACACAACTAGCCAAACCAATAGCAGACCATCGGCCCAATCCAAATAGTAAACCACCAAAGCAGACAACTTAATCTTCATCCTCAGAAGAACCTGATTCTTCAGATTCTTCCCCTGACACAGCCTCACTATTTTGTCCATTAACATTATCAGAACTGGGGGATAGATCAATGCGAGCAAGATGGGTGGAAATACCATGCACAATACGACCTTTCTGGAGAATCTTAGTGACAAGTTCCCTGATGGATCTGTCAACATATGCAGAGCCTTCCTTGTTCAACATTATAGTAATGTTGTCAGCAGATGGATAAGAAGATTTACATGTGGAGTGTTGTTTGAGTTTGTCAGCTTGAGCAGATGTAGCATCAGGAGCATCTTCGAAGGGGTTGGTATGGGCATTAGTTTGGGAAGCATCTCGTTTGGAAGCCATTTTGTTGAAAGAGGAAAAATTGAAGGACTGAGAGGTATTTTGAATAGTAGGGGGAATGGGGGAATTGTTGGTGCAGTGAGATAAAAATTGTGTGTGGGATAAAGAGCTTTAGTGGTCAATGGCGTGAGATGCATTAAAGTCGGAGGTTAGAACGTGTTTTGTCCAATAAAACTTCTTTTAAACTCAAAACTCCCTCTTGACAGTAATTGATATAAGTCCTCATAAATGTAAATTCCTAACTTGCTTCTTAAATTCTCAAATTGATTAGCATCTAGAGCTTTTGTAAAAATGTCAGCAAGTTGTAGTTCAGTGGCCACATGCTCCAGGGTAATCACTTTGTCTTCCACAAGCTCTCTTATGAAGTGATGTCTGATATCAATTTGCTTGGTTCTGCTATGCTGAATTGGGTTCTTGGAAATATTGATGGTACTAAGATTGTCACAGTATAATGTCATGACATCCTGAGTGACATTGTATTCAGTTAACATTTGCTTCATCCAGACCAGTTGGGAACAACTGCTACCAGCTGCTATGTATTCAGCTTCAGCAGTGGATAAGAAGACACAATTTTGCTTCTTGATAAACCATGATATGAGGTTGTTCCCTAAGAAGAAACATCCACCAGATGTGCTTTTTCTGTCATCAGCACTCCCAGCCCAATCAGCATCACAATACCCAGATAGAATAGGGTCACACCCATGAGAATAAAGCATACCATAATCACAAGTTCCATTCACATATTTGAGAATCCTTTTGACTTGATTTATGTGACTCACTTTGGGATCTGCTTGATATCTTGCACACACACCAACTACAAAGGCAATATCAGGTCTACTAGTTGTTAGGTATAACAAGCTTCCAATCATGCTTCTATACACAGGCTTTGATCAACACTAGTACCACCTTCATCTTTAGATAACTTCAAATGTGTGGGTGCAGGTGTTCTTTTGTGACGAGAATTATCCATGCCAAATTTTTTGACTATGTTCTTGGCATAGTTACTTTGGGAGAGAAAAATGGAATCTTCCATTTGCTTGACTTGCAGCCCAAGAAAGTATGTTAATTCTCCAACAAGGCTCATTTCAAACTCAGATTGCATTTGATTGACAAAATGTTTAACCATCCTATCTGACATCCCACCAAAAACTATGTCATCCACATAGATTTGAGCAATCATGATTTTTCCACCTTCATCCTTCACAAAGAGGGTCTTGCATATCCCTCTTTTCCTGTGTCCATTAATAGTGAGAAACTCAGTCAATCGCTCATACCAAGCTCTAGGAGCTTGCTTCAATCCATAAAGGGCTTTCCTTAATTTGTATACATGATTTGGCAGGTAAGGATCATCAAATCCTTTAGGTTGTTCCACATATACTTCCTCATTCAAGTAACCATTTAGAAAAGCACTTTTCACATCCATCTGGAATAATTTGAACTTCAGAATGCAAGCAACTCCTAACAGTAGCCTTATTGACTCTAGTCTTGTAACAAGTGCAAAAGTTTCATCAAAATCAATCCTTTCAACTTGAGTATAACCTTGTGCCACCAGTCTAGCCTTATTTCTAATTATTACTCCTTTTTCATCAGATTTTTTCTTGTAGATCCACTTGGTACCAATGATGTTTGTTCCTTCAGGTCTTGGAACCAATTCCCATACTTCATTCCTTTTGAATTGTTCTAATTCATCTTGAATGGCATTGATCCAATATTCATCAGTTATAACTTCCTTCACATTTTTTGGTTCAATCTTGGATACAAAACATGAACTTGAGATGATCTCTCTAGATCTGGTAATTACACCACTGTTGGGATCTCCTATTATAAGATCTTTGGGATGATCTTTCTACATTCTGATAGAGGGTCCTTTGTTGAGAGCTTCTGACTCATAATCTAGAGGTACAACATGAGGATCTTCAGTTTTGACAACAACATCAGTATGAGTTTCAAAGAATGTTCCAACATCCTCTGTGACATTGGTTTCTTCATGCTGGTCATCAATAATAACATTAATGGATTCCATCAAAACTTTTGTTCTGCAGTTGAATACTCTATATGCTCTGTTGTTTGTAGAGTATCCCAGGAATATGCCTTCATCACTTTTAGGATCCATTTTTCTTTGTTCACGATCTGTCAGAATGTAGCATTTGCTTCCAAAAACATGGAAATACTTCACAGTAGGTTTCCATCCTTTCCATATTTCATACATAGTGGAGGATGTTCCCTTTCTCAAGGTAACTCTATTGTGAACATAGCAGGCTGTGTTCATTGCCTCAGCCCAAAAGTGCATAGGTAGTTTCTTCGCATGAATCATAGCTCTAGAAGTCATTTGAATAGTTTTGTTCTTCCTTTCCACTACTCCATTTTGCTGAGGAGTAATAGGCTAAGAGAATTCATGGATGATTCCTTCAGATGAGCAGAATTCAGCAAACTTGGAGTTTTCAAACTCCTTTCCATTATCACTTCTGATTCTGACAACACCACTTTCCTTTTCTCTTTGAAGTATTGTATAAAGATCTTTGAAAACATCAAACACATATGATTTTTCTCTGATGAAACTTATCCAGGTGTGTCTGAAGTAGTCATCAACAACCACATAAGCATACTTCTTCCCACCAAGATTTTCTACTTGCATTGGTCCCACCAAGTCCATGTGCAACAATTCAAGAATTTTGGAAGTTGTAAGATGTCCAATCCTTGGATGTGACATCTTGGTTTGCTTGCCAACCTGACATTCACCACAAACTTTTCCTTCATCAATTTTTAGCTTTGGAATTCCTCTCACTGCTTCCTTGGATATGATCTTTTTCATCCCTCTTAGATGAAGATGTCCAAGTTTTTGATGCCACAGTTTAACCTCCTTTTCTTCTTTGGCCATAGAACAAACAATGGATTTATTTGAGACTTTAGGCTCCCATAAGTAGAAATTGTCTTTAGATTTAGATCCCTTCATGACTTCCTCGTTTACTCCATTGGTGACAACACATTCTTCTTTAGTGAATATGACATTGAATCCTTGATCACATAGCTGACTAATACTAATAAGGTTTGCAGTCATTCCTTTCACCAGTAAAACATTATCTAGGTCTGGAACTCCAGGACAGTCTAGTTTTCCAACACCTTTGATTTCCTCTTTAGCTCCATCACCAAAGGTCACATAACTAGTGGAATGAGGTTTGATGTCCATCAATAAGTTCTTTATTCTAGTCATATGTTTTAAACAGCCACTATCAAAATACCAGTCTTCTTTGGCTGATACCTTAGAGAGGTATGAGCTATTAGAGCAACATCCTTAGCAACCCATTGTTGTTTCTTGATAAGAGTATCCTGTTTGGGTTTGGGTTGATGAGTATGGCTGGGAAATCCATACAGCCTGAAGCAAAAAGGCTTTATGTGTCCAAATCTTCCACAATAGTGACACCTCCACCTTTGGAACTTTCTCTTTGTCTGGTTTATGCTTCTGTTCCCATGATGTCGAGACATCGGTCTTGACATCCGGTTTGTCCTATGATCTTCAGGTTTTGACCTTTTCAACCCCAAGGTGGGTCCCTGTTCACTAACAAAACCTATTCCAGACATGTCTCTTGCTTTCTAACCAACTTGTAGAATTTCTTCTAGAGTGTCAGTTCCATTGTTTAACATCCTGATAGACTTTGACATTTGATCAAGTTTGGAATTCAACAAACTGGCCTCACTGTTGAGTGAGTCTATGGTTACAAGATGCTCTTTCTTCTCAGCCTCCAACTCCTTTATGAGTTTCTTTTGCTTCTCTCCTTGTTGGCACACTTCTGCACTTCTGATACACAGCTTTTTATATGAGGCTGCAAGTTCATCAAAAGTCAGCTCATCTTCACTAGAATCATCATCAGATACACATACACTAGTTAGTGCAGTGACATGTTTTGCAAATTCTTCCTCTGATCCACTCTCAGAATCTCCATCAGACCAGGTGACAAATAGACCTTTCTTTTGCTTCTTGAGGTAAGTGGGACATTCAGCTCTAATGTGACCATAACCTTCACATCCATGGCACTGAATTCCTTTGCCTTGGTTGGACTTTCCTTCAGATTCAACTCTTCTGCTGGTGCCAGAGGGGATGTTCTTGACATTAGGTCTGGTCTTCTGATCTATTCTTCTTATCAATCTGTTGAATTGTCTTCCAAGCATAGCTATAGCTTCTGATAGATTTTCCTCACTTCCACCATTGCCTTCATCTGAGTCCTTTTCAGTGTTTGATACAAAAGCTATGTTTTTGTTCTTATTTTCAACATTTTCACACATTCCCATCTCAAAGGTTTGGAGGGAACCAATTAGTTCATCAACCTTCATGTTGCTGATATCTTGAGCCTCTTCTATAGCAGTAACCTTCATGGCAAATCTCTTGGGCAATGATCTGAGAATCTTTCTTACAATTTTTTCTTCATACATTTTCTCTCCTAAGGCTCTTGGGGTATTGGAAATCTCAAGAATACTCATGTAGAAATCATGAATGGTCTCATCCTCTTTCATCCTTAGATTCTCAAACTTAGTAGTCAGCATCTGTAGTCTAGACATCTTGACTTTGAAGGTACCTTCATGAGTTGTTTTGAGAGTATCCCAAACCTCTTTGGCCAGTTCACAGTGATGCACAAGTCTGAAGATATTCTTATCTATCCCATTGAATAGAACGTTCAAGGACTTAGGATTTCCAAGAGCCAAAGCTTATTGCTCTTTACTCCACTCTTCTTCAAGTATTAGCACATTTGAATCGTCTTTCTCTGTCTTCACTGGATGTTCCCATCCTGAGTTAGCTGCTCTCCGGGACTTGCTATCCAGAGATTTCAAGAATGCTATCATCTGAGGTTTCCAGTAGTCATAGTTAGATCCATCCAGAATGGGTGGTCTATTTGCAAATCCTACATCCTTGTCCATAGTACCAGAATTTATCGTCTCTAGATCTCACCCAGAAAATAACAGGCAGGGTGCCTGCTCTGATGCCAATTGAAATTCTAGTAACAGACAAGTGATGTTATATCGGATGTTATGACATCCGCTTCTGAATCGATTATTAAACTTAGCAATAAACAAGTAACGAAAGCAGTAAAGAACACAATAAATTGTTTACCCAGTTCGGTGCAAATCACACCTACTTTGGGGGCTACCAAGCCAAGGAGGAAATCCACTATAAGAAGTGTTAATTCAGAGCTAAACAACCAGTTTGCACTCTTCACTTAAGACCTACCAATGTAATTTCAATCTAACTCTAGACCTGAGTTCCTACTCACTCCCCCTCAATCACAATGATATCAATCAAATATAGAACAGATTCAAAAGGAAGAAACACTTCAAACAAATATTGATCTTGCTTAAAAGCTTCAATCAAGAGACATAACACTCTTGCTTAAAAGCTTAGAGTGACACAACCAAACACCACTCAAAAACCACACTAGTCCAATACAATCATCAAGGTGATAATTGCTTGGCTCACACGAAAACCTAAGGCAAAAAACACGTGAAGATATAAACACACAGACATAATTCTTCACCCCAAAATCTCTGAGTATTTAGTAAGGATTGCCACTCTTCTTTATGTGCAGCGCATGGGCCTTGGGCCTAGATATCATAAATTAGGTTTAACCAAGTTAATCCAATCTCCACAATTCAAGGTGCTACAAAGTAGGCCACGGGCGTTTCCTAAACTATAGTCTGAGATAAAGTAGGAAACCTAACAGAAAAAAACAAGGGCCTATGCTGGGAGATACCTGATGTCACAACATTCAGCGTGACATCCAATAAACTCTGTATTAGCTAACCAAACATATCCTGCATAACACTACACAAGTATGTCATGACATCAGTCAAGACATCTACACACATAACAATGTTTTACCATAAAATGCAGCCAATCAAGAACATCTACAAGGGGGATCGAGAATCCTCTTCGATACATTCTCCTTTTGAGCAACACATAGGAGCAGGCTCGACGTTTGGTGGAGCTGGTCTCCTTTGCATTGTTGGTGAGTCGACTCGTGTCGAGGTAGGTGTGGACCGGGGTCATCCAGCAGTCGTTGTCCCCAATGGCGTTGACTTTGAGCGTTATCTTTTCCAGTTCTCTGCTGGGACGAGCGAGGACTTCTTGGACGACAGATTTGTTTCCACCTTTCTTCTTCGTACTCGCTAGCTTCGAGAGGATATCTTCCCGGTGTTATGCTCGCGAGGAACATGTTGTACTTCCGTGAATTTGAAACTCTTCATGCGCTCCCTGATGAGGGCTAAATATTCGGCCAGGTTATCATTCTTCGCTTGGTATTCTCCTCGGACCTGGGAGGCGACCGGCTGGGAGTCTGTGAAGATCTTTATTTCCTTGGCCCCGAGGTCTTCTGCCAAGCGGAGTCTGGCTAGGAAAGCTTCATATTCGTCATGATTGTTCGTCTTCGGAAAGGCCAAGGTTAGCAAGACTTCCACTACTGCCCCTCCTCGTTTTCAAGGATGATGCCCGCGCCGCTTCCCAAGGGGCTCGAAGTGCCATCGACGAAGATGATCCACTTGTGGGCCCCAGAATGTTAGGTCTCGTCAGGACAAGTGGCTCTGACAGGATGCGTTTGAGATGGAGGAGGGTCTGCTTGCATTCTTCCGTCCATTCGAACGCGATCTCCTTTCTTAGCAGATTGAAGAATGGGAGGGCGTGTTGTGCGGATTTGGCGACGAAGCGGGACAACGACGTGAACATCCCATTGAGGGACTGTATTGACTTCTTCATGTTCAGCATCATGATCTCATAGAAGGCTCGACATTTGTCCTGGTTTGCCTTGATCCCCCATTCGGTCAGGTAAAATTCGAGGAATTTCCCCGCGCGTACGCTGAAGGTGCACTTCTCCGGGTTAAACTGCATCCTGCACTTCCTCGTTTTATCGAAGAGTTTCTTGAGGTGGGTTGTGTGGTCGACCTCAGTGCGGGATTTGACGATCATGTCATCCATGTAGACTTCGAGCATGTCGCCTATCTCTCCCCGAAAGACTTTGTTCATCATCTGTTGGTAGGTGGTGTCGGCTTTCTTTAGTCCGAAGGGCATTACGTTGTAGTAATAGTTGCCCGACTCGGTCATGAAGGTCGTGCTCTGTTTTTCGACCTCGGCCATGGGGACCTGGTTGTACCTCGAGTAGGCGTCCATGAAGGACGACAGTTTGAAACCCGTCGAGTTGTCGGCGAGCTTGTCGATGTTGGGGAGGGGATAGGCGTCCTTTGGACATGACCGGTTGAGATCGGTGTAAAAAATGCACATTCTCCATTTTCCATTAGATTTTTTCATAAGTACAATGTTGGACAACCAGGTTGAATACCGGGCTTCCGAAATAAAAATTGCCTTTAGGAGGTCTTTTACAGCTTTTTCAGCCGCCGCCAACTTTTCGGGGGACTGCCTACGTCTACATTGTACTACGGCCTTCGCGGCCGGGTTGATGGAGAGTTGGTGGAAGGCAACCTCGGGATCGAGGTCGGGCATCTCGACAGTGCTCCAGGAGAAGAGGTCGGCGTTCTCACTTAGGCAGGCCTTCAGCTGCTTCCTCGATAGGTCGGGCAGTCTTACTCTAATCTTCATGCTCCTTGTCGTGTCTTTGTTGAGGACTACTATCTTGAAGTCCCCATTTGGAATGGGGCACGTTGGGTGGATAGGCTTCCTGTTGGCCTTTGGAGGAATGTGTTCAACTTCGTCCTCGTGATCCGGTTCGCCGGGGAAGTGGCAATCGAGGTCCACAACGTCGACATGGTTCTTTGGTCTGTTCTCCTGGACGAACGGAGGCTTGGTTGCTTTGGTCGGGGGACCGATTGTTCTGAGGCCCTTCATCGCTGCTTTAAAACGCCTCCGGGCTGCTTCTATGTTCCTGTTGAGGGTGGCGACGAATCCCAGCCTAGTATAGTACTTCATCTTTAAGTGGACGATTGATGGCACCGCGGTGAGCTCAGCCAATGTTGTCCTGCCTAGGATGCAGTTGTACGAGGATGGGCACTCGACGACCAGGAAACAGACGTTGATTTCCCTGGTCGTTTCTTGTGCCCCAAAGGTGACCTTGAGCTTCACGTATCCCCATGGTCTTGTCGTCGTCCCGTTGAACCCCTGAAGGTCAGAGCCAACGTAAGGGGTCAGGTTGGTCTCATCGAGTTGTAGCGTCGAGAATAGATGGGTATACATGATATCTACCGAACTTCCTCCGTCGATCAAGATGAAGAAGACATCGAAGTTTTCCATTTGTGCCCAAATCAGTAGGGGAATGGCCGAGTTGGGGGCTCCCCCGGGGAGCTCTTCGAGATAGTATGTAATCGGGTTGGATCGGCCGTGGAATTTGTCGAGCGTACTCATTTTTTCGGAGCTGTTGTTTATCAGCTCGTCAAACTTCCTTTTTACCGATCCGACCGAGAGCTTGTTCGGGGCCCCACCTGAGATGACCCTCGCCCTGGGGAAGTATTCCCACGGGATGACAGGGCGTACTTGTTCCTCGGGAAGCTAATGCCCGGTAGGGAGGCTATGTTCTCTTAGGGCCAACCAATCTTTCGGGCGACCGTCGCTGAGGGCCACAGGCAGCCTGGATTCATTGAAGAGAGGAGGGATGTCTTCGACTCTCTAGGCTTCGTGGGCCTCTTGTCGAGGGACATCTCCTCCTTTGGTGTACCTCTTCAAGTGCCCATCCTTGATGAGTATTTCGATTGCGTCTTTCAGGTGGATGAAATCCTCCGAGACGTGCCTGTGGCCCCAGTGGAAGCAGAAATTTTGGATTTTTCCACGTTGGCTTTAGAGGGTGCTGGTTTGGGAAACGAGAAACCTCCCCGGACGAAGTCCGAGTTGGCGCACTCAGTCAGTATACGCTCGCGAGAAGTGACTAAAGCTATGTATTCGGTTAAGCGGCCCATAGGGCCCCTTTGCACTAGGGGCTCTCGGGGACGGTCTTCCCGTCGTCGGTCTCCCTCGCGTCGAGGGGATGGCGCTCCTTCATCTCGGGGCCCGCGGGGGGTTTCGCGGTTGCAGGATTCACGGACAATATTGACAGCCTCGGTTTCCTCATACCGAATGTAGTGGTGGGCTTTCTCGAGGAAGCCTTCCAAGGTGGTGGGTCGGTGGATCGCCACGACCTCGTAGAACTTGGAGTCGCCGTGTAGGCCTTGCTCCGTGAGGTAACGCTTCATATCGTCTGAAGTCGTCACCTGGACTTCCTCCCTCGTGAATATCTCAATATAGTTTCTGAGGGGTTCATCCAGGGCTTGGATGATGGTGCCGAGGGCGGCTTCCGTCTTCGAATGTCGCCGAGACGCTGTGAAATATTGTGAGAAGAGATCCTTTAGGATCCTCTATGATGTGACAGACTCAGGTTCGAAGCTTTTGTACCAAGCCATGGCTTCCTTCCTTAGCGTCGTCGGGAAGAGCCTACACTTGATAGCTCCCCGGACGTTCTTGTAGTCGAGTATGGCCTCGATGTCTTCTAGGTGGTCGTCCAAGTCCGAGGTACCGTCGTACGTGGAGAGTACGGGCGACTTCTCCATCCCGTGGGGGATGGGGGTTGCTATGATTTCCTGCAACCGGGGAGTCCTGTAGTCGTCCTCGTCACTGTGGACAGGGGAGCGCGAGGGCAACGAATTGTGTCGAGGGGGTTGGTTATGTCCCCTCGACCTCCTGCTCGGGGCTTCAGGCATGTTTGCTCTTGCAACCGGGGAACGCCTCTTCTTCCAGGTGGGTGACCGGGCGCGTTTCTTGGAGGCCACAGGTTGAGGCCTCTCCAGTTGTGGCGAACGCCCCTGTGGACGGGGAGAGGGGATCCGGGAGTCTCCGTGTTGATTTCTCCGCGGGTGAGAGCGGGACGAGGTATCTTGCTCCAGCACATCGATGCGCTCATTTTTCTGGAACAACATCAGATTCGTTTGGTTGGTGGCTGCAAAGAGGGCAGTCATTGTTGGGTCCGCTCCAGCTGGCGTAGGAACGGGCTGGAAGACAGTCGGGCTCCTTGCTTGAGGTGCAACTTGATGTGCCGTGTCCTCTGATGAGGGAGAGGCAGTCTGGCCGTCCCTGATATCGCCCTCACGACCGTGGGAAATCCTCTCCTGGTCGTCGTCATTGTTGATTAGGGCGAAGGCGGAGTTGTGGACAACATCATCGTGACGTGGGCTAGTCATCATCTCGGAATTTGGAGTTGGAAGCTTTGGTTCTTCTGCTCGGAGGAACAGGGAAGCTTTAGGTTCCCACAGATGGCGCCACTGATCCGACCTGATCATAAAGGAATCAAAGACATGCCACACGTCGTTGATCTGAAGGTTGTTCACCGAAAGTAAGGAGGAGGAGGGGGTGTACCTGCAAGACACTCTGATGCCAAAGTAAGTAGGGGAGCAGAGTTAGAGCAATATAGAAGAGAGGTAAAGAATTGAATACTTGACCCTATAGTGAAAGAGGGTATTTATAGTGAGACCCCAATGCAGGGCCAACAGTCACTTGGGTTGGGCAAGATTTCCAGGCCTAACCCAAGTGACTGCTAGGGCTTACGTGGCGTAGTGAAGACCAGCACGTGGTCTTCTCCCTAGTTCAACTGTCCCGTGATCTCTGGAAGGTGGGCTGACCAGCTCTTTCGGAGGTGGGTAGTTGTCTAATGACGTGTTCCCGCGAGGGGAGCACATGAAAAACGTGTGGTTCTGCCCGACGGGGGAGGCATGTCTGCCCGATGTGGCTTAGAACTTTGCTCGACACTAGGGGGATTTGGGCCTTGTTGGGCCTTCTAAATAGCGTTGGGTTAGGCCTGCCCGACGGATGGGAAGGCCGGAGCCCAGTCCAGAACAATAACTAATTTTGAATGGAAAACTAATTGCGAGGAGGCATTTAAGTCTTTGAAGAAAACTTTGGCTATGCCCATGGTACTTACCAAACCTTCTATGAGGGACGTTTTGTATATATGCATAGATGTTGTTGAGGAACCTACTAATGTCGTAATAATCAGAGAATCCGACGACTATCAAAATCGTTAGCAGGGGCATAAACACGATACCAGAAGATCGAAAAGCCAAACCTGGCGTTAGTAACATCATCTCGCATATTCCATTATAATACATACAAATATGCATTTAAATAGGTGCATTGCCGACCTGATCTAGCCTAATGATTGACGAACTAGGCCAAAGTTATCTGAATTCTAGATATCCTTTAAAGCATGGAAACCTCTAAAAGCCCAAGTATTTGACAACTTCTTAGCAGAAATGACTCCTATACCCTCGGAACCAAATTAGACATGGGTGTTTTTCATCGACAGATCATTCAACTGTAGAGGAAGTGGAAGATGTGTGATCTTAGAAAATGGTTCTGGTTAGTAGTGGAAGTATCTATAGGATTTGAGTTTCCAAGTACCAACAACCAAGCCGAATACAAAGCTTTTATTTTTGGGATCGTGCTTGCAAGAGAAATGAGAGTAGAATGCATAAAACTACAAACAGATTCCCAATTGGTTATTTCCCAAATAAAGTGGATGCCCAAGCAAATGACCTTTTGCCTAAAAAATACCTCAAACTAGTTGTGGGAAAGCTACAGGAATTCAAGGCATTTGAAATACAACATGTACTTCGGGAGGAAAGCACACGAGCCAAAGGTCTTATCCTGATTTGTCAGTACTAGAAATCCCAAAATCAACCACTTGTTCGTCCAAGAAATTAAGAAACTCCCCAACATGGAAATGAAAGGGAAGTCAATAACTGAGATAAGCGACACAGTTTTACCCTCCTAGATGACCCCGATTCAGCAATAGATTGTGTCCATACAACTTCCGACATATTCGTTTGACACAATGCTAGTTGAGAAAAGGTTCGGGGGATACACCATGTTCGAAGGAGTTTTGTACAAAACAGGGGTTTTCCATAATGATGTTAAGGTTATTGGGAAAAGTCAAAGCATATTACACCATCCTGGAGGTACATGAGGGAGTAGGTACATGAGGGTGTAGTTGGACAATAGTAGAAGTAAAGGAGTTTCCTAAGAAGATTTTAAGAGTGAGATATTATTGGTCGACCATGGTTCTAGACGCCTAAGAATATGTGATCAATGTCAAAGGCACGTTGACGTCTTCAACGCTCCAGTTACAAAACTTCACATATTAACATCGCCTTATTCATTCATACAGTGGGGAATGGATATCATTTCCCTTTTTGCTCCAGCGCAGGGGCAACTCAAATATCTTATTATTGCGGTCAACTACTTTACTAAATGGATCTAGGTCGAAGAATCAACTGATATTAATGAGGCAAATGTCATAAAATTCTTTAAAATAAATATAGTGGCTAGGTTTGGAATGCCCAAACCATTGTCACAAATAACAAAACACAATTTATAGATAAAAAATTAAAAAGTCGAGGATGCTTATTGAATAATGGTGAGAGGCTTAAATAGGATGTTACAGTAATCCAAAGGAAACTTAGCTGGAGAAATGCCACATGTTTTACGGGTCTATCGTAAGACACCAAATTCCACTACAAGAGAGACTCGTTTTAGTTTAACGCATGGGATAGAAGTTGTTATCCCAATGGAGATTGAAGAATTGAGTTGGAGAATAGAAAATCTATTGGAGGCAAGCAACATGAAATCTATTAGAGAAGAGGTCGACCTTTCGAAAGAAAATAGAATTGCAGCCACATTGACTAGCACAATAGTTAAGCAAAGAATAGCTCTGGGGTATAAATGTCGAGTTCAGCTCTGGGAGTTACATACAAGGGATTTAGTACTAAGGAGGGCAGACATAGAAAATAAGAATTCTCGAGACGGGAAGATAGCTATTAATTGGGAAGGACCATACCACGTGTAAGTTGACATCGAAAGATGAGCCTATCTTCTAGAGTTCGTCGAAGGAGAACAATTACTGAGGACATGGAACTTCGTTAAGCTGAAGCGATATTACAGTTAGCAACTCATATTAACATCATAATATTGTAGTTTCTAAGTTTTCGTAATCCTATTAATGTATAACTAACGAAATTAAACACAAATATTACTTTTTACTTGTTATTGTGATCTTTCTTGTTCTCCATAATGTAGGATATGGGAATACTAAGTCACCCCCAAATTTATACATATCTGATACAGACTAGACACATATTTTCATATCTGATATGTCTTAAAATGCATCATGCATATTTATGTGTATCTGATACATACTAGATACATTTTTGAATATTATATACAACTTAAAACACATTACATGCATTATTAGCACACTCCATCTCGATTCGAGTCATACCTTAGGGCAAGGATATGGTTCTTACCCTTGGCCAGGGAACATTCCTCCATGACACGCAACACATTCCAAAGGCACAACTGCATTTTGAAGAACCTAAGAAATAAAATCAAAATGAACGACATAATAGATCTATATAATACATCAAAATATCAAAGGTACAGATTAAAAAGGTTATGGAAAAAAAGAGTCGTGAAAAGCCTTAAGTCTAGGCACTAAATACTCCAACTGACCTAAAACGTTATTAAAGACAACTTCTTTCAAGTTATCTTCGAAAATAACACACACCAAATGAGTTAAAATAATTCGTTCTTTCTGGAGAGCATCTAGACTTCAAAACATAACAACTCCATTATCCTAAACTTTGATGTGAGACAAAGCTTCTGACTCAATTTCTTTTTTCAAAGCATCTTAATTCTTCTCTTCAAACAGCTTCTGAAATTCTATTAGCCGGTCGAATAAAGTGACTGGAGATCCAAATTGTTTCGCTTGATCCAGATAGGGAGAAACTACACTCAAACGAGTGCGCGACTCAGAACATTCTCTTTCAAAGCTGACCACCTTCGCCTCTGTAACAGCCCAAATTTCATTAAATAATTAATTATAGTAATTAATTGATTTAGTGGGATTTTTATTAATGTTGGAAATTAATTTTATTAATTGGGATTAATAGAGAATTGAGAAGGAAATTGGAAGGAAGGAAAATGAAGGAAATATATATAAGAGAGAAAGAAGAGAAAAGAAAGTTAGAAAACATTTGGAAAGAAAGAGGAAAGAAGAAGAAAGGAGAGAAAGAGAAGAGAAGAAGAGGAAAAGTGGAAATCATCAAGAACCAACATCAAAGCTCCGATTAATCGAGGTAAGGGTGAGAAATGTTTCTATTTGATCATGGTATGATGTTATGTATGTTGGGTTAGGGTTTTAGTAGAGTTTCCATCACTTTCCAATTAGGGCAAAAGTTGGATTAATCAGTAGAATGATGATTTAATCGGTTGAAACTGAGCAATAATGTCGTAGAATAGTCGGGTAACATGTATTGATGTTGTTTGTACTGATTTGGATGTGTAAGAGAGGGTTGATGATGGATTGGTGAAGGAGGAACAGAATAGGGTTCTGTTCTGCGCAGGTTCGCTGGCTCTCGCCAGGCGAGCGAAGGCGAAGCTTCGCCGGGCGAAGCCTAGCGAATGTTGGCGAATAATTATATTTAAGTCCCAGTAGACTTCGCTGGTGGGTTCGCCAGGCGAAGTGGGATAGCGAAGGTTCGCCCAGCGAAGGTGCTGGCGAATGGTGGCGAATGAAGTCAGTAGCTACTGACTTGGGCTCGCTGGGAAGTCTCGCCAGGCGAAGCCTAGCGAGTGTTCGCTGAGAGAGTTCGCCAGGCGAAGGTCAGGCGAAGGTTCGCTGCGAGGGTTCGCCAGGCGAATGAAGGCGAATGTGACAGTATATTTCTTTGTTGTGTTATCCAAATGGTGATTGATTGGTTGATTCGCATATGTTAATACTTTTATGTTATGAATGAGTATGTGAACTATTATGATAACATGTGCTGTGGGTAGCCTTCGGGCGTGAATCCTAGAGTTATGATATAAATGATTACTTGTAATCGGTTAAAATACATGAGAACATAATGATGATTATGTGTGCATTAATTGATGAGTTGTGAATGTTTGATTGTTGTGTACAATTATGTAATGAGTATGCACGAGAACATTTTGAATATGCGTGCGTAACTTATAATTGTATGATTGGTATTGCAATGTGAATACCTTGATTGTTGTGATAATTAGAGATACATGGGAATACAATGAGGAATGTATGTGTATCGTCTAATGAATTGTGAGTGCATATATGTATGCGATTGTTGTGTGAATGCATGGGAACATATGTGATATGTGTGCATTGTTGTTGAATATGATGATGTGTGAAATGAATACATTGATAAATGTTGATATATGTTGTATGTGCAATCATGATGAAATTCTCGAAGGGGTGAATTATTCGAATGCATGGGATTAAGACGCGGGAACGGTCTTAAGTGCATTTATTGTGAATGGTTGATTGTACATGCATCATTCAGTCAAGAGGCAATGTCTGTTAGTTTCGTGGAAACTAGTGGCTTGTCCCAAACCTAGAAGGGTGGGTTTGAAGCCTAGCGGACGGGCTTGGTTGTTATCGGTCTAGAAGGGTGGACCCGGTTTAAAGTAAAAACCGAAAAATGATAACGAGTTATCGGTCTAGAAGGGTGGACCCGGTTTAAAGTAAAAACCGAGAAAAGATAACGAGAGTCGGTACCGCATAGCATTGAGTTGCATTGAATATGTTGAGTCACATTGCATAATATTGTTGTGGTACATATGTGCTTGTGAATGATTGTGAAGTCAAGCATGAAGGGATGTGCTTGTGGTTATTCACAATGTTGATATATGTGAATGTGATATGATTATGATTGTGAGAATAAAGTGTGGTGAGAAATGTGAATATGTGTTATATGATACCTATATATACGTAATCTTATGCTTTGATTATTATGGTTATATTTCTCACCCTTCTGCTGTTTTATAATGCTCTATGAGGCATTGCAGATTAGGATGCTGGAGTCCTTTTGTGAAGATTAGTCTTCATTCTTTTGAGTCTGCTGCTCTGATATGTAACACCGGGTAGTTAGACTAGTATAGTCATTCTTTTGTGATACATTGCGATGTATCAGCTGATGTGGTTTTGTAATCTAACTGATATGATGTATTAATCTGGATGACTTATGTGCATTTGAATTAATATTTTGGAACTGCTTAAATGATTTGATCTTCCGCTTACTTTTGAAAATGTTACATATTTTATAGAGCAAAATGTTAAAGTGTTTTATTGGTGAAGTTGTGACATTCTTCTTTTATACCTTATTCTAAAACTTTTACTCTGATGAATTTGTATATGCTTAAATGTTTTATATGCATTTATTTGGGGTATAGAAAAGGGTGTTACAATAGTGGTATCAGAGCAGGTCGGTCCGTCCGGCCAAGTTGTTAGAGTGTTTTTCCCTGTGTGTTATTGATATGCGTGTGATGCATTATCAATATTGGTTGTTCTTACGTGGTTCTGTTGTTGGAATTAGTAAGATGGTTGCAGGGAGGAACGACGAAGCAATTGCGGAGGCATTGACGAGATTGGCGGGGGCAATTGGGCAGAATCCTCCGGCCAATGTGAATGTGAGGGATCATGCTGATGATGGATTCCGTGCTTTGGGGAAATTCCAAAAGAATAACCCTCCGGTCTTCAAGGGAACTCATGAACCGGACAAGGCACAAATTTGGTTGAAAGCTGTGGAAAAGATTTTTCGAGTTATGAATTGCTCGGATGCACAGAAGGTGCAGTTTGGGACTCATATGCTCGAAGAAGAAGCTGAAGATTGGTGGGGTAATACTCGCCAAAGATTTGAGGAAGATGATATTGTGATTACGTGGGATTTGTTTAGAGAAACTTTTCTGGAGAAGTACTTTCCAGAGGATGTGCGGGGGAAGAAAGAGATCGAATTTCTTGAGTTGAGGCAAGGTAATTCGACGGTTGCTGAGTATGCGGCGAAATTTGAGGAGTTGATCAAATTTTGTCCTCACTATAATACTGGTAATGCTGAGAGGTCTAAGTGCCTCAAGTTTGTGAACGGTTTGAGACCTGAGATTAGACAAGCTATTGGATACCAGGAAATCAGGCGGTTTTCTGAGTTGGTTAACAAGAGCAGAATTTATGACGAAGACAGTAGGGCTAGGTCTAGCCACTACAAGAGCCTAAGTGATAAGAACGGAAAAGGTCAACTCAGAGGAAAACCTTATGTGACTCCTGCGGACAAAGGGAAGCAGAGAATGGGTTATGGCAAGAGGCCAAGTGGGGGAGTTTCTACTCCGGTGAGATGTTATAGGTGCGGTGAAGCGGGACATCGTGCTCCCGAATGCAAAAGTGTTGAGAAGGCGTGTTTTAAGTGTGGCAAGTCAGGCCACAAGGCGCTTGAGTGCAGAAGCAGTACGGGTGTTACTTGCTATAACTGTGGTGAGCAAGGACACATTAGTACGAAATGTGATAAGCCGAAGAAGAATCAAGGGAGCGGGAAAGTGTTCGCTCTTTCTGGATCTGAGACTGCTAGCGACGATCGATTGATCCGAGGTACGTGTTTTATTAATGGTATACCTTTGATCGCTATAATTGATACCGGAGCTACGCATTCTTTTATTTCTTTGGATTGTGTTAGAAGGTTGAATCTTGAGTTGTCTGTGATTGGTGGCGGTATGGTTATTGATACTCCTGCTATGGGTTCGGTAACTACACCGTATGTTTGCTTGAATTGCCCGTTGAGTATTTTCGGTAGAGATTTTGGGATTGATTTAGTGTGTCTTCATTTAGATCAACTGGATGTCATTCTTGGAATGAATTGGTTAAAATTCAATCGTGTGTATATTAACTGTTTTGACAAAACGGTTATTTTTCCCGATTCGGATGTTGAAAGAGATTTGTTTATGACGAAGAAACAAGTGAAAGAATCGGTGCAAGATGGGGCTAAGGTATTTATGCTTATGGCAACTTTGAGGACTGGTGAGAGTGAAGAGATTGATGGTTTGCCCATTGTTAGAGATTTTCCGGAAGTATTCCCTGATGAGATAAAGGATTTACCGCCGGAGCGAGAAGTGGAGTTTTCGATAGATTTGATTCCTGGAACTAGTCCGATATCGATGGCTCCATATCGTATGTCGGCCTCGGAGTTAAAAGAGTTGAAGATTCAACTTGAGGATTTGCTTGAAAAGAGGTTTATTCGTCCGAGCGTGTCACCGTGGGGTGCACCGGTCTTGTTGGTTAAGAAGAAAGAGGGTTCTATGAGGCTCTGTGTGGATTACAGACAGTTGAACAAGGTGACTATTAAGAATAAGTATCCACTTCCAAGGATTGATGATCTGATGGATCAGTTGGTTGGTGCAAGCGTGTTCAGCAAGATTGATTTGAGATCTGGGTATCATCAGATCCGTGTGAAAGCTGAGGATATTCAGAAGACGGCGTTTCGGACGAGGTATGAACACTATGAGTATTCCGTGATGCCGTTTGGTGTGACTAATGCACCGGGTGTATTTATGGAGTACATGAATAGGATTTTCCATCCTTATTTGGATAAGTTTGTGGTGGTGTTTATTGACGACATCTTGGTTTATTCGAAGAGCGAAGGAGAGCATGCCGAGCATCTGAAGATTGTGTTATCTGTGCTGAGAGAGAAGCAGTTGTTCGCGAAGCTTTCTAAGTGTGAATTTTGGTTGAAGGAAGTTAGTTTCCTTGGTCATGTGATTTCTAGTAGTGGTGTTACGGTTGATCCGTCGAAGGTTGAAGCGGTGTCGCAATGGGAGACTCCGAAGTCAGTTTTTGAGATCAGAAGTTTTCTTGGTTTAGCCGGTTATTATCGGAAGTTTATTGAGGGATTTGCTAAGTTATCGTTGCCGTTGACGCAGTTGACTAGGAAAGGTCAAGCCTTTGTTTGGGACGCCAAGTGTGAAGCGAGTTTTCAAGAACTTAAGCGAAGGTTGACGACAACCCCTGTTTTGATTCTGCCAAATCCGGAAGAACCATTCGTTGTGTATTGTGATGCTTCTTTGATGGGTTTAGGAGGCGTGTTGATGCAGAATAATCAAGTTGTGGCTTATGCTTCGAGGCAACTCAAAGTGCATGAGAAGAATTATCCGACGCATGACTTAGAGTTGGCCGCCGTTGTGTTCGTGTTGAAACTTTGGAGGCATTATCTATTTGGCGCAAGATTTGAAGTGTTTAGTGACCACAAGAGTTTGAGGTATCTTTTTGATCAAAAGGAATTGAATGCAAGACAAAGAAGATGGCTTGAACTTTTGAAGGATTTTGATTTTGGCTTGAACTACCATCCGGGTAAAGCGAATGTAGTAGCGGATGCATTGAGTCGGAAATCATTGCATATGTCGGCATTGATGGTGAAAGAGTTGGAATTGGTCGAGCAATTTCGGGATTTGAGTTTGGTATGTGAGAGAACTTCTTTTGGATTTAATTTGGGTATGTTAAAGCTTACAAGTGGTGTTTTGGACGAAATTCGAGAAGGACAGAAATCGGATTTGAGCCTAGTTGATCGGTTGACTTTAATCAACCAAGGCCAAGGTGGTGATTTTCGGATTGATGAGAATGGGATTATGAGATGCCGGGATCGAGTTTGTGTTCCAAATGTTGTTGAGCTGAAAAAGAGCATCCTTGAGGAAGGACATCGTAGCGGATTGAGTATTCATCCGGGTGCTACTAAGATGTATCAGGATCTGAGGAAAGTATTCTGGTGGCCTAGTATGAAGAAAGATATCGCGGAATTTGTGTATTCTTGTTTGACTTGCCAGAAGTCAAAGATTGAGCATCAGAAGCCATCGGGGTTGATGAAGCCGTTGTTTATTCCTGAGTGGAAATGGGATAGTATCTCTATGGATTTTGTATCAGGTTTGCCGAGGACGCCGAGTAATTTTGAGGCTATTTGGGTTATCATGGATAGGTTGACTAAATCTGCTCATTTTATTCCTATGCGTATGGATTACCCTTTGGAGAAGTTGGCTAAGTTGTATATTGAGAGGATTGTGTGTCTGCATGGTATTCCGTTAAGTATTGTTTCGGATAGAGATCCGCGGTTTACTTCGAGATTTTGGGAGAGCCTGCAGAGTGCTTTGGGTACTAAGTTGCGTTTGAGTTCAGCGTATCATCCTCAGACTGATGGTCAGACGGAGAGGACGATTCAGTCGCTTGAAGATCTTTTGAGAGCTTGTTTATTGGAAAAAGGAGGAGCTTGGGATAGCTACTTGCCTTTGATTGAGTTTACCTACAACAACAGTTTCCATTCGAGTATTGGTATGGCACCATTTGAGGCGTTGTATGGTAGGCGGTGTAGGACACCATTGTGTTGGTTCGAGTCCGGAGAGAGTTCGGTTGTTGGACCCGAGTTAGTTCAACAGACTACTGATAAGATCAAGATGATTCAAGAGAAGATGAGAGTTGCTCAGAGTCGTCAGAAGAGTTATTATGACAAGAGGAGGAAGGCACTTGAATTTCAAGAGGGAGATCATGTGTTTCTTCGAGTCACTCCGATGACAGGTGTTGGTAGGGCACTGAAGTCGCGCAAGTTGTCGCCGCGTTTCATTGGTCCTTATCAGATTTTGCAAAGGATAGGAGAAGTGGCCTATCGTGTGGCTTTACCACCGTCGCTTGCTAATCTTCACGACGTATTCCATGTATCTCAGTTGAGGAAATACATTGCGGATCCGTCTCATGTAGTCCAGGTAGATGATGTGCAGGTGAGAGATAACCTGACTGTTGAGGCATCACCTATGCGGATAGAGGATCGGAAATTGAAGCAGCTTCGAGGTAAAGAGATTGCTTTAGTGAAAGTCGCTTGGGGAGGACCGGCTGGTGGAAATGTTACGTGGGAGCTTGAGAGCCAGATGAAGGAGTCTTATCCAGAACTGTTTGAATCAGGTAACATTTTCGAGGACGAAAATTCCTAAAGTGGGAGAGGGTTGTAACAGCCCAAATTTCATTAAATAATTAATTATAGTAATTAATTGATTTAGTGGGATTTTTATTAATGTTGGAAATTAATTTTATTAATTGGGATTAATAGAGAATTGAGAAGGAAATTGGAAGGAAGGAAAATGAAGGAAATATATATAAGAGAGAAAGAAGAGAAAAGAAAGTTAGAAAACATTTGGAAAGAAAGAGGAAAGAAGAAGAAAGGAGAGAAAGAGAAGAGAAGAAGAGGAAAAGTGGAAATCATCAAGAACCAACATCAAAGCTCCGATTAATCGAGGTAAGGGTGAGAAATGTTTCTATTTGATCATGGTATGATGTTATGTATGTTGGGTTAGGGTTTTAGTAGAGTTTCCATCACTTTCCAATTAGGGCAAAAGTTGGATTAATCAGTAGAATGATGATTTAATCGGTTGAAACTGAGCAATAATGCCGTAGAATAGTCGGGTAACATGTATTGATGTTGTTTGTACTGATTTGGATGTGTAAGAGAGGGTTGATGATGGATTGGTGAAGGAGGAACAGAATAGGGTTCTGTTCTGCGCAGGTTCGCTGGCTCTCGCCAGGCGAGCGAAGGCGAAGCTTCGCCGGGCGAAGCCTAGCGAATGTTGGCGAATAATTATATTTAAGTCCCAGTAGACTTCGCTGGTGGGTTCGCCAGGCGAAGTGGGATAGCGAAGGTTCGCCCAGCGAAGGTGCTGGCGAATGGTGGCGAATGAAGTCAGTAGCTACTGACTTGGGCTCGCTGGGAAGTCTCGCCAGGCGAAGCCTAGCGAGTGTTCGCTGAGAGAGTTCGCCAGGCGAAGGCCAGGCGAAGGTTCGCTGCGAGGGTTCGCCAGGCGAATGAAGGCGAATGTGATAGTATATTTCTTTGCTGTGTTATCCAAATGGTGATTGATTGGTTGATTCGCATATGTTAATACTTTTATGTTATGAATGAGTATGTGAACTATTATGATAACATGTGCTGTGGGTAGCCTTCAGGCGTGAATCCTAGAGTTATGATATAAATGATTACTTGTAATCGGTTAAAATACATGAGAACATAATGATGATTATGTGTGCATTAATTGATGAGTTGTGAATGTTTGATTGTTGTGTACAATTATGTAATGAGTATGCATGAGAACATTTTGAATATGCGTGCGTAACTTATAATTGTATGATTGGTATTGCAATGTGAATACCTTGATTGTTGTGATAATTAGAGATACATGGGAATACAATGAGGAATGTATGTGTATCGTCTAATGAATTGTGAGTGCATATATGTATGCGATTGTTGTGTGAATGCATGGGAACATATGTGATATGTGTGCATTGTTGTTGAATATGATGATGTGTGAAATGAATACATTGATAAATGTTGATATATGTTGTATGTGCAATCATGATGAAATTCTCGAAGGGGTGAATTATTCGAATGCATGGGATTAAGACGCGGGAACGGTCTTAAGTGCATTTATTGTGATTGGTTGATTGTACATGCATCATTCAGTCAAGAGGCAATGTCTGTTAGTTTCGTGGAAACTAGTGGCTTGTCCCAAACCTAGAAGGGTGGGTTTGAAGCCTAGGGGACGGGCTTGGTTGTTATCGGTCTAGAAGGGTGGACCCGGTTTAAAGTAAAAACCGAAAAATGATAACGAGTTATCGGTCTAGAAGGGTGGACCCGGTTTAAAGTAAAAACCGAGAAAAGATAACGAGAGTCGGTACCGCATAGCATTGAGTTGCATTGAATATGTTGAGTCACATTGCATAATATTGTTGTGGTACATATGTGCTTGTGAATGATTGTGAAGTCAAGCATGAAGGGATGTGCTTGTGGTTATTCACAATGTTGATATATGTGAATGTGATATGATTATGATTGTGAGAATAAAGTGTGGTGAGAAATGTGAATATGTGTTATATGATACCTATATATACGTAATCTTATGCTTTGATTATTATGGTTATATTTCTCACCCTTCTGCTGTTTTATAATGCTCTATGAGGCATTGCAGATTAGGATGCTGGAGTCCTTTTGTGAAGATTAGTCTTCATTCTTTTGAGTCTGCTGCTCTGATATGTAACACCGGGTAGTTAGACTAGTATAGTCATTCTTTTGTGATACATTGCGATGTATCAGCTGATGTGGTTTTGTAATCTAACTGATATGATGTATTAATCTGGATGACTTATGTGCATTTGAATTAATATTTTGGAACTGCTTAAATGATTTGATCTTCCGCTTACTTTTGAAAATGTTACATATTTTATAGAGCAAAATGTTAAAGTGTTTTATTGGTGAAGTTGTGACATTCTTCTTTTATACCTTATTCTAAAACTTTTACTCTGATGAATTTGTATATGCTTAAATGTTTTATATGCATTTATTTGGGGTATAGAAAAGGGTGTTACAGCCTCAACCAAGTCATAAGAAGCTTTCGAGCCCTTAATCTCTTGAGAGGGATAACGAGGAGATAAAAGATCGGCATGATCTTCCATGAGCTGACTAAAAAGACGAATTGCCTTAAGGACTTAGTAGGCCGATTCAGTCAGCAAACTAGATTTTCCAACATAAGAGAGTTGACAAATATGCTCTAATTGTCAATCAATACACACTCTTTCATCTTCGTTGCAGTTCACGAAAGGCGATCTACCATCGCATAGAGTAAGAGGATCAATGTATTCCCCAAACGAACACTTAACGATGGGCTATAATGCCTCAACTTTTTCTTCGCATGACTCGCCTATTCATCTACTTTATCCTGACCTTTGTTATTAGGACGATCATGGTTCTTCTTAATCTGACTTTCCTAAGACGTAGGAAGACAATCACAAATAAGCCAAATGAAGATTAGAAGACGAAACTAACAAATTTATGGAAACTAATTAAACATTGACGACCTGAATTAAAGTACAATATCCATCCAAGGCCAATCAACATGCCGCTCAATAATAGAGACACTCATGTGCAAAAAATAGGGAAGCCATTCCCTAAGACAAGATCATTAGGTTGATGTTATGGTAGCAGATATCAGAGCGTTCTTATGAAAAGAAATCATTTAATGCACATGTTCCTCGCTACTCTTTAAACAAATTTCGAAGTGTTCCAATTTCGTTTCACACTAGACCCCCCGTCTTAAAGGCTAGTCTGAATCACCCAAGGTCTCGCCCGACTTCTTCAGTGCCCGACAAAGCAATGGGGGAAAATGTTATAGATCGACCAAATGCCCAATGGACCAAAGCCCAATCCATTCCATGTCCGCTCTACTTGATCCAATATATATACAATTCACACATTATGAGAAAATACACAATCTCTGATCACCAATTTCACTTTACTCATCTTAAATCTTAAACTAACATGAGCACTAGGCTGTTAACGATGCACTTCCACCCGCGTCATAGTAAAGGAGAACTGAGCCATCATTCAAAATCAAGTGTTATTCATCTCTCATCATTTCTGGTTCCTTCCTAAAGTTGAATATCTATTTCTGATTTTTGAACAGAATAAGTTATATGTGCCATATGCCTACTTGACACATGAAAATCCTATATCATACCATTTATGTACAATATATACAATTACGTAACATGATTGTTGAAGACAATCTAACAACTTCCTAATTACTACCCCCATTCTATTTATAAGAAAAAATTTATTTATTTTTAAATTTATTGAATAATCAATGTATTTGAACCATATCATAAATCAAATACATTAATTATTCAATAAATATAAAAACTTATCTTTCTTTTATGATTAGGATCCAAAAGAAGTATCTAATAAGATTACAAAAGAGAACATGTATCCACAAGTAAATTTAGTAGAATATATTTGAGAACACTTTAGCCATTAACATAAAATAATTTAAATTGAAGTTTTTATATTATGTTTTTTTATTATTATTTTATCATTTTAAATAATATATGGCCATGTACTTCTTGTTAATTTTTAAAATGTAACGATGATTTTAATTTGTTTTTAATAAATTGCATTCATATTTAATATTTTAAGTTGGATAATAAAATTTGTCAAAAAAAACTTTTTCGTTCGTAAAAAAGAAAAAGCCTAACTAACTCTTAAAATTAAATAACAATATAATATCAGTGCCATTCAATTATCTAACTAACTATATAGAAATACCGTATATAGTTAGTTACTTGTGGATTTATATATATAGACTCACCAGTCATTCAATTTCAGTATATTATCTTCTTAGAATTTGGATTTTAGAGGCATACAAAGTCACTAGTCATGGATCCAACACAACCGTCCGTTCCACCACCACCATCTTCATCGCAGCCACCACCACCACCATCTTCCTCGCAGCCACTGTCACCATCATCAATGCAGCCACCACCACCACCATCTTCCTCGCAGCCACTGTCACCATCATCAATGCAGCCACCACCACAATCTTTATTGCGTCAAAGGAATTCTTCATCGAAGCCACCACTGCCACCCCGACGTAATGCATCATCATCTTCATTGCAGCCACCACCACCACATTCTCCGGTGCGACAAACGCAAACATTATTGCAGCTAATGCCGCCGCCGCCGCCACCACCACCACCACCACCCTGGCGGTCCCCAAGGATAATCTTTGGTGCTGTTTATATTGGTTGGATGGTAAGAGAGTTCACGTTCTTTCTTTCTTTCTAATATATTTAATTTTTCTGCGATTGTAAGTGTATAAATAAATATAAAGTTTTATTTATTTATTTATCTATTATTATTGATGTTGTTTCAGGTGTATTCTTGTATCCGAGATATACTCTATTTCATATCAACAAAATAATCTTGATTTGGAATTTCAAGGTTTAGAAGTGTGATTGAAGCTGGTGATGGTGATGACGACGACATACATAGAAGTCTGTTAACTCAAATTAGTTCCATTTTAAGCTGGTGATATTATGATTGAAATACCCTTTTATTTTTCTTTTATTTTCTTTTTAAGCTACTTAGCATTCAAAACTGAGTGTGACAGTCACACTATATTGTATCACACCTGTTCATAAATAAATAGTTGATATATTTTGTTGTTAAATTAGGTTATCGTGTATATATCATAATAAGAAAAAAAATTACAAAATAGTATATTGATAAATTTTAAAATATGCATGCATATATCTATATTTATTTCAATAGGAATATTCCAATCCAGAATTCTGTGTCAATAGTATATCTAATTAATGGAACCGTTGATTTAAATATTCTTATTAAATATATTAATTTCACAAGTTCTTATAAAATTTAAAACTATAAAATATTTTATTTAATAATTTTAATTGAACGTATATTAAATTTTAGAAACTACACACTGTCCTCCCTTGACAAATGAAATATAATACAGTCACTTTCCAAATTTGATTTTCAATTAACAAGTATAATATATTTATCATTCTACATCAGTAGAGAGGAATGATCATTTTTCATCCTCGGCATTTCCTATTGCTTCAAAGAAAGTGAGGTCCACTAGTTCGGATTTTTCCCATTCTTTAACATTTCATAGTTTGGAGCATCCTTTATATTCATCTCATGGACACTAGGCGTTTGACTTAACTTTTGGACTTATTTCAGATTAATTGAGTATGCAGCTCAGCACTCCTGTGTGCGATTTAGATTTGATTAGTCCTTGTACTACTTCTATTGAATTTTGCTTACAAGATAGTGCTCATACGTCTATCTAAATAGGAGTTTCTCATTCTCATTCTTTACATTTGTTGAGTCTCATATCGTGAGTATTGGGGGGTTTTTGGTGGCTTAGAAAGTAGGAAAACAGCTAAAAATTTTAGATTAACTAAGCAGTTAGATTGCTTTTATCAACTTAGTGACTTGTTAGAAGTGGAGAGGTTGATGAATTTAGAGTGAGATATGTTGCATAACTGAACATTTAGAGTCATTCTCAATATTAGCGTGATCTTTTAATATTTGGCGTCTGAGAAGTAGGTTATAGAAAA